>CAJNDT010000955.1:0-109663 GCA_905221615.1 Symbiodinium sp. CCMP2592 | reverse complement strand
CCTGTGTCACAAAACATAGCTCCTGTGTCACAAAATATAGTTCCTGTGTCACAATTTATAGGTCTTCTCACCTCCTTGGCCCCGGCTTGGCCTGCGATTTTGTGACGTGAGGAGTCCGTCCGTGTCACAAAATAAGCTCCTGTGTCACAAAACCTAGCCCTGTGTCACAAAATATAGCTCCTGTGTCACAAAATATAGCTCCTGTGTCACAAAACATAGCTCCTATGACCTCCTGACCCCGGCTTGGCCTGCGATTTTGTGACGTGAGGAGTCCGTCCGTGTCACAAAATAAGCTCCTGTGTCACAAAACCTAGCCCTGTGTCACAAAATATAGCTCCTGTGTCACAAAATATAGCTCCTGTGTCACAAAACATAGCTCCTGTGTCACAAAACATAGCTCCTGTGTCACAAAATAAGCTCCTGTGTCACAAAACATAGCCCTGTGTCACAAAATAAGCTCCTGTGTCACAAAACATAGCCCTCACAGAAAACAAGCTCCTGTGTCAGATAAATATAGCTCCCGTGTCACAAACTATACTTCCTGTGTGACAATATATAGTCATAGCTCTTATGTCACTGTATCATAGCTCCTGCATCACCAATCAAATAGTCTTAGCTCCAGTGTCACAAAGCTCCCCGCTTTGCAGAGGCTGACTTCTGCAAGAGGTATGCTACAGCGTGTTTTGCAGTGGTTCCCAACAAACATGACAGGTTCTTCATGAATTTGTCAAGGGTGGAGGCCTGAGGGTGAAGGCGACCGAAAATCGAAAAAAATTGAGGTGCGGCATGGACATTTAGGACCATTGCTTGCGAGGGGAAGGTATTAGTGTGAGCCGCAGGCAATGTGTATCCAGTATTCCCGGTTGTGCCATACAGGGGCCGCCCACGTCACAAAATACAGCGCCCGCGCTTCGGAGCGAACTCGGCAATTTTGCAAAGCTTCCGGCGTTCGAAACTGAGGGGACTGAAAATAGAAAATAGTTGAGGTGCGGCATGGACATTTAGGACCATTGCTTGCGTGGGGAAGGGATTAGCGTGAGCCGCAGGCAATGTGTATCCAGTATTTCCGGTTGTGCCATACAGGGGCCTCCCACGTCACAAAATACAGCGCCCGCGCTTTGGAGCGAACTCGGCAATTTTGCAAAGCTTCCGGCGTTCGAAACTGAGGGGACTGAAAATAGAAAATAATTGAGGTGCGGCATGGACATTTAGGACCATTGCTTGCGTGGGGAAGGGATTAGCGTGAGCCGCAGGCAATGTGTATCCAGTATTTCCGGTTGTGCCATACAGGGGCCGCCCGCGTCACAAAAACAGCGCCGGGGGATTGACACGACAGGTCGAGGTCTAAGTTAGGCTGAGAGGATCGGAGCCTCGCTCTTGTCTCGGCCGAAATCCAAGGAGAAAAAAAAGCTGAGGCATTGAACAAAGTGTCATGAAACTTGTCCGCAGGTACGCTTTGCTCCGGCCCAGAGTTCTGGAAAGTAGGCCGAGAGGTTCGGAGCCTCGCTCTTGTCTCGGCCGAAATCCAAGAACAAAAGCAAAGCCAAAGTTCTGGGAGCCTCGCAAATCCAAGATCAAAAGCAGAGGCGCGGCATTCGCAAAGTGTCATGAAACTTGTCGGGCAAGGCAGCTTAGGCTTTAGGAAAGGCTGCAACACAGCCCCAGACAGACAGACATACAAACAGACAGACAGACAGACAGACACGACAGAGGCTTTGTTGTTTCCCGAAACGAAACCAATAATTATAGTACCCAAACCATCTCTAGAGTCCCGGGCAGGTACCTTTTGCTGTGCAATGTCGTGCACACCCAGAGGCCTGCGGTTTCAGTGGTGCAGCTTGCACTTTGTTTATCAGCCAGAGGCAGAGTTAGTTCTGGAAACTAGGCCGAGAGGATCGGAGTTGCGCTCTTGTGTCGGCCGATAGTTTTCTTTTATTTTGTAGCCAGAGGCAGAACAGTTATGGAAAGCAGGCCGAGAGGTTCGGAGCCTCGCTCCTGTCTCGGTCGTTTTGCTAGCTAGCCAGAGGCAGAGTTAGGAAAGTTGGCCGAGAGGTTCGGAGCCTCGCTCTTGTCTCGACCGAATCCAAGACCCAGCGATGGTCCTACCAGAGGGGTGTGGTGCTTCCCATACGAAGACACCTCTTCATGCCACTGGCCGGGCATGGGACTCCCGGGACTGGTCGTCTGCCACAGTTGGCCCGCTATCATCGCGACAGTCACAGTGGCCGAGACCCTTGGGGCCAACCAATCCACGGAAGGGATTGATGACAGCCAGGCGATGCGCTAATGCGCTGGCTGGGGGTCAGGGAGTGGCGGCACGGGGGATAGCTCCGGGACAGACCGGCTTTCGTCCGTAAACAGTCCCCGGCATGCATGGGAGGCTGTTCGTTGCTGCTTTTTGCTTGCCCGCGAGGTTTCATGTCATTTCGAATCTGGGTCGATGTCCTTACCCACAGTGAAAGCTGAACACCGTTGGCCGGGTGTTGGGACTGATGTGCCAAGTTCCTGTTTCTGGCCAACCCACAGAACTTCTGTGGATGACAACAGAGCAAATGGGCTAATGCGTCTGTTGGGCAGGATCCTGTGCTCACCCGTGTCGACGATCCTCTCCCCCTGACCGTGCGGCCGGCGGTCACATAGGGGTGCAAGCTTGCCGAGCGGGGACAGCGCCAGTGCCCTGTCGCCCACTTGGGGTGGAAGGGCGAGGGTTGCACAGTGCCATCAGATTGCAGGGGAGGCCCTTGGATCATTGGATCCAATGACAACTGTATTGTCGCAGACTGTGTAGTAGTAGTAGACTAATGACGACTGCATGGTCACATCAATTTTCAATAATTGCTGATTGCTTCCAACCAACATTAATTATAATAATAATACTGAATGTTCAGTCACGGTGTCATGGATTGATTTATAGCTCGCGGATTGGTTGGGAAGAAGGATGAAACTTATTATTATGTAGGACGACATTGACTGAGAACCGAAGGCCGTAAGTTAAACCCTGGGCCCTTCGAATCAGAGTCTAATCAGCAGCAGCCTTGACCTGACCTGTGCAGCGGGCTGGCCGAGGGGGCCCTAGAGACCTGCCAGGTTCCACCTTGTGGCCGTTGGTGGGGGCAGCGATCCATCCGCCGGAGCTTGTTGATGCCACTGACGACACTGCGTGGCCACTCGTGGCGGCCACCCTTGAGGCCAACGCCCCAAAGCCCGGGGGTATGACAGCGGGGCGATGCGCTATGCGCCCGCTGGGGGTGGCCTAAACGGAGGACGGTGCGTCCGGACCTCCCCGGGGGGATCCAAAGAGGGAGGCCTAATAATGGATAGTAGGCCGAGAGGTTCGGAGCCTCGCTCTTAGTCTCGGCCTGTCTTCATAATTTTGCTGTTAGTTATTAGTCGGCGTTAAGTAGTATTTACGTCCGGATATTAGGCCGAGAGGTTCGGAGCCTCGCTCTTAGTCTCGGCCTCAGTCCTGCCTGTCTTCATTTACTGTTAGTCAGAAGTCGGCGTTAAGTAGTATTGAAGTCCGGATAGTAGGCCGAGAGGTTCGGAGCCTCGCTCTTAGTCTCGGCCTTGTCCTGTCAAACTCCAGAGTCGAAGTCAGAATCAGTCCCAGTCGTATGTCGAAGCTATGCCTTAGCTAAGGAGTCGGAGTCGAATCGAATCCTTGGCCCGCTATCGCGACAGTCACAGTCCCCGGCATGCATGGGAGGCCGTTGGTTGCTGCTTTTTGCATTCCCGTGTTTAGTCTGTTTTTGCATCCGATCCCTTTTTCAGAAGTCAGTATTATTTCAACACAGAGGTTAAATCATGAGTGCTGTGTGGACTGTGTGGAATCCTTTGGTCACTTCTTGAGGTTTCATATCATGTCGAATCTGGGTCGATGTCCTTACCCACAGTGAAAGCTGTACACCGTTGGCCGGGTGTTGGGACTGATGTGCCAAGTTCCTGTTTCTGGCCAACCCACAGAACTTCTGTGGATGACAACAGAGCAAATGGGCTAATGCGTCTGTTGGGCAGGATCCTGTGCTCACCTGCAGCGACAACCAGGGGCCCCTCCCTCTGACTGTGTTTGGCAGTCATGCGGGGGCACACACCGCCGTGCAGGGACAGCGCCAGTGCCCTGGTGCCCACTTGGGGTGTAAGGGCGAGGGTTGCACAGTGCCATCAGATTGCAGGGGAGGCCCTTGGGTCATTGGACCTGGATCCAATGACAATTATAATAATACTGTTACTACTACTCAGCAGACTCAGACTGTCACTGTCTAGTAGTATTAGGAGTGACTGCTGTAACGTTGACTGACTGCATGGTAATGGTCACGTCAATTTTCAATGTCAATCAATGAATGTTCAGTCACGACATATGACACGGTGTCTCTCACGAATTGACATTGATTGTCTTGTCAGTTATTATTACTCTTATTGTAATTACTATACAGATCTGATGTGGAATCGCTTATTATTATTATTATCATCACTTTGCAGCCAGTGTCACTGTGGCTGTGTGGTTTTGTGGGAAGTTGAAATAAAATAAGATGATAAGACTAAGATCTATTATTATGACGTTGTCATTGTACGACGATTGACACTGAGAACCTAAGGCCGTAAGTTAAACCCTGTGAAGCAGAATCTAATCAGCAGCAGCCTTGACCTGACCTGTGCAGCGGGCTGGCCGAGGGGGCCCTAGAGACCTGCCAGGTTCCACCTTGTGGCCGTTGGTGGGGGCAGCGATCCATCCGCCGGAGCTTGTTGATGCCACTGACGCCACTGCGTGGCCACGCGTGGCGGCCACCCTTGAGGCCAACGCCCCAAAGCCCGGGGGTATGACAGCGGGGCGATGCGCTATGCGCCCGCTGGGGGTGGCCTCAACGGAGGACGGTGCGTCCGGACCTCCCCGGGGGGATCCAAAGAGGGAGGCCTAATAATGGATAGTAGGCCGAGAGGTTCGGAGCCTCGCTGTTAGTCTCGGCCTGTCTTCATAATTTTGCTGTTAGTTATTAGTCGGCGTCAAGTAGTATTGACGTCCGGATATTAGGCCGAGAGGTTCGGAGCCTCGCTCTTAGTCTCGGCCTCAGTCCTGCCTGTCTTCATTTGCTGTTAGTTAGTAGGCGGCGTTAAGTAGTATTGAAGTCCGGATAGTAGGCCGAGAGGTTCGGAGCCTCGCTCCTAGTCTCGGCCTCAATCCGGTGGTCCTGCCTGTCACTGTCTTCATTAGTCGGCGGTAAGTAGTATTGAAGTCTAGTCCGGATAGTAGGCCGAGAGGTTCGGAGCCTCGCTCTTAGTCTCGGCCTCAATCCTGCCTGTCTTCAATTTAAATTTATTGCTGTTAGTTAGTAGTCGGCGTTAAGTATGTCAGAATCAGAGCCAGTCGAAGCAGATTTAAATGCCTTACCTAAGGAGTCGACCCCTGCCCCATCAGGGTTGCTCCCCACACCGTTGGCCAGGTGTGAGGCGTTCGGTTTGCCTGTGTCAGAGCCTTGAGGCCAACCTATCCCAGGGGCAGGGGTTAGATGACAGCCGGGCACATGGGCTAATGCGCCGGCTGGGGCCTGACCTGGTGACATCGAAGCATTTTGCAAGTCACCGGAAGCAAATTAATACCGGACAAAGAAGGGAGGCCGTTCTTGGGACATGGCTGTGTTGTTAGGCCGGTTGAGTTTAGTATTATTAGTTATTCCTTGTATGTCAACTTCATTGCATTTCGCTTGCCATTGCTTGTGCTTGCTTTTGAACAGAGTAAAACCCAAAGCCTGCAACCTTCAAGCCGAGCAGTGCTGCAAATCTTCCATTGTTTTGTTCTCTGTCGTTGTGATGCATTGCTGCAGCAATTGCTCAAGCTGTATTTTGCAAAGCCATGATTCTGAATTGCCGTGATGTTGCTGCTGGCCTGGAGACCTCCCTGAAGCTTCATTATCCACACGAAGATATTTTGATTTTAGGTTTTGAGTTGTTCAACCTCGATGTGGTCTTGGGCTGCTTTCTGGAGTCGAACGCCGATTCTGATTGGCTGAGAGCTATGGCCAGTACATGTGTCCTCACAAAGTACTTCATCATGGGCTTGAAAGCTGACCAACGTCCGGAAGGTGGCCCTTTTCCTCGAACTCCTCTGGACCGGCTTGCTCCTCCAGTGCTGCGGGGGGCCAACCTTCTCCGAGAGGCCGCCGGAAGGCCTTTGGGTTCGCTCTTATTTCAAGCCCAGGAGTTCCTCGAGCATCACACGGATGTCTTCCTCCACCAGAGCGCCTGGTTCAAACTCGCCTTTGAGATTCATGAAACTTTGAAGGATCTCGAATGGGTCCCTTCACCAAGCGAGGAGAGCTAGATTTTTAATGTGAAAGCAGGCGGATCCACGTCGTCCAGTAAGTTATGGAGACTAGGCCGAGAGGATCGGAGCCTCGCTCTTGTCTCGGCCGAAATCCTTCTTCTGGAAAGTAGGCTGAGAAGTTCGGAGCCTCGCTCTTGTCTCAGCCGAAATCCTTCTTCTGGAAACTAGGCTGAGAAGTTCGGAGCCTCGCTCTTGTCTCAGCCGAAATCCAAGTAAGTTAGACTAGACACTCGATGCAACCACGATCCCATTGCTCACGAGCTTTCAAAAGGTGCGGCATGCAGAAAGCAGTATTAGTAGAGCATTAGTAGTAGTATTAGTATTAGTATTAGTATTAGTATTAGTATTAGTATTAGTATTAGTATTAGTAGTAGTATTAGTATTAGTATTAGTATTAGTATTAGTATTAGTATTAGTATTAGTATTAGTATTAGTATTAGTATTAGTAATAGTATTATTATTACTATTAGTATTAAGTATTAGTATTAGTATTAGTATTAGTATTAGTATTAGTACTAGTATTAGTATTAGTATTAGTATTAGTATTAGTATTAGTATTAGTATTTAGTATTAGTATTAGTATTAGTATTAGTATTGGTATTGGTATTAGTATTAGTATTAGTATTAGTATTAGTATTAGTATTAGTATTAGTATTAGTATTAGTATTAGTATTAATATTAGTATTAGTAATAGTATTAGTATTAGTATTAATATTAGTATTAATATTAGTATTAGTATTAGTATGAGTAGTAGTATTAGTGTTAGTATTAGTATTAATATTAGTATTAATATGGATATTGGTATTGGTATTGGTATTGGCATTCGTATTAAAGTGATAGTATCAGTATCAGTATGAGTATTAGCATTAGCATTAGCATTAGCATTAGTATTAGTATTAGTATTAGTATTAGTATTAGTATTAGTATTAGTATTTAGTATTAGTATTAGTATTAGTATTAGTATTGGTATTGGTATTAGTATTAGTATTAGTATTAGTATTAGTATTAGTATTAGTATTAGTATTAGTATTAGTATTAGTATTAGTATTAGTATGAGTATGAGTATGAGTATGAGTATGAGTATGAGTATGAGTATGAGTATGAGTATGAGTATTAGTATTAGTATTAGTATTATTCGTATTAGTAATAATGATTCATAGCAGTTGCAGGCCATTAGCTAGTAGTCATCATTTCGTTGACGACGTCAAGGTAGCAAGCATAGTAGTTAGTAGGCGGATGGGTTAATATATAATAAATAATTAAATGCACTACGACACATGAGCCTGCGGCCAGGCTGACTTTTCCCTTGACGTCGCTGAGAGGCAACGATAAAGTCGTCTGCCGATGCAGCTTATGAGACGCGGGAAACATTTGAGAATTCTCATGCCATTATTATGCTGGTCGAGCCTAAATAAAAGCGCGTGATGTGCTGCTGCAGCTCGAGCTGTCAGTGAGTGTGCGTTGCGGTGCTGTATTATTGCATGTAATGTCTGAGCAGGACCATCATTGATGATAGTAATATGACAGTAAATCTCGGTTTCATTTTGCAATGCTTCACGATTGCGGCCGGGCTCATCATTGGTCTCTGCGTGAGTGTAGACTGACAGTCAGTCTGTCATCGAGTGCCCAGCAAGCATGCCTGGCACGAAGAGAACGGCTCTGGGTCGACCTTCCTTGGGGGGGAGCTCGAATGCAAGCAAAAGTGGGAAGAACCCCAAGCGAGCGAAGTCGGACGCCAGTCTGGGAAGTGAGATGATCGTGAGCGACATTTCACCAAATGTGGAACGCTTGAGAACATGGTTGTTCCCTGGTTCAGGCAATTACAACATTCGACGCTGAATCCGTGTCTCCTTCTAATTGACAATGTATTTCTGACAGTGTTTTCAACGTGAGGTCTGACAAGCTGAGCTCCCATCGCTCTGTCGAACGCCTCCTGCAGGCTGAGTTGGCAAACCAGGTGGGGTCACGGAGCAGCCTGCTGCGTGTGGGAGCCAACTACTATTCGGACGCCGACAACACATGTCACTCGCAGGAGACTGTTTTGGAATTCCTGCGGTTCGTCGAGGAGAAGTTTCCACCTGAGGAGGGTGTGAATCTTGGCCCCAGGACTTTCTGTGTTCGAGTGCAGCAACCTGAATTGAATTGAAATTTGTTGTGCCATGATCTGGACAGCAGAGAAATGCTTTACAATCCCAAGTCTGCTGCCAAGGACATACTGCCAGACCGTGGATCGTGCAGGTCCCACATGTCTGAGGCCCTGGCAGCTGCCCTGGTCTCCGAATGCAGGCTTCAAGGGGTACGTGGAGCCCGTGCCCGGGACGTTTTGGAGCATGTTTATGTACTCTAAGGTAGCAGTCGGGTATTGCAGGGGGCCTGGCAAAGCCTTACAATCATGCATTTGGCTGAGGACTCCCTCTATCAGCTCCTGGAACTCGTGTACATCAACGGGCCAGCATCGATGCATTTAATTTGGGATTTGCTTTATGGATTGGATGTGCAGCCGGCGAGTGTTGAGACTGACTAGAAGCCAAGGTTCCAAACAGACCCAAGCCAGGGAGGAGTGGAGGCGTTGACCATCGCGCCACAACGACAAGACAGCGGTCTGAAGAATCAGTTCGTAATCGCGTCGGATGAGATTTCAAGCTCGGCTGCGGGCCTCCTGGACCCTCAGAAAATCATTTGTGCAAAGGGATGGACGCGATCCGTGTGTGGCATTCTCATGCTCCTGCTTTGCTTCCAAGACAGCGAGTTCTACAAGGACGGGGGGGAAATTAGTAAAAGAGGGCCAGGGGGGGGGTTAAAAATGGTAAAAGGAGGGCTCTGCGCGGTAACACATGAAACGTTGCGGTCATTTTCTTTTGTAGGACGGATGCATTGCCTTCATTTAATTTGTTAAGTCATGTCTTGTCCTGCACGGAGAGGAGATGCCAGAGCTCGTCCGGAGGAGCAAGTTCATTGCCGTTCATGTTCAGGGCTAGATAATAATAAGTGAATGCATGCAGAGACGATGCAGGACGTTTGCCACTGTGCACTGCGTGGTGATGCCCGGGAATTTGGACCCGGGCAGCCTCATCCTGAAGAACCGCAGTGCCACGGCAGTTAACGAAATGTGACGGCAGACTTAGCACAATTTGATTTCAGCATTGGGATCTGAATCATGCACATCCATGACAGGTGTGACCATGGCTTCGGCGATAAGGAAGAAGCCAAACTGCTTCAATTTGGTTCACCAGATCGTGCTGGTCAAGAAAATGAAGTGCGAGGACGTTGGGTCGTTGGAGGACTGGTTTCATGCGTTTGCTGACTTACAGACTGACTGCCATACCATTGGCCGTCTGAATCTGAGTCTTATTGTACCTTGTAACGCTTGGAGGCGTGGGAGCATGCGGCCAAAGAAGCGGAGGCGTACAGAATTGGAAGTCTTGAAAGCAAAGCCGCCCTGCAGCTGTTGACCGCCGTGGATGGCCCAGTCTTCGAGAAGCTGAGCGACATGGTGAGGACAGCCCATACTTGTGGAAACTAGGCCGAGAGGATCGGAGCCTCGCTCTTGTCTCGGCCGAAATCCAACGGCTTAGGACCTCAAAGTTCTCACGGAAACTAGGCCGAGAGGTTCGGAGCCTCGCTCTTGTCTCGGCCGAAATCCGACGGCTTAGGACCTTAAAGTTCTCACGGAAACTAGGCCGAGAGGTTCGGAGCCTCGCTCTTGTCTCGGCCGAAATCCAAGGGCCTTGGACCTGTAAGTCCATGTTCGTCGAGGACCTACGGGATGAACAAGATACTCAATCATGAGCCCATCGCTGACGGCCTTTTCAACAGAGATTACTGCGCGGCCAGCGGGCAGTTGAAGCCATGGGCTGATATCTTGAGCAATACACCGCAGTCCCTGGAGCTCACGCTGCACCGCATGGAGGAAGACTACAAGAACCTGCACGTGAAGATGCGCAAACCCTTTGCCTCAAAGGACGTGGAACCTCAGCGGCTACATAGTACAAAAAGCTCATCCTAGCCTGTTCTGGAAGTTTCAGTGTCGCGATACATTAGGCTTGTCGTCTGGCCTTGAAAATATCGCAGCTTGCGTCGCTGAGGAAGCCTGCTTGAAACGTTGCGCCCTGTTCCTGGCTGCTCTGGTACGTGCTCACGAGTACTTTCCGAAGGGCTTGATGGATCGCGAAACAGGAAATCTCACGAAATCGTTTCAGTTGCTGCAAGAAGACTGCTAGGTCTGCTTTGCTACGGGTTTGGCAAAGCTCAGTGGGTGCGTTTTTTTCTGGTCCTGGTTCACCCTGAGGTTCATGCTCCGACATTTGGATGCAGACCTGGAGAATTTGCTAGAGCAGTCGGTGCCGCCGGTGGACCTCAGCATGCTGGCCTGCTTCCGCGGCATGATGTTGAAGCTGAAGAAGGAGGCTTGCAAAGAGCGGCACGGTTCCCGTGGGAAATAAGTATTCTGATAATTTGCATATTATATTATTATTTGTCTGCTGTTCAGTGTTATTGTAAGTTGTTGCAGCTTTGTCCGTCTCACTGAAGATCAGCTGGCAATATTTAATTGCAGGCAATTTGAGATGTGTATCACTATTACCTCAATTCATTTATCATGTCAAACACGACGTTGCAACTACTTTGTGCTGCTGAGCCTGGGAATTTGTTGTAACGTGTTGAGAGGCCGAGGAAGAGCAACTTCTGGAGTCAGAAAAGCCGGGAGCCCACTGATTTATAGGACACCGTGCGACAATGACTAATGACAAAGCATTGGATGATTTGCCGAGGCTGGCGGCGCAGATGGCCGCTGCAACAGCTCAGCAAGCTGAAGCCAAGGTGGAGGATGATCTTGTGAAGCTGACCAGTTACTTTGAGGAGAAGAAAGCCTTGGCCAACAGACAGGCAAGCCGTGGTTCAGCAAGTCAAGGTCCCCAGAATGCAAACTGAGGACCTCTAATAAAAGCCATTCAAGCCCTCCAGCCGCAGGGCGGGCTCGATGTACGGTTTCTGGCTCAGCGGTACCAGAGAGGCACGAAGGAGGTCGAGAAGATCATGGAGGAGAAGCATGAGTACAGGTCTTTCCCAAGCGGCCTGCTGGAAGCCCATGCGCATCTTTTGCAACTCATCACGCGCTTGACAAGTACGCCACAGCACGAGGACACCGACCCGTTCCTGGGATGCTTAAGGTGCATGACATTCTGAGGCCCTGCTTGCGGCCTCTTTAAGGCTGACTGTCTGAGGCTCGTCATCTTCATTATCGACGTGACAGCGTGGCCGTTCCAGCGCACCTTGCTTTAACTTTGCACCTTGCTAATCCGTGAACCAGTTCTAAATTTTTGGTGCTGCCTAGTGGTGACATTAAATTTTCGGAGGCCCAATTGTGGTGGATGAAGCCGTGGACTTGGCAAAGAACATCAGCAATGGCAACGCCAATGCCGTGTTGTTCAGCCTGCTTCCCATGCAGCACAGCTCCGGGACCCAGCAGACCGTTACGAAGTGCAAACGGCAGATCGAGGACAAGGTGATGCAGCTACTTGGGTCATTATTTAAATGTGCCGCATCCCAAGGTCTTAGGGCATCGTATGGTCATGGATTGTGGTCGGACATTGAGTACTTATTATTAAATTAATTCATCACCTACAACTACTACTGAAGCTGCTTTGCTCGAGCAGTGGGTGGTGGCTAGGTCGGCACTGCTGGGCTGAGCATTGGGAGCGTGGCCACGCCCTTCGGGTCATGGCATGGCGCTCTGAGGCGTCCTCTGCGGGGCTGGTCGGGCAGGGCTTTCATTGACGATCCAGCACCGAGTGGGG
Source organism: Symbiodinium sp. CCMP2592 (assembly GCA_905221615.1). NCBI lineage: Eukaryota > Dinophyceae > Suessiales > Symbiodiniaceae > Symbiodinium > Symbiodinium sp. CCMP2592. The sequence goes on along the minus strand of CAJNDT010000955.1, from coordinate 97,549 downwards.
GTCAAGGGCGACGGGCATGAGGAGGCAGCTGGGCATCATGGGAGTGCAATTTGCATTGAAATCAGCCCAAGCTCGGACGGTGCAGCTGATCATTCCATCTGAATGGCACCTCTTGCGCTCGTAAATCACTTTCGGCCTGGGTCTTAGAAGCTCAAGACTTAGACTGTGGTCAGATTCAGTTCTTGATGGCCACACACAGAGCGTGTAGCAAGCCAGGCAGGCCGTGTTGCCAACAGGGTCTGCTTGGCTTGCGACGCACTTGTTATCTGGATCTATTGGAGGTTGAGCAAAACAGGTACAAGGACCTTCAGGTGCAATACGATGCATTGCAGGCCCTCTGCAGTTCTTCTTGCCCAACGAGCTGCCTTTTCTGCAGACCCCCGGAGTTCCAGAAGTCGCAGCACGGCTTTGTCTTGGCATTGGGCGTGTTTCCAGGCCACAGCAGAAGGACAGGGCATGGCCATGTCACGCCAGAAATTGAAACTCACGTCGCTGGTCGATGTTGTTGTCTGCAGCCCACATGGTGCAGCTCGGAAGAGAGAGAGATCGAGGCACAATGTCCCTCGATCTCCTTTTTCTTCTGGGCTACGCAATGTGCAAGCGGCAGGCCACTCCAATGGATTCTCACACTGAGTGTCACTGGGACTGGCAGCAACAGTGGAACATCGCTGCCGATGGACGTTGTTACTGCAACTGTACCAGTCCGCTACTCGCGAAGCCGGACTGGTTAGGAGAAACGTCATCATAATATGATGATGCTGCTCCTCACCAGTCCGGCTTCAACGCGACTGTTGCCGAGTGCATCTACACATCAAGAGCGACAGCGAGGACAAGCTTTGCCTTGCTGTCGCTCTTGATTTGTAGACACCACAGACAGATGGCAGCTGCTGTTAGTTAGTCGGCGTTAAGTATTGAAGTCCGGATAGTAGGCCGAGAGGTTCGGAGCCTCGCTCTTAGTCTTGGCCTCAATCCGAGGATTTTGCGCATGTCACAGCCTGCCGCCTCACTGTTTGCTAGCCAGGAAAAAACCACAGATCAGATATGGAAAGTAGGCTGAGGGGATCGGAGACTAGGACTGCGAGTGAGTATTGCGGCCACCGCGACCACTGACTATCAGCGGTATTACTGGTTACTACTACTACTACTACTACTACTACTACTACTACTACTACTACTACTACTACTACTACTACTACTACTACTGCTTCTACTGCTTCTACTGCTTCTACTGCTACTACCACTACTATAATTACTCTGATTCTGCGAATGTTGTACACTGTACAGCAACCATCCCGTCATTTGTTATGTTTCTGTAACAAGTGTCAAGCTAAGCGCCCATTGTCATCTGTGCCAAGGACAATGGATGTCTATGAAGGGAGCTTGGGTTTCAGAGACTCAGGGCACGGGAATGACCGTCGCAGACGATCCCAGACCTGCCATTGCCCGAGACAGCTTGAAATTTGCTCCTTGCGTGCGGGTCTTATGTTTTTGAACTTTGTGCACTGCGTGCCAAGGCATCCTCAGTGTGAGCACCATTCACCGGAGCTTCGCATTCCAGAGAAGCAAAGCCATGCTCGGAGCTCTCGGCCCGGTTTCCCGGGCACGTGTTTGTGACCTCTGGGGGGACGAGGACAACAGGACTACGCCACTCCAAAGAGTGCCTGGCACTGGAGAGAAAACTATGTATGACAGTCAGCGTCGCCAAGCCATTTAAAGTTTTCACCAAGCCTGATCGTGTAAGTTTAAGGTCCAACAAAGAGGAGTTCGGGGAACGAGGGAGACTTTGATGGGACTGCTGGAGAACATGTCCGTGCCGTCAGGGAAGCCAGTCATTGTGGCCGACTTGGTTCCCAACCAGATTCTGGACCTAAAATCATTCAGTGAGTGAGCTTTCATCTACTATAATATTACTATTATGATTCATGTTACTTATTGGGTTATGATTGTGATGGGGTGGTTGGTGTGGTGGTGTTTCTGTTCTGAGTCTTTTTCTGGACTAAGTGTGACTCACTGAAGAATTATTCAATGGGTCAGTCAGTCAATTTGAATTTTGACACATTGTGGATGCATTTGCTCCAGGTTCAATGAATGGGGACGTGCAATTGCCGAAATGCAGATTGAGAAGTTCGACAATCCGACAAGTTGCTACAACTGGCACTTCGTCAGCTACCCTCATCCAGATGACTTGGATGCAACAGCTTTGCAGCAGCACATTGCTGGTGTCTTCATGAATGTGTGGTCCTCGGTCTTACTCTTCCGTGAATGAGTTTGACCGACAGATGATGACTCAATCCCTGACCTCGTCGCAGGACTGGTGGGATACTTCAAGTCAAGCTGGCCCTAAAGTTCGTCCACAGTCTGACACCGAACGCCTTGTCGTGCCAAGCTTGGAAGTCTTGTCGCTGGACACAGACTTCAAGGTGACGACACTTGCCTCATGATAATTGATTGAGTCGTCTGTCCTTGGTTTGAGAATAATAGAGCTCGTCGCTTCCTCATGGCAGTGAAGGTTGCCGGAATCGGTGAAGTCAGCACTGGGCACCAGCAAATCCGAGTCTTTGCAGAAGAAGGTGAATGCCCTGAATCTGCAGTCGACTCCTCTGGGAAGCAGTACTCCCGCAGCCGTCTCTGGAGCAGGGGCAGGGCAAGCTGAAGGGAGGACGGGCAACAGGAATGTTGCCAGAACGCTTTGCCGCCCAGAGTTCAGCCCCGGAGCTACCCCCCCGGATCTTCTCCGAACCCTGGTATTGGACATGATGTCAGTTGGCGAGCTCGAGGAAAAGTTACAGCGCCTACACAAACAAGAAGCTACGTTTGATTTTTCGGTTAGAGCACAGTGGCGGGAAGTCTGCAGCCTTCGACACTGCATTGAGGTCCTTCGTCCAGGCTCCCGCATCATCTTGCGACAAGATTGATGTCTTTATCGAGACTGGCACCGAGCCAGGAATTTACCTTGGCAACACGAGCGAAAGCGAGACTGTGACGATGGAAGCCGGGGAGTTGTGCGGTTTCAACCTTGGAAGCTTCGTGGAGAGAGCGCAAGGCGCGGCATGGAGTCTCCCAGTGAGTGAGTTTCACTGTCTTTGTGTGACCGTGACAGGCCCGCTTGAACATATTCCTGCCATGCAACAGACTATAATAGTTAGTAAAGTTTCATGTTTAATGAATAAATCGGAGGCATGGCACGGAACAACAAGGACAAGCACTTGCCGTTTATGTTGGAGAATGATTGGTCCTTGGTCGTGTTCCTCGACCCCGTCCGTGGTAAGGTAGCCATGTCTGTGGCAGACCTCGTGTGCCACGCAACCCAAACGCATGGAATCACGGAAGTGAACCTTGTGGACCACAAGCTCCAACAGATGCTCGAGGCAAGACTTGAGTCTCAATGAGTGCTAGAATTCACTGTTGGAGACGTGTTGAATGGCCCGAGTTATGGCAGGACGATGGTGTCTCGCTGAGGATGTTTCGCTACACATTGGAGCCGAATGCCAAGTTGAATTGCTTTGAGCCCAAGGCTCTGGAGGAGGGTGCCGATGCCAGGTCCTCTCAACTTGGGGCTGCTATGCGTGGTCGCTTCACCAAGTACCCTTTGAGCGGCCCCAACTGTGCCTTGTTGTGGGAGGCACGACGCGGGTTCAAGTTGAAGTTGATGTTTCATCTCTGACTCATAATAAGTCAGTTAATGTGAGATATTATTCTTATTATTATGTGATAGTGACTGAAGTGACAGGTACGGCTGGACCAGGGCGTTCCATGCCAAATCGTGGCCGTGAAACCAAAGCTTTGGCTTCTTGGCGAGTTGAAGCTGGCGCCGCTGACATGCGCAAAGCTTGTGTAGAGCCGGGCAGATTGGACTTGGAGACAATTTGTCTCCAGCTTCGGCGGCCGAAGCTTCTTGTGAGCAAGTAGAATTGAATTAAAACCGGTAACCATGATCATGACCTGTCTCCCGGAAGAAGTTTACATTGAATTGGCCTCCGGAAGCTCGGTCCGCCATCAATTTGGATTGACACCTGATTATCTGTACGATGCGCTGGGCCACAGCAGGCGATGCTGCCAGCAGCGAGTGTAAGCCCGATTTTAAGGAAAGTAGGCCGAGAGCTTCGGAGCCTCGCTCTTGTCTCGGCCCAAATCCAAGGAGTTGGCGATGCTGCTGGCAGCCAGCGTAAGCTTGATTTAAGGAAAGTAGGCCGAGAGCTTCGGAGCCTCGCTCTTGTCTCGGCCCAAATCCAAGGAGTTGGGAGCAGCAGCGAGTGAGAGCCCGATCCAAGGAAAGCAGGTCGAGAGGTTCGGAGCCTCGCTCCTTGTCTCGGCCCAAATCCAAGGAGTTGGCGCTTTCACGTCCGCTGCTTTAAACACTTTCGTGCGTGAGACTGAACAGACTGGACAGTCGGCCGAGAGGATCAGAGCCTCGCTCTTGTCTTTGCCCAGTCATGTTCTGATTCCGCATGACAGGTCGTCTGAGAGGATCGGAGCCTCGCTCTTGTCTTTGCGATCATGTTGTCATGCGTGACTGTTTGCCGCCATCAGACCACAGTCCAGGTGGACGGTTACGGTTACCAGTCAGTCCAGTGAATACTACTACTACCCCGAACGGGGTGATATCATTGTCACTGTCATGCCTTTGGCAGATGTCGATGCTCTGTCAGACTCCGATGGCAAGGCTGCTGACGATGAAGGCGCGTCAGAGCTTGAAGAGCCGGCGTCCAAGCCCGAGAAGAAGTCCAAGGCAACGCCCAAGAACACCACCTCCAAGAAGGCGATGAAGAAGAAAAAATCAGCATCCAAAGACGCGAAGAAAAAAAAGAAGAAGTCCATGCGGACATCAGAGCCAGACGCCACAGAGTCAACGGCCTTGACGGCAGCGGGTGAGGACGAGGATCAAGATGAAGACGGAAACGAGTCTGAGGACTTGGGGTCCCCTGACGAGAAGCCGGAATCGGACGTCATCGCGGAGCAGCCGAAGAAGAAGAAGAAGAAGAAGAAGGCAAAGGCCCAAGCAAAAAGCAAATCCAAAGCCAAGGCCAAGGCCAAGGCCAAGGCCAAGGCCAAGGGCAAAGCACAGGCGAAAGTTAAAGCCAAATGTAAGGCAATCATGAGGCGGCCCTCGGCATCCTGCGAGAAAGGAAAAAGTGGACCACGCAAGGTCAAGAGGTACACGTACCTAAAGGAGCAAAAGGTCGGCATCAAGGTGGATGACCACGAGTGGGTCACGGCCTGCAACTCAGTCTGAGGCGTCACCTTGATTAAATTTGAAGCATAACAAGAAAAAGTCGAATCCATAGGTGAAGCTGATCCCGCAGCTTGGACCAGAAGTCCAGCACGAGATCGTAGCCCCGCGGTGGTTATTATTTGGTCTGATTTTATATTTAATCTTGTCCAGATTGTCATCCTGAGGTCAGCCTGACGTTTGTTAAGCGCGGCCTTTTTGCAGTATTAGCTGTAATAATAGTCAATCTCGTAGTAGTAGTAGTAGTAGTAGTAGTAGTAGTAGTAGTAGTGCCAGGAGGCTGCTATGAAGGAGTGCGAGAACTTCAACACCAACAAACAGGACATCAAGACGCTGGTGGTGCACGGCCTTAAGTTTGCATGCCATTCTTAATGTTTTTGCCCAGCGTGGGTCTGAAGTTCACAGCAACTGCCGGAACAGAAGCGCCTTAGGTGATTTTGGCAGAAAAACGCCTATTATATACTGCTGTCAGAATGCACATTAAATTATTATGCTTTTCGCAGGCCTACAGTACTGCTTGCAACTCTAAGGTATTGACATTCACCGTCCACTGAATGCCATGACGAACCTGAGGCAGAGATGACCAATGCCAAGCTCAAGGAGATGAAAAACAAGAAGAACTCCACTGCCGAGCCAACCGCCGCATTGCCCGACAAGGAGCTGACGGCCTACGATTATTACCAGTAACACCACACCTTTACTTTGTTGTTAGCTGTGACATGAATCATCCTGTATTGCCCCCACCAGGACGATGCTGATGATGATGACAATGAGAACAACGAGTCTGAGGACGGCGAGGCTTTCCAGGAGGATGCGTTGGTGGCGGACTGACGGGCCCGGCACTCCAGATGATGCACTGACTGAGCCACGGCAGGCGATGCTGCTATTCGTAGCAGGTTTAAGGGAAAAATGGCCGAGAGGTTCGGAGCCTCGCTCTAGTCTCGGCCAAAATCCCAGGAGTTGGCGCTTTCAGAGTCTGCCGCTTCGCTCTTAGTGCAAGCATGAGACCCAGAGAACACATTGACTGGAAAAGTCGGTGCCGCTACACTTAAAATGGATTCGATTCATTCGTCATGTCATATGCCATCATACGACTGCTGACTACTTGCCAGACAGAAGTGAGAGAGACCTGGGACCAGGGAGGGGGGTTCGAGCCTTGGGCCGGACATTATGGGTGGTGGGCTCCTTTGATCTCACCTCCGATAGATATAGTATCCGCAGCGCGCTCTCTGCTCCGATACTGCATGATAATTTTTCCGTTACAGTTTAATTTATTCGGTGGCGAGGTATTTGATATTATTTACTCCTTGATACTAAGACCATGTAATATAATAATAATAATAATTTATAATCTATAATAATAATAATTAGTCAAACTCATTAAAAATTAGTAGACTGTCGTAACAGTACGAGGCTAAGCTTTTTAAAAAATTTAATAAATTTCATAGACCAGACTTTAATTTTTGCGATCAGCTTCAACATAAACGCCCTAATAACCCTTATAATATAGACCCTCGAAGTTAGGCCTAAGACTGACTGTCGAGTTTGGCCCAATGTCGGGAAGAATCTGCCCTTAAAGGCCTTAAGCCCGGAAAGTGTTTAAAATAAGAATTGGCTCAAACTTTGGCTCAATGCGACGACGATTGCCGCTACTACTTTGACATTTTTTTGCAATCGGCGCTCCCCTGGTTGATCTTTTGGGGGCGGCGCGGCGATGCTCCTTTATTATTCAAGCGATACCCTGGTTGATCTTTGGTGGGCGGCGCGGCGATGCTCCTTTATTATTCAAGCGATCCCCTGGTTGATCTTTGGTGGGCGGCGCGGCGATGCCCCTTTCAAGCTCTGCTGAAACAGGATCCCCTGGTTGATCTTTGACCCCCCGAATAGTACGAAAAAGCCTTTATCCTGACGGGATGTTCTATGCCGATCCTGTGAATCCCTTCCAGGTTGAATACTACGGAAGTCATGCTGAGTGGCTTAACGAGCTTATCGAACGAAACACGCTGACCGAGTTCCAGCTTCACGAATATCCTGCGCTAAAACAGCTGAGGAACTTCCCGGTGTCTAGGTCTCTCGCCGAGGACCATAGGCAGACCGCATTCTTCGGGGTGCCGCCGATCAAGTGCACCGCAGTTGACACATCGCCGACTGAAGTGGAACTGTTCAAGAGGAACGTGCGCGGAACGATTCAAGGCGCCATTCGCTTGGACATCTCTATCGAAAGGCTTGTTGCCGGGATCACATGGCAAGGAGGCTCGATGTGGTGTGGAAGATTTCTTCAATTCGCAGTCGATCGATTGTGCAACCACGATTGTCAAGCATTTCGGGGCTGTATTCGCCACGTGCCGCGAAAAGCCACTGTGCTACATGCACGATGGTCGATCCACTGCCAACGCGCTTACCGAGTTTGCTTGTCACGTGGATATCTCTCCCCCTTTTACACAGGGGAAACAATCGAGTACACCGTCGATCCAGATATGGCCGAGAAAATCCGACTTGCGCACCTGCCTCTGCAGAACGCCAATCTGGAGATGAGACGGCGAATTCGACTCTCCACCGAATTTGATACGTTGGATGAGTTCCGTGCCACTATCACGGACACGCAAGAGTATCAGCGATACATGCGTGTCGATAGTGAGAGCCTTTCCGCGCTCCTGGCCAAGGTTACACTGACAACATGCTACGGCATCCGGCATCCCGATAAAAGGTGAGCCTGGCTACATCTCCGACGATGAAGAAGAGGAGATTGAGGGAGCCGCTGCGGCAACTGAGAAGCCCAAAGGGAAAGGCAAAGGGGACGATGACCCCCGACGTTCAAGCTATCAATTGGCGTGAGTTGGACCCCTTGGGACGGAAGCTCATTCCGCACCATACTGATCCCCGATTCGCGATTCTCGAGGAGGGGAATACCGCACTCCTTGACGATCCTGATACGCCCGATGAAACGCGTAAGGAGTTCAAGGAATTTGTTCGCGATCACGCTCACAAGATAAAGGAGTGTTTCGATGAGGATCGCGCAACCGAGAAGACATTCTTCACTCTTATTGAAGGAGTGAAGGGTCAGCTCCCTGATGCTAAGAGCACTGACCCGATTCTGATGAAAAGGGACGATGATGTCTTCGAGGCTATGCCCGATGAACTGGAAGAGCCTGACGGGTTATTCGATGTTGCAGCTCGCCAAGCACAACGAGGCGGTGAAACGCCTCAGCGCAGAGTGCAGGTCACCGCGCAAAGGCAAACATCGATTCCCGAAGCTCATACCATTCCCGTTCCTCCAGAAGAAGAGGATGAGGATGATAGTGAGCTGGAACGGGTGAACCGACCCGATCCGAAGCCAAAGCGCCGTGGACGGGAGCATCTCGGAGGTATCGCTCCTGAGACGAATCCGCCCCCGCCTCGCGAAATGCCGCCGCCGTCGAACCTACCGACTCGAAAATCACAGCGGCTATCGGGATACCGCGCTGCTCACCCTGATGGAGAGACACTGAGGGTGTCAGGGAGGGCACCATATTCCGATCAGATGAGGTTGCCCTCGGTACTGCGAATGAGGACTCGGCTCCAGGAACCAGATCTGGACAATCCGACGATTGAGGAAGTCATTCGCATGTATCATTCACCGAACACGCTTCCTATCCTCAGGAAGAAGGCCGCCAGCGTCATTATTGCGATGAATGCGAATCCCGATGATGATGTCAATATGAAGGCGGCTGGAGTGGCTGCTTCCCATGCCGCGAATGCGGGGACGGGGCAAGGTGCTTCGCCCGAGAGTACGTCCACTACCACACAAGAGCGGATTAACCCAAAGTTCCCTGCGCCAAGCAATCGCACTGCATCGAATCCACCATCGAAGTTGCCCCGCGATGACAAATGGGCTCCTTCGATTGTGCGACCGGCACCGGGTCGAGTGATTACGAGTGCAGAGGCGCGGGGACGCACACAACAGCGCGTTGCTGATGCAACAGACGCCGCGCCGCCTCCTCCTTCCGATACTGCTTCGTCAGAGCCACGATCTCGTACGATGGGTCCGGCCAAAGAGACAACGGCCAAGGGCAAGTCCCGAACAGGATCCAACGTGGCAGGCCTCATCGATGAAGCTGATGAAATGAGGCAACCGACGAAAGGCAAAGGAAAAGGGAAAGCCGAGAAAGGAAAAGGAAAGCAGGAGAAAGGCCGAGGAAAGGGTGATAAGGGAAACCGAGGAAGGGGCGGTTCCGGACGAGGAAGTAAGGACCGCACCCGTAGCCCCACCACTCGTAGGTAACGACCGTCGACCTACGTGGCGATGCTTTGTGTCACTGCAAGCTGAATCCGGCTGAATCTTTCTGACCCATTTTCTACACATCCACGGGGTCAGGCGGATTCTGATGGTGAAACCCGGCTATGACACAATTTCCGCTACTTCCTCAGCATTCCTTGCCTGCGCCGCGCTGAGAAGACCCACAGGGGTAATTACAATGGCTAGCCATGGTATTTTCCTCGTGTGTCCCTCTCTGTTCACGGACACTCGATGCTGCCGAGTCTACACTCTGAGCGCATTGAGTCTAATGTGTTACCCCGCATGGATCCGATGGAACATCCGATTGCCAACGATCACACAGCAAATCGCTATGCGCCTGACGATCACAAAAGGCTGCGTATGTACAGAAGTGAAACATAGGTTTGATCCGGATGCAGAGACCGACCCACATCTAATGGTTCTTTATTGCTTTAAGCTTAGCTGACCGGAAGAGGTGTGGCTCGGTGCACAATCAGTGTACGTGACTTTCCTAAACTCCGCTCTCCTCACGCGTGAGCTCGCGTCGAGGGGGGTGTGATTTGTCACGGACATGCGTACATGTGCTTCTGTGTCCTGGTTAGGATTCACGCCAACTTTGTCTCACTTACGCAGCTTGACTGCTCAAGACCGACTTTACGTCAGGTCCAGGAAAAGACCGCTTGCACCTAGGGAGGTGTAGGACTTGTCTCTTACCTGAGCGTCAACCTTACGGTTTTAATATCTCTGATCATCCTTGCTTTGCCTGCTGCCCTGCTTTGATCTACGATTGGTTGCCTTGGGCTTTGTGACCGAGAGTTGAGTGGAATCCTCCGCTTTTCACACGCCGGTTTGTCAGCCGGTTTGCGTGGTTTAGGAATGAGGCAAAGGTCAGCATCAATCAAGCCGGATTCCAGGCCGTCTTCAACGCACCTTCCTTCTATGTGGCCAGACAGAGCCGTAGCAACGGATTTGCTGCACAGGCGCCAGACCTTGCCTGGCTTGATGGAGTGGATGTGGGCGTCGAGTTTGGCGACGTCCAAAGATGGGAGCGGGCCCTGCATAGGCCGCAGTGGTGCGTGAGAGGAGAGGACCTGATCCGCCTTTGAGCAAAGAGTGGCCAGATGTCCTGCGGCATCCTTCAGTTGGGCTCTTCGTGCCGGCTTCCAGGGCTGAAGCTTCTGTAAGGTCTTGAATGCTATGTGTTGATCACCCTCTGCTAGACACTCGTCAACCTCAGCTAGAAAATTTGCGATCCTTTCTTTCTTCGCCTGTTTGACGGCTTGTTTGTGTCCCGCCTGCGCCACCTCTGCCTCTGAAGGGTTTGGGGTATTACGAGGCCCTGGAGGCGGTGCCACAGGGTCAGTAGACTCCATCAGCGGTGTTGAGGGAGTCGGGCTAGGCATGTTCGGGGCGCCGGATTTGGAGGCCACATACGTCGGGTGACCGACTCTAGCGGCACTATGCGTGGCTCTGGTTGTTTAGGAGGAAATGCTCAGCGCTTCAAAGCGTTCCATTTCGAGGGCTCGCTACAGAAGTCGATCTGGGATGCAACCCAGAGTTGGAAGTCCTTGGCCTTGTCATCATATGCCCGGACCGAAGCCTGTAAAGCATATCGCTGGGAACTCCCTCGCTGAGGCGGGAGCAGCCAATGCCGCAGGAGTGAAATATCCGCAGACAGCGGATGATGTCCGCCGGTCTTCCAGCTGCCTAAAGGACAATCTGTCCACGGGCCTGAGCGTTTGACTTGGGCACCTGCGTTCGTCTCAATATAGTAAGAAATCTATCTGCATCGCAGTAGAGCCTTGTTCATATGTAGGGACGTGCGAGCACTGCCAAGTGTTCAAGGCTACGAGACGGAGTCTTACCACAAGATTAGACAGATCAGGTTCATCAGGACGCTCCTCAGCTGGAGGTACAATCCGCGGCCCTATCAACACAGGGTGTGCCCGCAGAAATGTGTTGAAATCAGCAGCTATGATAAGAGAATCACGCTTGGGGACCTGCTTCACCAGCTTGGACAGTGCTCAGAGAACCTGGGCCCGATCCTCTTTGTTGGCCTGCAACGTCTTGGCTGAGGACCAGGCATGCTGGTATACTGCGGCCACGACCACGCGTGCTCCGTCAAGCGTGGCTCGGGCCTCGAGGACACGTCCTTGCTGCCGCTCCTTCCAACGGATGCATTTAGCAGCGAACTCCGGAGAAAAGACGACACCATCTGCTCTCGTGGTTGACGGGCCGTCCTGAGGCTGCTGCCGCGATTTACGTTTTGAACCGCCTTTGCGCGCCGGCTGGCGCTGCGACGGGGTCGAGGCCGAAGAGATACAGTACCAACCTGATACCCTAAACTCCCCAGTGAGTTTCCTGCAAGATGTCACAGTAGACAGTAGTGCATGGCCTCAGAGGCCAGCCATGTCTTAAGCTCGCCCCACTGCTGCTGTCCCGAGTGGCCAGCGTTCCAAGAGAGAACCCTCACATTGCTGCTCTGCGTGAAGCGGTGCCACGTGCAGATGAGTTGACAGGCGGTGCCTCTAACTCTCTTCTAGTTGGAGGAGGGCAAACTCCTCATTTGTGTATCAGGCGTGGCGTGAGGACCTGTCCACGGTAGTTGACAGGCTCATCTCTGCGTACTGAACGTCTACATGCTGTTTTGAATTCTTGCGAAGCGATGCAAGTTTTTTGAGGCACTGGCAGTTGCGCCATCCGCTGCTTTCATCAAAAGACCGAAGCCTAATGACTCCCTCCACTGCACGGAAGTGGAAACCCTACCGCATACCCAGCGATGCAATGTTTCAATCAGAGTCTGGGCCCAGGAATTGGGACCTGGCGGATCAAAACGGCTCCTGTTGCAAGAAGGAGAGGCACATGGCTCAGAGAAGGCACAAACCCTTCTGTTCAGAAAAGGAGCCTGGACGGGACCTCTAGCACAGACGTTGCGCCCCAAGCCTCTTCGAAAGCCTCTCAACTGCGCGGCCGCTTGATCACTCGTGGCGGCTACTACTACTACTACTACTGCTGATGCCTGAAGCCCCTTCCCTGTAAAGCCGTAATCACGTGGAGCTTGATTTGTCAGGACCTTGCTTCTCGAAGCGGAGTGGCTCAGAGAGCGATGATCGGCAGAAGCCAGCACGCAAGGGCTTAGGTCCATGAGTGGCAGAAGCCAGCACGCAGGGCTTAGGCCATGATCGGCAGAAGCCAGCAATGCAGTAGCGTTCGTCGCTTTTCCTAGGCTATGCAAAGATGCGTCTAGGACTGCATGCACCTTTTGTTGTGAACCGGAAAACAGAGGGTAGTGTCCGCGCTCATGGTTGTGGGATTCCCTTCAGGAATCGTCCGATAAACTTGGAACGATACTGTTGCGGAGGCGCCGTATGTCGGGTTCAGCTGAAGGGCAGGACAGTGCAGCTCTTCAGGTGATGAGCCCAAACGCTGCTACTGAGCAAGGTGATGCTCCGCGTCCTGCTGAGGCGACTAACGGCACCATGAGTGGGCTACCAAACGGTGTGGCGTCAAGGGAACTTCAGACCTTGACGAGCGGAACCCGAGGTATAGCGTGGACAGCATAATAAACCCTTCTGTGAATGATGGTGTTTTGGCCACCCAGTCGGGTGGACCGAGACCTGAGGCTCGTGCGCTGACTGAGGTTCCGGCGCCTGGGAGAGTTCAGGCTTTTGCTCCTGGACAGCAGGCATTGGGAAGTCAGGCGTCAGTTGCAGCTGCTATGGCCTTGCAAGATCAGGGTGTGCATGCTATGAGGGCTGACATGGAAGTACAGCAGGGCTCGTCTTCGTTGACTGTTGTGCGCTGGATTTCAAGGTTGAATGATTCCCTGGCAACGCAGGGTCAGTCGGTGCTTGGTTCGGTTGGGTTTAATACGACGCCTACTCAGGGGCCCCGACATTCACGAGCCACACCACCAGCACTCACACCAGCAGCAACCCCTACAAGGCGGCAGCAAGCTTCAGCAGATGGGCCGAGGACGATGGCGGGTAAATGTTTGGAGTTTTCGCCGCCCGAAGAACTACCGCAAGGCTATGGCGGATGGACTTCTCGAAGGGAGCAGGTGCCTCAGGAAGCGCCGCTGTTCTCGAGGGAAGCTTGGGAGCAGATGATGGGGTTCTCGCAAAGGGCTCAATGGCTTTATGGTCGGGGGCCATCGCATTGGGAATCGACTATACTGGGTCGTCTGAAGTGCAAGCCGAAGTCCAACGCCAGATGGAGTTGTTGATGAGGGCACAGTCGTTTCAGCTTGAAGAGATGAGAGATGAGATTCAGGCTCTTCGCGCTGACAGGGCGATGTTGTTGGAGGACCGGGGTTTCTGGGGGCAACGTCAAGGAAGGCCAGAAGGGCAAGACGGTCATCGGCATCAGGGAGATCCTCAGAGTGGTTTCCAACAGAGGCTAGAAGGGCAAGATGGTCGTCGGCATCACGGAGATCCTCAGAGTGGTTTCCAACAAGGGCCAGAAGGGCAAGATGGTCGTCGGCATCGGCATCACGGAGATCCTCAGAGTGGTTTCCAACAAGGGCCAGAAGGGCAAGATGGTCGTCGGCATCAGGGAGATCCTCAGAGTGGTTTCCAGCAACCAGAAGGGCAAGATGGTCGTCGGCATCACGGAGATCCTCAGAGTGGTTTCCAACAAGGGCCAGAAGGGCAAGATGGTCGTCGGCATCCGAGTGAATCTGGTGTTCTTGTGGCGCATGTGTGTGTGGTCAGTCTGGTGGTGGTGTTCAGGCAGATGGCAGTCGTGTTCGGAAGGACATCTCAGGCGAGTTTCAGGATGTTCCACTAGGTCTCCTTGGCGTTGGAAGTGGCGAGCGTCGGAATGTCAGGCCTCGGTTTCAGGAAGGTCTTCAAGGGGAACAATCGTTGAGGGCTCCTACTGGACCGCCTACTGTGTATGGGCCAGACATCAGTGCTACGAAGTGTGAATCTGGAAGGCCCACGGCTTCGACTTCAGTGCCGGTACCAATGTTTGTGGAGCCTCAGAGTACCTCTCAAGGCGTTCCCATGGTCACATCAAGGACAACAAGCGAACGGCTACTGGAGACGCTAGAGCAGTGCAAGCCTGGGACTACATCCTTGCCGGCTTTGGTGGCGCCGAGTAGACACGAGAGCGCGGTTGCGCTTCAGGACTGGATCGAGGTGATTGATGGTCCGCTCAGAGACATCTCGGACAGCAGCTCCTGGTGGTGGGATGCTGTGAAGGAGAGGGCGGCGGAGAGCTACCATCGATGGGTGGCCTCGGGTCCCTACGAGAGGCTCGCGTTGAAGCCCCCTACGGCGGACGACCTCGAGAAGGGCAAGTACTCCAGGCTGAGCGCGAGGACGGCGGGAATGATGTTGCAGGCGATGTCGGAGACGGTCAGAACGGAGATCGTGGCGAGGGCGATCACTAGGTCACCCGTGGCTTTGCTGTTCAGGCTGTGCACGATGTACCAACCGGGAGGTGAAAGCGAGAAGGCCTACATCCTCCAGTATTTGGTCTCGCCTCCGAAGGCCCAGACGGCGAGCGAACTGGTGTCGGTGTTGAGACAATGGGAGAGACTGTTGTTGAGGGCCGACAACTTGAGCATTGCAAAGCCCGATCCTTCCCTCTTGGTGCGAGGCCTGAACACCTTGGTTGCAGAACTGTGGGCAAAGGACAAAGACGTGACTCAGTTAGTGAAGAGCGAGCTGGGAGTGGATGTCAATCCGACATGGGAAAAGGCACTCCAGCTGCACCAGCACCTGAGGGCCGAGTCTGAGAAACTGCTGAATGGCCTGCCTTCAAGAACGTCTTCTACCGACACACCGAAGGACCCAAAGCTCAGGCCTCTCCAACCAAGTGGTCCAGCGCCTGCAAGGTCAACGCGCCAAGGTGGACCTACGACATCTACTTCAACGACTGGAGGAGCCACTTCGAATGCGAATGAAAAGAAGTGTAAGTGGTTTACCGAGCCGGGAGGATGCAAACGAGGAGCTGCGTGCAAGTTTGCCCACTCTTTTGAGGGCGTCTCCAAGAAGAACAGGTGCTACACGTGTGGTGCAGAGGGGCATGTGTCGAACGCCTGCCCTACGAAGTCAGATGGTGGAGAAGCCAAGGGAAAGGGCAAGGCGAAGGCGAAGAGTGCTCCGACTACCCCGTCGGCGAAGGGCGAAGCGGCAAAGGGCAGCGGAAACCCTGCAGCCAGGTCAATGACAATGGAGCCGGAGCCACAGCCATCGGCGCCGACATCGTTCAAAGGCCGCGAGAATGAAGTACCTACTGGTGGCTAAGTTCACGCTCCCAAAGTCCTACGTCACGGGCGAGTTTGAGCCTACTGGGACTGACCTGCCAATGGAGGCCGAGGTCGGGCACAAGGACGTGTTCGAGGAGGATCCGAGTGGAAAGGCTCCGCTACCAGAAGTGCCGACTGATTGTGAGATTACGAGCCTTCGGAGCTGGGAGATGATGAGGGCGATGAGGGAGCCGGGGTGGGACGTATACATGCAAAGGGCACGTGTTCTACGACAAGTACCAAAGATGGCCGCTGCCTTTGGAGCCAAGATTCTGGTGAAAAAGCGAAGGTATGCAGCTTCAGGGGCTTTGATCCGGATGGAGTTTGATGAGCGCTGGGCCGAAGGCGTGTATCTGGGTCTTTCGGACCAGGTGAATGATGGACATTTGGTCTATGTGGACGGGATCTTCACCCACACCAAGAATGTGAAGGACAAGGCCAAGTTGACTGATGCTGGATACCATCGTGGAGATGGAGAACTCTTTGTGGGAGGTGAAGAACGTGAGCATCCTGAGGCAAGGAGTCCCCCAGCTACCAGAAGGAAGATCGTTGGAAAGTCTGCCCCAAGGATGGCGGTGTTTGGTGACGGGGAACCCATCTACGACGACGATCTGGAGAGCGACAATGGAGAGGCATCAGACCTTGAAGATGAGTTTGTCGAGGAAGATGGTGCCTACCCATGGTGTGACCCTCGAGTTGCGGTTCTTGGAGCAGATCAAGGCGGAGGTTTTGAAGGGCTTGTTTGCGATGATGGAGAAGTCCTGGACCCGGAGGACTATGCGAGGGAGATCCTGTATGAGGACGGGGACATTGACGAGACGGTCGTCCAGCGACTGTTGATCTCCTACCGAACCAGAAGTTCTCAAGGGAGACTCAGGAACCAGATGGCGGAGGTCGAAGTCAGAAGGCCTGGGCATCCGGGGGTGATTAACCAGTACATCCGGAGGAAATTGGGTACATCTACGACCTGGTCGACCTTCTCCATCCACAAGAACCTCAACGTGAAGAGGCACCGGGACTCCCACAACGCGAGGGATCAATGTTCTCACTTGATTCCCATCACCGACTTCAAGCAGGGTGGCCTTTGGACTCAGTTGTTGCCATCCGAGCAGGTGAATGAGGACGACGTTGTTGATATGGATGGGAACCGAGGCCGCGTGCTCCCTCTGTTTTCTGAGGAGGGGAAGAGGAATGTAGTTTCCTTCGATTCCCGGCAGTGGCATGCAACGATGCCGTGGGAGGGAGAACGAGTTGTTTTGGCGGTCTGTACGGTCCGCGGCCTCAACAAGATCTCGCAGGTAGATGAGGACCTGCCGCTGGATTTGGGGTTCCCGCTTCCGTTGAACGTGGAAGACGAGCCTAGGATGTGCAAGATGCTCCAAGGTGAAGGTGGTGAGCAAGTCGAAATGGACTTGGAGCTGGAGACTGTGGAGCCCGTGATGCACATCAGGATGTCGGAGGAAGAATGGGAAACTACGAGCGCTAGGTACGGCGTGGACCACTACATCCCCGAGATGGCAACGAGATGGCGACTGGTCCAGCCTGTCGATGGGGACTTGAACTCAGTGATCCCAGCGGCTATTGTGGCAGACCTGGGCTGAGCATCCCAGGATCTATTTGGAGTCCGAGGAGGGCGAAGAGCTTCAAGTGGGAAGGTTCTTGGCATTGCATTGAGATCCTACCGAGTGCCCAATTATGATCCGGATGGTAGGGATGCGAGTTTCATCAAGGCTTTCAAGATCCGCAACGACGTGATGAACATCGAGGAGGTGATTGTTCTGTGGATCCACCGGCGGGTTATTGTGCGAAGAGTACCGAGGGATGATCCTGCAAGGGACCGTGGAGGACCACCCGAGGGCCAAGATCCGCGACCTGATGACTACGACCACAGAAGGGGTAGCTATGATGAGGGTTGAGGAGCCTGAGACGTTGATGTGGCTTGTCGAGGTTTCAGAGGACGAGCTTGCTGAGGAGGGGGAGGCCCGAATGATGAAGGCCACCCAGGATACTTTGTATACGCCCAACATCGAAGACCTCCTGGCGAAGGTGAGCGTTGACAACCCTCTCAAGGTGACCCACACCGTGATCCTCGAGAAGTTCTACCTGTCGTGGACAAGTGGGTACCAGCCATGAAGGCTGAACTCAATTCGCTGGAGCAGATGCCAGCGATCAAGAAGTACCGTGGCACCGAGGCCGCGGCGCTGAGAAGGGATCCAAATGTGGTCATTGTTCCCAGCAAGCTGGTGTTCACAGTCAAATTCAGCGGGACGCCGGGAGCATTTCGCCGCAAAGTTCGCGGCGTGGCCTGCGGAAACTTCTCGGGGCAGACTGCTGAAAAACTGGGCGACATCTATTCGGCCGGGGCAACGATAGACCTGGTGAGACTGTGTCTGGCGGAGAAGAATGCCCACCGGGACTGGATCGCCGTGACCGACGACATCAAGACAGCCTTTCTCAGAGCTCCGATCCCGGAGATGCCACAGCTCGGCCACCGGAGTTCGTTCATGGCTTCCATGATTGGTTGGAATCTACATGGGAGACCAGTGGCCGGGAGGAGGTGACGAAGGACTCAGTTGTTCGGTTTTTGGGCCTGGGGCTTTCTGTCGAGCCAGATGGGAGGATGAAGATTGCGCGGCGGGGCTATGTGGATGAGTTGTTGCGACGGAGAGAAGTCACAGCCTTCAGCCAGGTGCCGTTCCTGAAGGAGTGGGCTGCGGAAGACATCCCGGAGGACGCCGACAAGAGCCCAGCGTTGATCAAGGAGGCCCAGCAACGGTGCGGGGAGATTCTTTGGACGACCCAAAGAACAAGGCCAGACGCAAGCTACCCGGCTGTGATGATGGCGAGGCTGACTACAAGGTGGCCGCCAAGAAGATCCTCTCCTACTACAACGCCACTCGAGATGCGGGCTTCATCGTCGAAAAGGACCAACCGGGCACGCTGGTGGTGTTCAATGATGCTTCTCATTCCCCAGCTGGGTCAAAGTCTATCTCAGGGACTCTGGTGATGTGGAGAGGAGTCCCGATTTGTTGGCGGGCGGCCAACCGGGGACTGACAGCCCTGAGTAGCGCCGAGGCCGAGCTCATTGCATTGAGCGAAGGGGCCCAGCTCGTGAGGTCCGTGAGGACAACACTTGTCGACATGGGCATTGTGCCGGAGGTGACGGAGCTACGGGTTGATGCGACGGCTGCTATTGCTGTGGCAAGCTCGGGCGGGAGCTGGGGAACACGTCATCTACGCCTTCGTGAGAACTGGTTGTTGAGTTGGTGGACTCTGACGAGTACCAGCTGAAGCACCAGCCGGGAGTTGATCAGTTGGCGGACGGGCTCACCAAGCAGCTTAGCTCAGAGCGGTCATGGAAGCTCTTGGAAGCTTGGGGTTTCTTCAAGGGGACGGTGACTGTGGAGATCAAGGTGCTCAAGTTTACTGATGATGACGGCAGTACTGCAGCAGCCACACAAGCCAGCACAACAGCAACTACACAATTCAGCACCACAGCAGCCACACAAGCCAACGCAGCAGTAGCCACTCAGCCCAACGCAGGAATCACAGCATCAATGCTGAATGAAGGGACCCTGAGTAGGTGTACCAAGGTGTTAATTGGTTTAGGGTTGTTGGCTGGCGTGACGGGCGAGGAAGTGAGCGACAACCAGGCCTATACCGGGGTGAGTTCCGAATATGAGCTGTGGATCGCTGTTCTGTTGGTGATGATTACCACTATCTTCGTCTGGGAGTGGAGCAAGCGAGCTGCCGGTGGTGTGAAGAAGGCTGTGAAACTGAGGATGTTATCTGCAAAGCCAAAGCCGAGACTGTCAAAGGGGGAAGGGAAGGAGATGCTGGCCCTGCTGGGAATCGATGACAGATCGATCGAACAGGAGGCCAGACTGTCTGCCCTTATTGCTAAGTTTCAGGCTGCGGAGACAACCTCATCGCGTGGGGTTGAAGACCAAGGGTCTTCAACGTCAGGCGAGGTTGGTCGTGGAAGGACGCCTACTACATTGACGCCTACCTCTTCAAGGCCTTCGGGACAGAGCAGGGAGAGGTTCCAACCGGAGAAGTGGAGCCGAGCAGTTCAGACGGATCCTGAGATCCCGCCCGACGTCGCGCCGAGAAGCATTCGTCCTTCGGCTGTTGATGCGAGGATCAGGTACATTTTGCAGCCGTGGGAAGGAGATATGTATGTCAGCCCCAATGGGGACCGTGTACACCTGAAGCCAGACTGCCATGGACTGCGTAACGCTTCTCGGGCTTTGAGGAGGCCGGTATGCCAATACTGCTTGAATGACTGGCGAAACCACCCAGATAATCTGGGCGATCGGTGAGCTGGAATGGACTCAGGCAGTCGAAGGAATGATTGCCTCCTTTCGGAGGCATCAAGGAGGGGTGCTGATGCCTGAAGCCCCTTCCCTGTAAAGCCGTAATCAGGTGGAGCTTGATTTGTCAGGACCTTGCTTCTCGAAGCGGAGTGTCTCAGAGAGCCATGATCGGCAGAAGCCAGCACGCAAGGGCTTAGGTCCATGAGTGGCAGAAGCCAGCACGCAGGGCTCAGGCCATGATCGGCAGAAGCCAGCAATGCAGTAGCGTTCGTTGCTTTTCCTAGGCTATGCACAGATGCGTCTAGGACTGCATGCACCTTTTGTTGTGAACCGGAAAACAGAGGGTAGTGTCCGCGCTCATGGTTGTGGGATTCCCTTCAGAATCGTCCGATAAACTTGGAACGATACTGTTGCGGAGGCGCCGTATGTCGGGTTCAGCAGAAGGGCAGGACAGTGCAGCTCTTCAACTACTACTACTACTACTACTACTACTACTACTACTACTACCACTACTACTACTACTACTACTACTACTACTACTACCACTGCCACCACTACCACTACTACTACTACTACTACTACTACTACTACTACTACTACAACTACTACTACTACTACTCCTGCTGTTGCTACTACTACTACTACTACTACTACTACTACTACTACTACTACTACTACTACTACTACTACTGCTACTACTGCTACTACTGCTACTACTGCTACTGCTGCTACTGCTACTACAACAACAACTACTACTCCTACTCCTACTCCTACTGCGACCGCTACTGCTACTGCTACTGCTACCGCTACTGCTACTGCTACTGCTACTGCTACTGCTACTGCTGCTGCTGCTGCTGCTACTGCTACTACTACTACTACTACTACTACTACTACTACTACTACTACTACTACTACTACTACTACTACTAGTACTACTACTACTACTACTACTACTACTACTACTACTACTACTACTACTACTACTACTACTACTGCTACTACTGCCGGGCATGGGTCCCACAGGGGAGCCACTCTTTAAGAGCGATAGGAATGCGTGTTGCTTGTTGCAAGTGTGGAAAATGCTGGCCAGGGCGTAGGACATATGTGACCATTTATGGGCGCTGGCGACTCTAGTTGGAGGAGGCTAAGGGTCTAGCCCCAGCGCCCTCGGGGCGACCCGCCGACCTGGCGGACTAGCGGTGTGGTTCCATCGGATCGACACTTGACCGAGGTCGGCGATGACCATCCATTGCCGATGCACAACGAGTGCAGTCTGATCCGGCTGAATTGCACTATGGACCAACAATTTGTGAGATTGAGCGCTTCCCCGTGTTCGCTTCTTCTCAAGCCGACGGGTCGCCGACGTTCTATGGCCCTGGGCCACTGCGGGTTTGATTGGTCCGACAATTGATCAGGCTCCGTCGCAACAACGAGAGTGAAATTGAGGAAGGGAATGGACTCCTCGCAACGGCCGTCGCCGCCCCGTTGAGAATGAGGACGACGACGTGGCGACGTGAGCGAGTGGAACCAGGGGCCAGGCCCAGTGCAACAGTCATGTCGCTGGAACCAGCGACGGTTCTCCAGGTCTCCATGCATGCCCAGGAAACGGCAGTTGTCTTGCCGCCCGGGCACATTGCTCGTATTCAGCATGGCTGGGATCGCTGATTGCCGCGAAATTGGCAACCATGGCTGCCTTGCCACTGAATCTATGGCTTCTCAGGATGAACTTACGCAGCGGACTGCTGGTTGGTTCATGTATTGAACCTGCTCTTAATGGCATTGTGGCCACACCGCTGCTGACCCGCGCAACAAAAGGGTTCGCTTGCACAGTGCATGCTCTGTGGTGGGTTGGACATGAGAGGATCGTCGCAAGCGCCCGGCCATTGCCAAACGGCTATGGCCAACAGCATGCGCAAAGAGCCTTGTAGGAATGTCGCGTGATCGTGACTGTTGTCGGTGCCATGCATCGATTCATTGATTCTGTTCAAGCACATGTCTATAATTGTGGACCTTGACAAACCTGATGAAATCTGCATGTCCACGGGACCGTGTTAGATTGAAGCACCATTGCACATGCTGGACTTTAGCAGCTGGCACTTGCCGACCTTGGTTCAAATCACTGATTGAGTCCGAGAGAGTCCGGATTGCAAGGGATCTGATTGTGTGCTGAGCATTGCGGTCATACCGTCTGTGTACACTGTACACTGCCTATCTGTTGTCACCTTCTCTCCAGGAGGGTTAAATTTGAAGGCCGACTCTGGGGAGTGCTAGCCGAAGGCCAGTGAACTTCTCCGGGCTACAGGCTAGCTGGGGTTTTTGGTGCATTCATGAAAAAGAGTGTGATTCCGTGCTAGATGTTGTTGTGTACTCCGCGGTCGTCATGCGGCTAGCTCGGTGGCTACGCTATCTACTGCTACTGTCCTGCCCTTCCATGCAGGCTCTATCAGAGTTTACTTGCACTTATACACGACATGACGAACAAATCGCGCGCAAACACCCTCAAGTCAAGATGCAAACCCAAATGTCACACAGAAAGTCTGCAGCCATGGCTCAGCGACTCAGCCCGTCTTGGTCGGCATTTTTGGTACTGTCGAGTCCAGCAGGTTAGCTCCCGAAGGGAGACAGCTCTTCAGCCCGGGTCTTGACGTTCGCTGACTGCTTTTTGTCTCCTTGTTTCACGCTGCACACAAGGAGGCTGCAGAGGGCGAAGATGGCCCTGACGCCGTGGCTGCATTTATGGCGGTTGCAGTGGGAGGATGGGAGCTCGTTGTGAAATGTCAAGCCAGTCAGGTGCTGCATTCGCATGCATCCTTCTGTTGGTGACGGTTGGGGCCGCCTTCTCCACGTACTGGGCCGGTTGCGATTGATCCCCGCTGCACAGTTGCAAAGCAAGAGAGGACCAATCGCAGGTCCTTCGACCGACACCTTCCGTAAGCTATTCGCAAGAGCAGGCCGTCAGGTGCAGAGCAGAAGACGAGACGGCAGGCCTGAGTAAGAGCTCCGCCCTCTTTTTCGAAGGCTTGCCGAGCTCGCGGGAGCCGCTTACTGCTCGCAGGCCTCACTGGAGGTACCTGTCCCAGCCCGTTCCGTCGACTCACTTTTTGGGACCTGCTTTAAACTCGCACAGACATCGCAGGGTTGGAGATGTGGCGCGAAGTGCCTAGCCTCCGTCTCGAAGCCAGTGCATGCGGGACACCCAGCCGACGATGCCTGTGCAGCTACGATGTAGACATTTAGTCTTGCGAAACACCAAGACTGTTCCCGCTTACTTGACTTGTTTCCTGCCAGATTTATCATCGCGATCATGTAATCGTTCATCTAGCAGGTTGCATTCGCCAAGGACTGGGGGTGAATGCTCATGGCCTTGCTGCTGTAGGATGGGTCGAAAGCAGAAGTGACGC
Organism: Symbiodinium sp. CCMP2592; assembly: GCA_905221615.1. Taxonomy (NCBI): domain Eukaryota; class Dinophyceae; order Suessiales; family Symbiodiniaceae; genus Symbiodinium; species Symbiodinium sp. CCMP2592. Next base: position 74,091 of record CAJNDT010000955.1, on the reverse strand, counting down.
GGCCCTCCAGACTTGCTTCATACATTCACAGCTTGGTTCACTGCAACGCCTAACGTCGCTGAGAGCAGCAACCCGGAGGCTTACAGAAAGTCAACAAATCTATGAAGCGGGCTTTCAATGTTGAAGCAGAGACAGCGGATTCCGGATGCGAATCGGTACACATGCGACATGGCATGCTTGTGGCCGACACGTGAGAGTGTCCCTACAAACACTATTCTGTTCCCTCCATGCATCATTTGCATCGGTTCGGGCTGATGGTTGGGAAGCGCGACAAGCCTCAGCGCCTTGAGCCGTTGCATCATCAGCCTCATACAACACTCCTGGGGGATTTTTTGAACAGCAAGTTGCGCAGCACAAACGGCAAAAAAAGGCTGTAACCCTGGACGATGTGGAGCCTTGCCTTCTGTGTGAGCGAGTGTGAGCGTCGAAAGGATACCGACTCTGACTTAAAGGTGTTTAGGATTTGCTCAGAGTTGTTGGGGAACTTGAGTTTCAATGAAGGGCTCAGAGCATTGCAGCCCCTGCTCAAAAAAAGGGGTCAACCATTCTACAGCACGGATCTGGGTTTCACGGTTCGGGCTTTAGGGCCTTAGGGCAGGCTCTGCTGTTGAGGAGTGCTTGCTGGCACACAATCCAAGCCCATGCTGAAAAGGGCTTGCAGGTGATTGGTTCAAGTACTCGTAGAGGGTTGGAGACAGCAGGCTACGGGAGATGGGTTGAAAGGGCCAGGCTCCTGCAGGGCTCGCCGACTCATGTGAGACAAGCCCGACGCTTGCACCATGTCAAACGGACTCGGCCGATTCATCCTTCAGCCTTGGGCTGGCCACTGTCAAACTTGCTCCAAACAGGTGTGTCCTGGGGATTCCACGCAAGCGTTTGTGGCTCGCTTCGAGGTGACATTGGGTGTATGCCAACAATTTGGACATCCAAAATCAAGCACAGGATGATTGCATCGTCAGCTTTGAGGGGACCAAGACTTACCTCTCCATGATCCAGGCATGATGCCCACGGGTTTCGATCTGTGGGCCTCGGTCCCTGCTCTGGAAGGATCTGCGCATCGCTAAAAATCTCAGTGACTGGAAGACGGGCGGCAGCGTGGGGTTCCTCCAGCTTCCTCTCGGACTTCCTCGGGCTTCTGCTCGACGTTCCTTTTTTGTGCTGGGATGTGGCTGCGAGGTCCACACGGGCTTTCTCGCTGTCGGACACCCAGACTGTGAGCTTCGAATATGAGAGTAGCGAACGCCCCCTTGCAAGGAGTGGGAGAGCTTGCAGAGCTGCATCCAAAGTGCGCTGACAAAGACGTGTTCGAAAAGCGCAGCCTCGGGTCTCGTCGCAGCCTCGCGGAGCCTCGCGGAGCCTCGCGGAGCCTCGGAGCGCAGCGTCAGACGTTTCAGGTCATTACAGGGCATTCCCTCGGGGGGGCGATCAGCGTCCTGGCCATGGCGCCTGGCCTCGAAGAGTCGGCGCAGTGTCTGAGTCTCTGGCTTTTGCTCAGAGTCTCAGGTGGAGTTGTCGGAGAGGGGCTGGAGCGTGAAAGAAGGCTACACCTTCGGCATGCCGAGAACAGGGGATGCCACCTTTGCCGTTAACTTCGACCACTTGTCCACCTCTCAGTGTGAAGAATCTAGAGAGGGTTGCAGCAGACGTATCTGACGGAGGGGGCCGGAATCTGTTAGGTTTTTTGGCAAGTTTTTCAGGGCCACATCCCCGGTCCTCCTTTGTCCCTTCCGCAACTCCGATGGTCTCTTGGCTCGCTTCACTGAGGTGACGCATCACAGGGATCCGGTCCCACATGTCCCGCCACAGGACTTCGGCTCAGCTCGGCCCGCTCAGCTCCCAGCTTTCCAGCGGAGGACTTTGGCTTCCAGCACCTGTCCTCGGAGGCCACAGGGCCGCAGGGTAGCGGTGCGGCGAAGTGCGCATCAGACTCTCGAGGTGTTTTACGACGGAGACATTGGTGAAGGATTTCGCCACTGCCCACAGGCTCTTTCAACACAGAGCGCTTATCCAATCTGAGCTGCGCTGCTCTAGGCCGAGGACCTGAGGTGTGCTGGGAGATACTGGGATCTCCCGGTAGATCTCTTCTACATCAGCGACCACATGGACAGGGCACATGTTACTTGCATTTTGACTTGTTATCCGATGCGACACTGCTTCCCCTGCAGGACTACATGGGCCAGAATACCGGGTCCGTTGGATGTGAGGAACTGGCGGCTGCCAGCTGAATGCTCAACTTGTTTCGAATTTCCAGTAACAAGATGTAAGGAGGCACATCGAAATGGGCATGGCAGGTTGAAAGTTTAAACCCTTATACCAGTATACTTCTTGTAACCACGGCGCGAGCTCTGGATTCTTTTCTCACTCTGAGCTCCGCTGTTGGGCTGTGCTTGAGCCTAGGTTTGACCTGCGGTGAAACACTGGATTCCTGTATGTAACTGTACATGAGGGAAAATTGAACTATCTGTTACGCCCTCATCGCATACACAGCTTTGTCGTGTAATGCGATCATTGTGAAACTTTTCCTACATTCACCACGGTTCTCGCATGCTCCTGTGAGCCTTAATCTTCACTTCTCGAAAGCTTTGCAGCACTTTTAACCGTCTTTGGCTTCTTCCCTTCTTCTTCAGCTTTCCGGATGTCCTAGAAATCAATTGCGTGAAATCCACACTCTGCTGGCATGGCTTCCACTGTCCTATTGAAAACTCGGGCGCACTCACTATTTTCCACGTCGCGGCCGTTGCTGTAGTCCGCAACTCCTTTTGGTCTCGCCCATTGGCGCTTTCAGAAACTTTTGGCATTTCAGCCTTGGCTTCTTTCGTAGTGCTCGTAGTGCCTTTTGTCGTGTGCTTAGGAGCCTTTACGTGGTCTCCTGTTAGCATCTTGAAACACTTTTCACGTGGCTTTTGGCTTGCCACTTCTGCTTTGGACTTTTGTCCTCACTCTTCTCGCACTTCCTTTCTCACAGGCTTTTAGCGGTGTGAGACTCTTTCACTTTGTGAAACATTTTGCCTGGGCGGATTTCCGCCCTCACGCGGTCCTGGGCGGCTTTCCGCCCTCACTTTCTTTTGGTCTTTAAACCGCAACGTTGTTCTAGGTCAGTTCTTCTTCTCCTCGTTGCCTTTTCTCGGCTCTCTCTTGATCAAAGCTTGAGTCGCTCTTTCTCTTTTTCTTGTTGTCACTTTTCTTTTCCTTGTCCCTGTTTTCCTTGGACTTGTCGGTCTTCCTTTCTTCTTTTCCTCTGTATCGTCCTTCTTCTTTTCATCACTTGTCTTCTTTGGTTTCACTTCTTCTTTGCCCCAACTGCTCTTTGGTGCATAACCTTTGGTGTACTTATTTTCTTCTTTCATCTCCTTGATCTCGTCGGGGAATTTGTACTCGTTGCTCTTCAAGTACTCTTGGGCGTTTGCCTTGTGGTGGCAAATATGCGGGGTGTGAGTACCCCATCCCTTGTACTGGTAACTCCGAAAGTTGATGTGCGTGAAATTCAACCAGCAGAATTTACAAAATATTCTCCGCGAGTCATTGTCCTTGGCAGGTCTTGGTAAGCCTTCACAGTACTTCTTGACTGCCTTTTCCATTTCTGGGCATTCTGGAGCCTTATGCCCGTCCGTACCTTTGCAATAGAAGCAATGCAATTACTTTGTGCTCTTAAACGATTCCTTCTCAAGCCATTGCGGATTCACCTTGCTTGATGGTTCTCCTTCGGGTTCGCTTGGCTTCGTCTTGCTGTGATCCAACTTCGCTTGCGCTGCCTTATCTATCACTTCATCAGAAGCTTCTCTGAACGTTTGCTTCAACTTCTTCTTCAAATCCAACTGCTTCTCCAAAGTATTCGCTGCCTTTCTTTCTTCTTCAGAAACTTCTGTCTTGAGGTGCTTGAACTTATCTGGCAACTTCTTTGGCATTGGCTTTGCCTTGGTAGATGGCGTTGCTGGGCTGCTCGTGTCCCGCTTTCTTTTGATGCTTGCCATCAACTGAGCTAGAGCTTTTCGCTCCCTTTCTCGATCTTCCTCCGGTCTTGCATAAAGATCTAGCACTTCCGGGAACTCTTCGTTCATCGTCTTTAGCAGTCTGTCCGCCGTTTGAACAATCTTTCCGAACTTCTCCAATGCTTCTCTTGCATGCACTGTCTTTTGAACATCTGCACGCGCACTCACGACTGCTTCTTCTTTTTCTCGGAAGCTCTTCACCTTTTCCTCCATTCGTTGCTCCATCTCTTTCTTAAGCTCTTTCTCGAACCTTTCAAGGTCCTTCTTGGCTTGCTTATACTCTTGCTCAGCATTCTTCTCATCTTCTGCCATGATTAATATACTCTCAACATACTCTCCAATTTCACCATTAATTCTTGAGAGTCGGTCATTTGTTCTCAGACCGAATCCTGTCGGTAACCGAGCTACCGGTCTCCGAATGGCTTCCTGCCATGCGGTAAACTCTTTCTCCAAGCTTTGGGTCGGTAAGCTCTTCTGAACACTCTGCACGTTAGTGTCCTCCATTACCGTATCAAAGATCGACATCCTTTCAACGTCGAATTGATCTTTGAGTGATTTTCTTGCTTGTCTGTCCTCTTCGTCCGAGGAATTTACCATCTCTCGCTCTGGGTCTGGTTTATCTTCCTTGACCTCTTGCTCTTCCTTTTTCTCCTCTTCAATCTTTTCTTCTTCAAGATTTTCTTCCTCCTTTTCCTTCTTTTCTTCTGCTTCACTTGCGACTTGGTTCGCCGCTGCTACCACATTCTTCCTTCTTTCACTAGCTTCGGCTGCTAGCTCACCGAGCTAATTCAGCCGCTTGTCCATCGTCTTCCCTTGCTCAATAAGTCCAGCCTTGGTCTCTTCCGATAAGACAATCTTCTCTGAGTCCAAGACTTCAACCTTTTCCTTCCTTGCAGCCTTGAGCTCTTCAAACTCCCTTTCCAGCTCTTCCGCTGTCTTCTTGAAGCTTTCCACTGTCTCTTCTCTTTCTCTTTTCTTCTTTCCTTTTTCATTCTCGTCGTCCTCTGCTGACTCGCTTTCCTTTGACTCTTCTCCATCGGACTCTGGATCCGACGCAGCTTCACTTTCCTCCTTCTTCTTAACTTGCTCTTCTTCTTTTGGATCCTCTGCCTCTTCATCAGTCGCCTTATCTTCACGGTCTTGGTTGAGTGCCTCCACTACTTTCCAGATCGCATCTGCACTCGGTCTGTTTGCGACTTCCTCCTTTAACAATCTTCTGATGTACTCAATTGCCTTTATGCTTTTGCACTTGTCGGTAATGATCACTTTTAAATCTTCATCAGTCGTCATTGCTCTTGCTTCGTCCTCCTCTTTTTCTTCCTTTTCTTCTTTTCCGAGGACTTGCTTGAAACTCTTGAGCAAAACGGCTCTGGAAATGCATAGCAACATGATTGTACATATGCACATCGCACACATCACTACGCTTGCTCTTCCCAGTCCTTGTTCATCTTCTTCACCGACGTTTCTTGCTTCATTCAACGATATCAACACTGATGTCGTGACCGCTTGAATAATCCTTGTGATCATCCTTGCATCAAATCTTGTAACACTTCTTGATCTTAGGACTTCAGCTTCTTCTTGAACTTCTTGAGCATCTTGTGTCAAATACTCACCTGTATATCCGAGACTTAGCATGTATTTACGTATCTTCTCCCTTGTCAGGGATTTGGTCCCTAAGTCTGACGGATTATCCTTGCCTGCTATTGCCTTTATAACAAGCTTCGGAATTCTTTGGATCCATAAAAGGTCCACTTGCAAATGGCGTGCCTTTCCTAAACCTTTTCTTGAAATCAACTGCCTTGAGCTTGACGAATCACTGTATAACATCAGTCTTGGTTCTACTCTTAGGGTCTTAGGATTCTTGTCAGTAATCCTTTCAGGAATACACCTTCGCTTAAGATTGACGTCGCTGCGATTGTCTCAGCTTCGCAAGATGATAATGCCACGCTCTTTTGTCTCTTGCTTTGGAAATGAACCAGGTTTCCATTCACCATTCTCACTCCACACGAAACGCTTTGCCTTGACTCTCGGTGTGCTGCCCAATCACTGTCGCTTATCACCTCTATCAGTGCTGGCACTTTGTAGTTGTCCCTTTCGACGTTTCCTTCATTGCTTCTGTTCTTCACTTCTAGGAAACTCTTTCCAGGATAACTTCTTTGATGTACCAACGCAAGTTCAGGTGTTCCTTTCAGATACTTTCCAACGTACCTTAGCAGTTCCATGTCTGCTTCAACAGGTGATGCTAGCTTTGTCGACAGATTCTTCAGGACATACATGATATCTGGCCTCTCAGGCGCAAGATACAGTAATATCCCTACTCCTTTTCTGTACGTGTGGTGATCTTCTGCGCTTAGTGGTTCCATTCCACCTTTCTTTGCTTGAAACGCTCTTCCATTGTCTGCTGGACACGGTAGTTTCTTCGGATATGCTCCTTCTAGTTTCAACACTTCTACCAGTCCTTCAACATACTTTGAATTCATTGTGATCTCCACGTTTCCATTGTTCATCGACTTGAAACTTCTCTTCAGGAAACTCATTGATCCTTCCTCTTCATCGAGTGGTCCTTCAACCTTGATCTTCAATCCTTTGCTTCTCAAGAATTCAACCAACTTCTTGAACTCTTCTCTTGATGCATAAAGTTCCATGTCATCTACGTGACTCAAAACAATAATGCCGAATCCATCTTCATCTGGCATCCTTGAGAATAGTGCCGGGAGTCCACTGTCGCTTCTTAACCCGTACTCTTCCAGGTAGCTTTTCAACTTTTTAAACCAAGCTGCACTCCCGATTCGCTGTCCAGGTAACGTGTACCCTAGTTCATAAATTTCTCCATCGACTTCAACGATAGTCGGCTCTTCTTGCTCTACCATCAAGTAGGCGTCTCCAACATCGGTACTTCCAAGTGTATATCCTTCTGAAGATGCAAACAGGGCTGACAGTTGCTTCACTGTACTTGCTACACCGGTTGGCGAAAACAAACTTGCAATGTCGGTATCACCTAACCACTTGAACTCTCTTGCTACCAGTCTTCCTCGTCTTCTCCACTCTTTGTCCCTGTGTCTCCAGTCATACACTATCTTCGTCGATAGAAACTTGTACTTTGAGATGTCTGCCCCTTTTGGCAGTTTGTTCAGCACTTTCATCTTCTCTAATCTTTCCAACTCATGCTTCTTTGACACACTTTCAGCTTTCTCCATTTCTTCATGAGCTAACTTTGGTGGTCCACTTTCAACGTCATTTGACCATGTTGGCATGTTTTCTGGTATCTCTTCTTCACCATCTGATTCTTGCCATTCTTCTTCTTCTTCATCAAACTCGGATTCCACTTCTTCAAACTCTTCCAATTCAACTTCTTCATCATCATGATATTGTGGATCACTCAGTGGAAGTTCCTTTCTCAGGAATGGTTCTATCTTCTTCACACTTCTCACTTCAATCACTCTTCTCACTGTGCTTGATGCTTCTCCGACGGCAATAAACTTCTCTGGTCTCTCTTCAACTTCCGTCGTTCCTTCATCAATTCTCGGCCTAACCGCCTCGGGTTGCTCGCCCTTTTCCAGGTTCCTCTTGGGCGATGCTGGTGGAGGATTCTCTCCTGTAATCAACTCGTCAGATTCATCACTTCTCTCGCTTCTTCTCCTTGTATGTAACTCCTTTTCCTCGACTGCTTGAACTACTGCTTGATGATCCAACATGTCCTTCGCCTGGATCTTCATCCATGTCTTGTTCAGTCTCACTTGGCGGATCTGATGCCGCTTCTTGACTTGGGCTATAATCTTTCAACTCATCCTCCTGTTCCTGGCTTCTCTCTTTCCTTGGAACAACTTCTGGCTTGTCACCAATTGCCATTTCAATTCCACTGTGAGGTGGCAATCTCTTCGTGGATTTCCTTCCTACCAACGTATCCTGTGTGTAGTTCCACGGTGTTCCTGTAGCTTCTGCTAGCACTCCAACATCGTACAACGGTGTGCACTGTCTCATCGTTCTACACTTGATGATTCCTTGCCTTGTGCTAACCAAATTCAAGTTGCCCACTGAATCCTTTCCAACGAAGATTCCTTTTCTCCATGCTTCACCTTTCTCTTTGACTTTTGGAACTGGCTTTGCTAGAACGACACTTCCCCATGGTGCTAATGTCCCTTTGTACTCTCTTTCGAATAGCACTTCAAAAGGTGTTGATCCTTTTCTTACAACAAACCTATTCAGCAGGAATGCTGCATGTCTAGCTGACCATGGATATAGCGTACTTTCCGACGTAATCTTCACTTTCGCTTGCGATTCAACGCCGTACACTAGTGTCTTAGACAAGTTCCGAACTGTTTGAACCCATCTTTCAACTTGCAATCCTTGGTGCTCGTCTGGTGCTACATCTTGTATCTCTGTGTCTAGATTCTTCATCTTTCTTATCCCTTGCACCTTCTTTCTCAGGGATATCATTGCTGGTTCTGTATCAGTTCTCAGAATGACCTTGGAGTTCAACAGCATAAGCACTCTACAGACTTCTTCAACAACATATGCCGTTGCTTCCTTTGTTGCTACTGGAATCACATGAACGAACTTTGTTGCTTCATCAACCATCACAAGTCCAATCGTCAATGCATCTTTATTGTCCTTTGGATTCTCTTCATCTCGCGTTCCAGTGAACTTGAAATCCATTGAAACTAAAGATGCTTCATTCTTCTTCTCTGACACATCGAAGTTGTCTTCTCTTGACCTTGTTGCTTGACAGCTTTCACACCAATCAGCTTTCGGTAGGTGTGTCAATTCATGTTTTCTTCTCTCTTCTTCAGTTGGCATCTCTGGTCTCTTTTCTCCTTTCGGTTCTCTCGTGAATTCCAATTCTAATCCTTTGGAAATTTCAACCAACTCTTTCATCTTGTTTGCTGACACTGCTTGCTTCAGTCGTTGCCATAACTGAGCCTTGCTTCCTGTCTTTCCTACCTTCAGAAATTCACATACTCTCTGGTGTAAGCTCAACTCCTGCTACCACCATTGCTTCTTCCATCTTTTCTCCCAAACTTGGTAGCTGATCTTCAATTTTCTTCCACTCTTTCATTTCCTCTTCTGCTGGAGGTCCGCTAGGAAACAAACTCTCCATGGCTTCTGCTGCTTCCTTTTCAACTTGTTCAACCGTCTTCTTTGTATCACTCTTTTCTCCTACTTTCTCCATCTCCACGTCTGCTGCTTCCACTTCCTTCTCTTGTTCTTTCCGTTTCTTCTTCGGGACTGTTCTTTCATACTCACCATACTCTTCAAGTCCTAAAGACTTTCTCTCTAAGATCGTGATAATCACCGAATTCTCTTCAACTGCATCTATCACAATCTCTTCTCTGTCTTCCCACTTTTCAGCGCACTCCACAAACTCCAGTTCGCTCCATACGATGTTGTCACCATCGTACCTCGATACCAAAGTAGTTCTGAACTTGAAAGCTTTCACGTCGTCATTTGTGAGATCAAATGTTGTGTACTTGTCATAATCGATCCTTGCTGGCTTCCCATCTGACATGAAAAACCATCCTTGATGATACTTCATCTTCTCGAAGTCATCTTCCATCTGCTTGATCAATGTGAGCTTTCTCACTTGTGGTTTATCACCTTCAACCTTCACTTGAGCTCTGTAAATCTTGAGGTCCGTCACTGTTGAGTTTCTTGCAAACCTCACTGGCACTCTTGCTGAACCTTTCTTCAGGTAAGCATTGAACTGGTCTAGAGGATCAAGTCCCCATCCGACTTTCCACAACTTGCCTACTGCAAATAGTGGTTGTGTCACAGCTGAATCTCTCACCTTTATCACTCTTCCATCTGTCCTTTGGAATTCGAATGTGATGTTCGCTCTTGTCTCAGTGGTTCTTATCCTGTTGCCTTGGGCATCTTGAATAACCATTCTCAAAGCTGGGAACTCAACTGTTCCTAAGTCTTCACTGTAGTAGCATAGCGGAAGTACATGACAATCCGCGCCACTGTCCAGGACTACTTCAACGAGTTCTGAATAGCTTGAGTTAACGGTCCTCACATAGTGCCTTTGGCTTGATCTCTCTTCTGGTTCTTGATCTAATCGAACTTCTGTCTCTAACTCTTCAACACTTCCGAAAAGTCTTTCTCGCTCTTCTGCATGCTTTGCATTCTCTTCGTCCACATGCAGATCTTCATACCACTTGTGAAGTTCATCTCTTTCATAATCCTCTTCATCACTTCCATCTGTCATGCTTGACCATAACACCACTGTGTTGACTTTTACTGCTCCTGCAGCATAGTCCATCACCATCTCTTCAAACATTCCTACAAGATCAATGTAGTCTTCATCCTCTTCAAGGATCTCTTCAATCACTGGCATAGGCGTTGTCACCAACCTACGCACTTGCTCGTTTCCTTTTGCTCGTTGTGGTGCTCTTGCTTGTGGCTGTGTAGAAGAACTTGGTTGCTCTTCATACCATTCTTCTTCACCTGTCTCTTGGACATTCCGAATCTTTCCTTTTCCGCCTTTTCCTTTACCTTTTGGTGCCGACCAACACTCCGAAGAGTAATGTCCGGTCTTACCACAATTGAAACATACAGGTCCGTTTTGTCCACCTTTTCCTTTCGTGTTCTCGTAGCCTTTTCCTTCAGCCTGCCTGATACTCTTTCCACCTTTCTTTCCAAGTCCGTTTCCTTTGCCATAGCCTTTTCCTTTTCCTTTTGCTTTTCCTCTGCCACCTTTTCCTCTTCCATATCCTTTTCCTTTTCCTTTGTCTCCTTTGCCTTTTCCTCCTTTTCCTTTGTCACCTTTTCCTTTTCCATCGCCTTTACCTTTTCTCAAATGCAATCTATCAAGTTCCATCGGAATCGGTCCTTGGTAAGCCTTGCTGCTCGAGTGTGACGTTGGGTCTTGAACACTCAGCGATCCTAAGATGTTTTCAGCTGACCATGTCTGATTGCTTCTTTCATATTGCAGCAACTTTGCTCTCAACTGTTCATATGTGGTCTTATCAGTGATATCGACCATCACGTGCTGCTTGAGGTTTAGTGGAATTCCTTTTAGCAGTGTACCGATCTTCAAGTTGTCGTCGTACTTCTGTCCTGAGAGTTTTTCGTACTCTGCTGTAAGCTTCTCGTAAGTCAAGACGTAATCCATCAGCGATGCTCCTTTGCTCATGGCCGGGAATCCAACCAATGCTTGAGCCATTGCTAGACTCCTTGAACGGGACGTCGGCTCTAATTCGGCCGTCAACTTTCTCCACACTTCAAATCCGTTCATCCCGCTTACACTTCTCAACACTTTCAGAGGTCTGTTCTTCAGGTAACTGCTTAACACTGAGTAAAGCTTTGTTCCTCTGTTCACTCTTCCTGAATCACTGTCGAAGAATGAATTAGTCACCTCTGAGCTTATCACGTCCTTCTCTTCTTCCGCTGCCTTCAAGTCCTTCAGGAATTCTTGGTCCATAAACGCTAAGAAGTTCTTGAACGTAAACGACCAGTCGCTCCATTGCGACACTTCTTCTTCAATTGTTGCTGGATTGAACGCTTCTGGTGGCTTGAGAATCTTACCTCCAGTATCAAAGCTTACTGAGGCTGGCTGACTCCCCGAAGGGGCTGCTTTTGGTGATGCTTGGGCTTTCACCAGTTCATTCATTGCTGTGGTCAATTGTGCTTGTTGGGCTGCAGTGCCCTGCGCAACTCTTGCCATAGCTTCTGTAGCTTGACCTAAATTGGTCATCAGTAGCTCGAACCTTGCTTGCTGCCCTTGTTGGGGATTCATGGGCTGCTGAGGTTGTTGAGCTTGTTGTCCTTGTTGGTCCATCTTTCCAACACTTTGGCAGGTCTGTGTGTAACTGGCTCAAGGTCTTTCACTTCCACGATTTCTTTTCGACGACGCAAGGTGCTCTTGGCTTAGCCGTAACTCCGCGCTCTTCTACGGCAGGATGCTTTCGGAATTAACCTTAACTTCCTGCTTCACTTTCCAGCTCGTAGCTGGCTTCCCTGGATCTTTGCTTGATCAGCTGCTGGCCTTTGCCAACAGCTCCGCTACCATGAAAGTTTAAACCCTTATACCAGTATACTTCTTGTAACCACGGCGCGAGCTCTGGATTCTTTTCTCACTCTGAGCTCCGCTGTTGGGCTGTGCTTCAGCCTAGGTTTGACCTGCGGTGAAAATCGGTGAAACACTGGATTCCTGTATGTAGCTGTACACGAGGGAAAATTGCACTATCTGCTACAGGTGCAGCCAGTGAGGTTGCCACGGCGCCAAAATTCACAGACCGCCTCCGAAAGTAATGAGCGGAAAACAGAGAACTCCTCTGAGACTGCGACTGTGTCGACAGCCCTGCTTGTTGCGAAAGCGCACGCTCGCGCGCTCGCTGTTTCTGGACGCGCTGGATAGAGGAGGGCAGGCTTCTCGCCTGGTGTTGGTGCTCGCGCTGACGAGCGCCGTTCGGACGGGACAGGTCCCTACCTAAACATGGCCGGGCTGCTGTAAGATCTGCTTGCAGGCGGATTTGTGCGATTCGTGAGGTGCTTTGGGCTTTGGGCTCGGGCCCCTCGCCATGGCGATGCCCAGCGCGAGCTCCAATGAAGCAACTTTGCCGAACTGCGCGGGCACAAATCGTCAATCCCGCTCAACGTGTGGGCCAAGGCTTTGAAGCTCCCCATCCAGGAAGAGGAAACATGGGCGCTGCATGCACTGGAGCTGTCGCCTGGCTGTCTCTCTCGGCAGGAGCGGTTCCAGTCACCCGGCTTGAAACAGGCTCGGGGTGCTCGAGGCATGCTTGCAGCTGGTAGTGCAGGTCCGTGTCGTCACCATTTGCTTTGCAAAGGTGCCCTCGGCAGATATTGGGTTTTTGACTTTCGATGGGTTGTGATTGTGAGGTGTGGAGTTCCGACTTCCCCGATCTCTCCGAAGCCTTTGCCGTGAACCCCAGCTGTGTGCACAGCCAAGTGCAGTGCGCCTGCTGCAAACCGCAAAGCCCTGAGGCGGAGCCTGCGAGCAATGAAGGCCACGGCCAGGAGATGCGTATCAGACCTGTGCTGCAGATTTCAGAGCATCTCACGAAGGCTAACAGCTATCGGCAGCAGTTGCTGGCTCAAAGCACAGTCGGATCGGAGTTCTTCCATGGCTCCATGCTAAGAGAAGCAGAGCTCTCTGCGGATGCCCGCAGAGAACTGCTGCCATGTGCAGTTCCCGCAACAGGGCAGGCTGATGCTCCAGAAGATGCTGCGGGCTTCCTGTCCAGGAGGGGCCGCTTTAACTTTTAGCCCCTGCCCCGGCCTGCCCCTCCCTTTTCCTTTTCGAAAGTGTGTTCTGCTACCTTCGGCATCTTCCCTGTTCAGGTACACTTTCTGGTGGGTCTTCCCAAGTATTCGTGCAGCCAATCAGAGAGCCCGTCTGGCGCAGGAAGATCTGCCAAAGCTGCCGAGCATCGACCCTTGCTGTCACATGTCCGTGTGAGGCTGTCCAGAGGTGTCCATGCCTGCCTGTTTGAGCGCTGACGTGCGCCATGCTTCCTGGGATTCCTTTGCTGAGGACGACCCGGAGTTCCTCTTTTGCAAGGTAGCGAGCCTGTGGCGATCGGCCAGGGGCAAGAGTGCACGCATCCTCTGCTCAGTATGCTGGAGAATCCAGTGGCGAGCGTTTGTGCTGAATGCTGGATATTTGCATAGCATCCTTCCTTAGTAGTTAATCTCTGTTCGTAATAAGTGCTTCGCTTCGGCTGGCCATTGATGTGGGTATAGCTTCAGCTGGTGATGGTAGCGACTCCCAATTCACAGTTTCTCAAACAACCCGAGGTCTTCCTGTATTCCGTGCTGCATGGTTGGACTTTTCTCTTCTTTATGACCATCGATCCACTGATGCTCCGTGTGCTGCACCTTGCACGCAAAGAGCGCGCCAGAGCACACGGTTGTCCCCGTTGCGGTGCTTGTGGTGTAATAGCTGAGGCTGAACGCAGTGCAGGACGGGAGCAAAGAAGTTAGCTTCCCGGTGCAGCTCTGCCTGGTCGGCGCACTGAGCCTTTCAATGCTAGTACGTGTCACCTGCATGGAAGTCTGTTTCTTTGCCTCTGTTCGCGTCCAGAACAATGTCCGTTCGGTACTGGTGCATGCGATTTTTCGCAAGTCACTCTGCGTACCAGATCACGAGCTGGATGTCGGGCGCATTTCCAACCTCATGGCCACAGACGCAGACAAGATCGGCAAGTGGTCCTCGTTGCTTTTTTCCCTGTCACAGTGGTCTTGGACATTCGCTTCGTTGCCCTTTCTCGTCTACTTCCTCTACAAGCTGGTCAGGGCTTCGGTGATGTCAACCAACGAGTATCTATACTATATATAGTCTAGAGCCAATACCTAGCCATTGCAGACTCTGCGTCACCCTTCTTGATAGGATCGGAGTCGGAAGGCTCTTTCCATGTCATGTCTTTGGTGGATGGGTTATTCGAGGAAGGGCTTCAGTTCAGGTCAGGCAAGCTATACAAGACCGCTTGGTTGTTTTGTGAGACGCTGGAGGTGGGCTCTGCTGCGTTCATTGGCACAGCGATGGTGGTGCTGGGGGCCGCCATCTCGCGTGGCCTGGGGAGATGTCTGCAATCCTGGACAAAGGCCACCAGTCGAAAAGTCGAGGGGCGGGATAATGCAGTACTTATCAGGCAGTGTCCGTTTTGGTGTTTGCAGGTGGTCCAAGAGTGTCGTGATCACCGTGCCAGCTTGATGAGCGAGATGGTTCGGGGAATCCGGACGGTGAAGCTCCAGGTCTGGGAGCCTGTATGGCAGTCCCGTTTATCTGCGGCGAGGAACGAGGAGATGAAGGCTTCTAGCCAAAAGAGATAACCTGTTGCTGCGAGTGTCTTTGCTCGGCCCTTTGCCGAGGCAATTGTTCGAGTTCGCATCCTGGGAGCCTTCAACACGCTGGTTGGCTCTGTATTGAGTGTTATGGTGCCAGTGAGCATCTTCGCCTGGTACACTGTTGTGAGCGGCGAGAGGTTGGATGCTGCCGCTTGGCTCTCTCGTTGCTTCACTCATAGAGTTGACAGAGTCGCGTTGGTTTTCGTTAGGCGACAGCGTTCACAACACTGGCTTGGATCTCCACGCTACAATGGTCCGTTCAGGCTTTGCCAGGTATTTACCGCGCAGTGGCCAATTTGAAGCCGAGCTTCGATCGCATCGACCGCTTCCTGACCGCTCCCATTACCACCCAGACCCAGGCCGTGGACGAAGTGAATGGTGCGGCATCTGCACCGTGGCACGATGAGCCCTGGCTGAGCGCAAGCTCTTTCCGAGGCCTTGCAGCTTGCACCGGCATTGCCGTGGACGTCCAGAATGCGGCTTTTGGCTACAGACACTGGGGTGCGAATGCGACCAGCTTGGAGGAAACTTGCATTTTGGAGCAGGTGAACTTCCAGATTCCGAAGGGCAGCTTTGTAATGATTGCTGGGCCAGTCGGCAGCGGGAAGAGCACTCTGTTGGCTTCGTTGGCATGCTCACGGCCTCCTCTTCGTGGCAAATGTCACGTGAGTGGGCACAGGGCCTTCGTTTCGCAGAAACCTTTCCTCTTGAACGGCACGGTGAAAGAGAATGTCCTCTTCGGACTCCCGCTGGATGAAGACAAATACGCATCGGCGCTGCGCATGGCAGCACTTGTAGACGATTTAAGCAGCCTCTCAAACGGTGATGCGACCCCGGTTGGTGAAAGCGGAGTGCCCGCCTCGCAGCAAGTCTGTTGTTGAGCCCGTCTTATAGTCTGCGCACTCATTGTGAGGCTGATGTTTGCTTTGGATTAGTAGTAGTAGTAGCAGTAGTAGTAGTAGTAGTAGTCGTCGTCGTCGTCGTCGTAGTCGTAGTCGTAGTAGTAGTAGGAGGAGTAGGAGGAGCAGTAGTAGTAGTAGTAGTAGTAGTAGTAGTAGTAGTGGTAGTAGTAGTAGTAGTACGTAGTAGTAGTAGTAGTAGTAGTAGTAGCTAACGCATCCTTAACTGTCGTGCGTCTTCGTGCATTTCTGAGGATTCGGACTTGTCTTGGGGAGGGTGGGGTGGGGTGGGGGGGGTTAATAACGTCCGTGCTGCGTGAGCGTGGGCCAAAGCCTCCTGTGCGCAGTTGTGCAGCCGCCTCTCCGCAGTTGTGCTGGCTCCATATGGTAGTTCAACTTCGATGAATTTCACAAATCTGACGAGGTTGATCCGATGCAGTTCCCTGCGATAGGCACATCTTCGGATGCAGCTGTCGCGACAAAAATTCACCAATCCTCCTCAATCAATACGAACTCCCAATGGTTTTTTCAGATGAATCTCTCAAATCTGACGAAGTTCATCCGATGCGTTTTCCTGCGATAGGCACATCTCACGAAGATGATCAAATGCAGCTTTCGCGAAGATATTCACAAATCCGCGACGATTCCCAATGTTTGAATAATGCGACGAATATGTCTTTTTCATTGATCTCTCTTTGCTGCCACATCCGCGGTTGAAAAGGTCATTGCTTACTCATAGTCGAAAAACACAAACTTTGGGGTAAACGGCAAAATCGCATTTTTGAGTGTTGACATCACGAAAACCTCGTCGTGCGCGGTGTTTTCGACCTTTCAACCACGCGAAAAACATGACCCAGAAAAGTAAGACGCCGAATCTCGCAAAGTGCCACGCCTGCCATGGTTTCCACAAAACTAGCTCTGAAAACAGCATGTTGTTTAAGACCTCGTTTTCAGTCTTAAAAAGCGCTCCCGCTGTGGCGAAACGCGTATTTGCACAAAAAACCGGGCGACGGATTCCGACACTTGCGGTAGTCGTAGAAGTAGTAGCAGTAGTAGTAGTAGTAGTAGTAATTAATAGTAGTAGTAGTAGTAGTAGTAGTAGTAGTAGTAGTAGTAGTAGTAGTAGTAGTAGCAGTGGCAGTGGCAGTAGCAGTAGCAGTAGCAGTAGCAGTAGCAGTAGCAGTGGCCGTAGTAGTAGTAGTAGTAGCGGCAGGAGTAGTAGTAGTAGTAGTAGTATACCAGTCGTAGCAGTTGTAGCAGTAGTAGCAGAAGAAGTAGAAGTAGCAGCAGTAGCAGCAGCACCAGCAGCAGTAGCAGTAGTAGTAGTAGGTAGTGGTAGTAGTAGTAGTAGTAGTAGTAGTAGTAGTACGAGCAGTAGTAGTAGTAGTAGTAGTAGTAGTAGTAGTAGTAGCAGGCTCCATTCACTTCGTTTGCCGCGCACATGGCGCGGCAAACGGGTTTGCATTGGTGTGTTTCATTGCAACATGCAGAGTGCGATTGTGCGAAAACTGTGTTTTCGCTTGGGTTTTGAGTACATTCTGGAGCTGTGCACGAAAGTGCATGCAAGTTTGGACGCTTCATTTGCATTCGAGGACAGGGCGATGTGGGCGTCCTTTCTTTTGAGTTTTTGCTGTTCCGTTCTCTGGCAAATGCGTCTTTTTGCGGCGGCAGCAGCCGCGACGTGTCTTGGAACGCTATGTTCGGGCGCAAGCGTGTCTGCCACATCATCTGCGTAGACGCAGAAGGTTCGCAAGACTGCTTCGAAACTCGGTGCATTTTGCGCAAACATAGAGCTCAAGGCATCTATGTGCGCACCGGTCTCCTGACGACTGCACCTTCCGAGTTTGTTTCCCCTTCGAAGGCTGAGTTTGACAAGGCTTGTGTCTCGCACAGGTTATCGCCCCAAACGACTGCTACAGTGCGCTTGCCAATCTTTGATCGGGCCAAACACTTCAAGTGCTTTAAGGCCTTCGGCGGCAGACTGGACTTCTGCAATCTGCACGCCGGGGTGTACTCCGATCTGGAATGGCATGCCGTGGCACTCGCAACCCCTAGCTTGGACCAAGCAGGGCCTAAGCCCTTGCACTGGTCCGGGTTTTTCCAAGGTTTCTCAAAGGCAGCTCAAAGGTTTCTGAGCGGTTCCTCAAAGACTTCTCAGAGCCTTCTCAAAGGTTTCTCACAGACTTCTCAAAGGTTGCTCAACGCTTCCAAACATGTGGGAGTGCATACCCCAGAACCGAAAGGCATGGCTGCACTGGAGCTCTCTCAACCCCAGAAGCCGAGCCAGGCTGCCAAAAGAGACCGTCAAGCTCTAAACTCATGTGTGGATGATGTGAGTATCGGAGCGTAAACGATGAGCATGCCGTGCTGATGAAGAGGATGACGGTGATGGTGACCAAGTGGACGTCATTAAGCCCCCCCCCCCGTGGCTGAGCAAAACCGGGTCTATTTCGAAGCTCCCGCTGTGGGTTTTTACCAGTCGCCTCGTGCTTGGAAACTTTGTGCGATTGGACTCCGAAAAAACAACCAAGCCTACACGATGAGCTCGCTAGTCTTTACAAGGGCTCCCATATGAAGAAAGCTGCCAAACCATGGAAGACTGCGTAGTCCCGCACACACCGACGTAACAAATAGTTTGGAAAGTAGCCGCCTATTGAAAATGGATAGACCCATATCGGATACATGTCTATCCCTACTGGCCTACCCATCAGGCCATGGACATTTATCGACAGGGGAGGAAAGATACGGAAGTATGATTTGTAGATGAAAAGCGTTGGTTTGGGTCTCGGGGTTAAGAGCTCACAGGAACAGCCTGACAGCAACGGCGCACGTTCTTAGGCAACGTTGTTTTGCATAGTCGCTGGTATTGAATGCAGTGAGACTATAGTGAAGATGGAGATCATCCGCCACCAGTGAGCTGGCTTGAGGTATCGCCAGCAGCACGACCATGCCGACAACATGTCCTAAGCTGTGCTTGAGAACCTTCTTTTGTTATGTTTTACGGAACGATAACATTAAACCCCAAAGTTAACATCAGATGTCGAGCAAGGATTTGCCACGTGCCCCCGGGTGGTCTCACCACTTCACGCTCCCCGTGGAAGGCACGAGTGAACAAAAAACACTGCAAAAACCAAAAATTCTTAAACATCTGGCATCAGGGCTGCTCGTTTATACCGTAGCGCTTAAAGCCTAAACCATTAAAGTATGAACTGTAAACACCGCAGCATACACTACTAAACCACAATTTTGTTCACCCGTGCCCCTGGGTGGTCTCACCACTTCACCCTCCCTGTAAAAGGCACGAGTGAACAAAAAACAACGGAAAAGCACCTGGCTTCAGGACCGCCCGTTTCAAGCCTATAAACCATTAAAGCCTGAACCATAAACACCGTAGCATACACTACTAAACCACAATTTTGTTCACCCGTGCCCCCGGGTGGTCTCACCACTTCACCCTCCCTGTAGAAGGCACGAGTGAACAAAAAGCAGCGGAAAAAGCAGAAACTCGATGGCTGCTCGGATCTAGTTGTTGATATGGCAAGAGTTATATACAAACTCGAAATTCTAGCCTAGCTTGAGCGCACGGTTGGTGGAGTTGTTGTAAACGAAGACAAGGGTCTGGTGCACATAAGTTGCCAGCAGTCCATCGCTTCGACGCGCAGTGTGTGGAGCAAAAACTAGCCGACATGCATGGTAAACAGCATGCAGCTACGTGAGCCAAGTTTCCGAGCACAAGCACGCGCTGGGGTTTTGCTTTGGGCAAGAGTCAACAGTCGACATCAACGACTGCAAAAACAGTGCTCGGTCCGATAGTGATACTCGACAACGATGTATTCTTGCACACTCGCGTTCAGCTGCAGGCACGCTCGCAACAGATGTTTTACTAGCAAAACACTTGGCGAGTGGTTTGCGCAAAGGGGAATGGCTCATGTCCTCTAGGTCGTATGCAAGACACAGCTTTGAGATATTGCGGCAGGTTCTTGAGTCACAAAGTTGCGTTTGAGACAGGGCACGGAACGAAGATTATACGGACAAGCGGCTCCGCACAGAAAATGGGCTAGGGCCACAAAGCGGTGACTCGCCCTACGTACATGGCTGACCATAACATCGTGCTCATAGTGTTATTGCGACACCTACGAATTGGACAAGGCATCGATGTCCGTTCGCGTTGAGAACCGAAAACTATGTCAGGAACTAATACCTTCCGTATTGTTCAGACTTCTACAGCTTACAGCAGACACGGACTCACAATGGAAACTAAACCAGGATCACAAGCTCCGGCGGTTCGAGCTCGGAGGCAAGCTTTACCACAGCAGCACTTCGTCAGCAGTCGAACATGTAAGTTATGTAAAAGCACGCAGGATCTCCAAAGTCTACATGACTGATAGTCGATCCAACGCTGTAGCAGCGCATCTTGGCCAAAGGTATTCTCGTGCATTACACACTCTAGTGTTTGTTATATCTCCACGCGCACGACTGTCGCCTCGGCTGAAGTTTGACTGCACGGCTATGAAAAGAACTATGACCGGAATGGTTTAGGATTGTTGGAAGAGCACATGGACTGCCTGTTTTCAGCACTGCCGAACATGATGAATAACCAGATCGAAGTGCTCCACTGAGCCTGTGCAGTGTAAGCAGTGTGAATGTAATGGAAATTTTCGAAATCTTACATACTTCTTCTGTCAACTGCTTGACAAATTCATCATGCAGTCGCTGCTGCACGGCTTTTGTGGCGACCTGGCCGTATTAACGGAGGAGCCAGGACGCGAAGTGAGAACGGATGACGCCTAGTTCGCTGCCGCTTTGGCGGCGGAGGAATTGCGGAGCTAGGCCTTTTAAATGATTTGGAAAACAGCTTCGGGGCTGCTTTGACTGCTGCTCGGGTAGCTCTGCGTTGCTCTGCACCAGCCAGCAGCGTTCTTTTGGGCGCACGTTTGTCCTGCATAAGCTCCCGACACCAAGCCTTCCAGGATTTGGAATCCCAGATGTCTGCCATGCCGATAAGGCGATGGGCTAATTGCTTCTGTGTATTCTGTCGTTGCAAAGAATGATATAACGACAGGTTGTGACTGCTAAGTTTCATAAACTGGCAAAAGATCAGCTTCGTCTCCAATGTGGAGCGATGCATCGCCACCTTAGTTCTCCAAGCTTGCACCACACTACGCCACAACAGCAACTAAAAAACATATAACCTTTGCCAAGCAGCGATTTCGTGAAACCAACTGTTCAGTTCATGATGCAGTGACTCGTTAGATGTAGTACCGCTCGGCAGCAACGGCGTTTGCGAGGGGGAACACGTGTGGCGGTATCTCGTGTCGTTGAACAGCCATTGGATTTTCACAGGCGATGTAAGATTAATTAAGAGTCGATGCAAAGTGGGACCGGAGAAGGTTGTTTTTGTCAGTTCATCGTGGAATAGCGTACATATTGCAGCCATCGCCTCCAGGAACTGTGACTCTGTTCGCCAAGGACTATCTGGATCTAGCTGTTGCAGAATGCCCATAGCTTCGGCTTGAGGCATACTTGCATTGGAAGCCAACGCAGACAATCTCTTCTCTTCACCCGTGTAATGAATTTGCTGCTGTCCTGTAC
The DNA here is from genome assembly GCA_905221615.1 of Symbiodinium sp. CCMP2592. Classification (NCBI taxonomy): domain Eukaryota; class Dinophyceae; order Suessiales; family Symbiodiniaceae; genus Symbiodinium; species Symbiodinium sp. CCMP2592. Next base: position 52,802 of record CAJNDT010000955.1, on the reverse strand, counting down.
ATAGGTCCCCATGCAGCGGCAGGACATTCCACATCAATGTTGCGAAATTTGTTCATAACTGCGGCCAGCCACCTGCTGCCTTTGGTTCTCTTGTTGCTATGATTTTGTTCGTAAACCATAACGATATGCATGGCATCTAGGCCAAGCGACTGCAAGTTTGGAAATGTATTCTTCAACGTCGCGAAAAGCTCCACACTCGGCGAGTCTGATGCCATGTGCAGAACTTGTGCCCGCTGACACAATGTCAGCATGCTGCTCAAGCCACTTGCAATCTCTCCTTCTGACCGAATGCCACAATTCGAGCACAGCATTCGTACGTCCACGCACTGTAAGAAGTTTGTAAGCAGCCTCTGAATCCGGAATTGCCGCAGCATCACGACAGTCTTGACTGCTGTTGAAGTGCGCTTGGCCAATAATTTCCATCATGCATTTGACCGTGGCATCGATGCTTAAGTATTCGAATTCGGTATGAGCCTCACACTCTTGTAGAAGATCTTGGAGCTTGACTTTGATCTGCGGCGATTGAGTTAAGTCTTCCAATACATTGCACCAAAACGAATGACTGGCTTCTGGCAGCATGGAGCATAACTCGCCTTGATGTCGCGCGGTGGAAGATGTGAAAGAGGCTGCAATTTTTTTGCACGAGTGTTCGCTTGGTTGACCTTCTGCAGCAACTCAGTAACAAACAGCCATTCGCCTGTTACACATGCATAAGCGAAGGGTATGCAGTTGAATGGCAATGAAAGTAATGTCAATGACGTCTCGTCGACTGAATCCAAATGCGAAGTGCGAAGATGTATTTTCCAAGTCCGACAGCTGCTCCACCAACGATCTGAAGTGCTTTTCTTTTATAAGGATACGGAACCCAGTGCGTTCAAACATCTGAGCTTGAGCTATGTCAGCGAAGCTCTTACCGCCGTGCTTCTGTTCCACAGCCTGCACAAGATCATCCGACAGTAAAAGGCCATCGAAGTGCAAAGAAATGTGCTGGCGTGGTGCATGGAGATCTTGGAATAAATCCAACATACTGCTGAGACAATAAACTTCTGCAGCATACCACCAGTAAGAGAAGACTGTTGCCTCTGGCCAACTGCTTTGCTTGAATCCGTCGGTACCATCTTTCACTTTCTCATATATATCCGGGCACAGACTTCGGGCGAGCCAACGTAGGCATCGGCTTTCATTGGACAAATCCTCTATGAATTGCTGGCCTTTTTCACGAATATCGTCGGCTGAAGACACTGCTTGACCATTAGCTACTTGCAACAGAAGCGCCTTGCCTCGGGCCGGACTGCATTGCAGTATGTTCTCGCACACTGCTTGTCTGTTGTCAACAATAGCACGCCATGATTTTAAACTTGGCAACACGTCATTGAACGACGCGTCGAGTTTGTCCACAAGCTGCACCACGATGGTGAGCATGCTCGCGTGGAAATCAAAATCCCGCGTGTTCTTGCAGACAATGCTGCGAAACACCTTTGAAAAGCTTTGTGCACCCGAGCCGTTCACACTGCGGCGACAACGCGTTTCCAGCTTATATGCATATGTTCGTTGAACAACCAGTTCATGTTGCTCCACACCGACGCCGCCGTCTTCGAGATAGTTCTGCATTTCGGCAAAGAGCGCTTGCTCTTGTCGAATATGGTTGCACATTGATTGTACTACTTGGAGAGCCCCGCCACTTTGTTGGACTTATAAGCACTTAGCTGGACTTACAAAGCTAAGTTCGGCTAAGTGAGAATAAGTAGAACTAAGTTTTTTTACTCTTGAAACCGCTTTCTTGGCTTCCGATGAAAAAGCATCGTTTTTCATTCGTAATCTGGAGTATGCGAGAAAAGGAAGGTCATTGTATGTTATTGTTGAAATCTATCTGAGGGCATGGTTTATATTGCATTCTCGAAGAACAGACATGGCAAGCCCAAGACCGAAAGCCCGACCGCCAATGTCACATATTTTTTCAGTGCTGCAGCTTGACTCTGTCGTCTTTAGAATTGGACAAAGTCGGACAAAGTCCACCGCACCATGCTTCCTTGCAGCACTGTCTCAGGCGCGAGCAGGACATATTGCTTCGTTCTGCGCCATACCGTGAAGGATTGTTCCTTCAAGGGTGTCCGGTTGTCGTCTCTCTGAAGCTCTCACATCCCAGAGCAGCACACCCGGCGTGTCGATGCACAAAGCATTCTATGTTCACAGCCTTCACTGTGGACAGGATGTAGGTGCCCGCATGCAGGATGCCGCTTTCCAGCAGCAAACTTTCGGAACACAGGAAACTGTCAGTCCCCCAGAATCTTCCCGAGATGAGATCGGCGAACCATAGGCAGATTCAGCTTGGGTTGCACATTGTGCGTGTCAGCAGCGTATTTCTCTTCCTCTTTGAGCAGGAGCTGTGCTCCTTTCTCCATTTTAGCTGGCACCGGAAACCTTGTGGCTTCTTGCTTGAAACTTTTGGTTTTCTTTCCGTAGGGCTTAGTAGGACGGGCCTGACATGCTGCCTCGTGGACACCGTGTGCTGTGAACCAGAAGCTGCGGCAATGAAACTGTGAAGACACTGGCACAGCAGACGTTTTTCTTTTTTGTAGAGCATGCTGCCCATGAATCACTCCTATTATAGGACCCGTAGCAGCTGCAAGAAAAATATACACCCAAAGCAACTGCTGTGCTTCAGTCCTGCAATCTCAGCTTGTCCAGGCAGTACCACCTTCAGTTCACCTTCGCTACACCTTCGCTCTGGCCCAATCTAAGGGAGGCCTGCCACCTTCACCACCTTCGCTAGACCTGGCCTAGAAAGCTAAGATTAGGTGGACCACCTTCGCCACCTTCGCTAAGGGTCTATAGCGCGGGGGACCACCCTCATTACTTTCGCTTAAGGTTCTAAGGGCCAAGTACCACCTTCACCCTCGGCCACCTACGCTACAAGTTCTTAGCCACAGCATACCACCTTCACTCCACCTTCGCTCCACCTTCACCGTCCAAACAGCACTTTTCGGCAAGACTGCACGGCTCAGGACACTGGTTGGGGCTAGTTTAGAGTAGTCTGATCTCGCTTCTGGCTCTCCAAGGCCCATGCTCAAAATTATTCCTGCCAGTTTCTTCAAGCGCCTTCGTCCGTCCTTACGGGTGCTGGTGCAAGATGTGGTTTTCGAGCCACGAAGCATTGGGTGGTGCCCAGCAGTTCCATGGACAATGATACCTTTGCGAACTCTGCATCCTCGGGAATGCAAAGATCCAAATAGGACTCCAGCTCCTCGGCTGGGGGGCCCTGCAGGAATCTCGCTTCATACACTCCTCGCACCAAGTTTTCCAGGGCTGTCACCGTGGTCGACATCCAAACCAAAAAGCGCTTGTGGCTTTCTTTATGCTGCAGCGTAGCAGTCCAGCACACGCTGCGGTGCTGTGAGTTGTGTCGTGATGTCGTCTCCGACCCACCCAAACGGTCGAGGCTCCGCAGCATGTCATATACGGTGCAGCTTGGTTCCCGCAGGGAACGTGAAACACTTAGGCTTCATGATGTCACGCCGCAAGACCAGCGGGGGGTCCTTGGAGACTACAGTCATTGCCCTTTTGCACCGAACCAGAACCACAAGGTTTAGATCCACAGGGCTTTTTCGACAGAGTTGGCTTCTAAAGACGTTTACAGACTTTTAAAAACTTTCAAATGCAAGAAAAAACATTCTAAAAACTTTTAGAAGACTTTAAAAGACTTTTAGAAACTTTTAGAAGACTTTTGCAAACTTTAAAAGACTTTTCAAAACTTTAAAAGGCTTTTAAAATATTTAAAAGACTTTTAAAAACATTAAAATACATTTAAAAGCTTTAAAAAGACTTTAAAAGACTTTTAAACGCTTTTAAAAGCTTTTACAAACTTTAAAAAGAATTTGAAAGACTTTTAAAGACTTTAAACAACTTTTAAAATTTTTTAAAAACTTTAAAACACACCAAAAAAACTACATTTTTTAATGTTTTTTCCGAGAAGACGAGGATGAAGAAGACCTGGCACAGGGTTTACAGTTTCAGGGTCTTTAGGGTTTGGGGTTAGAAGGCAGAGTGCCATAGTATTAGGGGTTTGAGGGTAATGAAAGGGTTAGGGTTAGAGTTTCAGGGTCTTTATTATATTTAGGGTTTGGGGTTAGAAGGCAGAGTGCCATAGTATTAGGGGTTTGAGGGTAATGAAAGGGTTAGGGTTAGAGTTTCAGGGTCTTTATTATATTTAGGGTTTGGGGTTAGAAGGCAGAGTGCCATAGTATTAGGGGTTTGAGGGTAATGAAAGGGTTAGGGTTAGAGTTTCAGGGTCTTTATTATATTTAGGGTTTGGGGTTAGAAGGCAGAGTGCCATAGTATTAGGGGTTTGAGGGTAATGAAAGGGTTAGGGTTAGAGTTTCAGGGTCTTTATTATATTTAGGGTTTGGGGTTAGAAGGCAGAGTGCCATAGTATTAGGGGTTTGAGGGTAATGAAAGGGTTAGGGTTAGAGTTTCAGGGTCTTTAGTATATTTAGGGTTTGGGGTTAGAAGGCAGAGTGCCATAGTATTAGGGGTTTGAGGGTAATGAAAGGGTTAGGGTTAGAGTTTCAGGGTCTTTAGTATATTTAGGGTTTGGGGTTAGAAGGCAGAGTGCCATAGTATTAGGGGTTTGAGGGTAATGAAAGGGTTAGGGTTAGAGTTTCAGGGTCTTTAGTATTTAGGGTTTGGGGTTAGCAGGCAGAGTGCCATAGTGTTAGGGTTTGAGGGTAATGAAAGGGTTAGGGTTAGAGTTTCAGGGTCTTTAGTATATTTAGGGTTTGGGGTTAGAAGGCAGAGTGCCATAGTATTAGGGGTTTGAGGGTAATGAAAGGGTTAGGGTTAGAGTTTCAGGGTCTTTAGTATATTTAGGGTTTGGGGTTAGAAGGCAGAGTGCCATAGTGTTAGGGTTTGAGGGTAATGAAAGGGTTAGGGTTAGAGTTTCAGGGTCTTTAGTATTTAGGGTTTGGGGCTAGAAGGCAGAGTGCCATAGTTTTAGGGTTTGATAGTATTAGGGATGCACAAATCGCGTGAAGTGGCTACGAACTGCTGGATGTTGCGCTTTTCTGCGTTGACCACACTGTCAAGCGAATCACGTGCAGGCGAAGCAGGGTACAGCTGGGTGACGCGACAACGTCTGGCACTCTGCCTTCCCAGCTGCTGGCACTCTGCCTTCCCGCCTCAAGATCCATTAATTATTGCCATTTGGAATTCATCCCCAACTTTGCACGAAGCTGGTCGGTCAAAGGTATTGCTCCAGCATCAAGGTCAGGAAGTTCCCCCGGACCACCGAGACGGATGGCAACAAGTGAGAGGGGTTTCATCTGAAGGACAAACTGCCGTTGTTGTTCATCTTCGTCGTTCCAAACATAAACAAAATCACAAACGAGAGAAACGCGCGGCAACTCCAGCGGTTCTTCTCCTTCACCCACCTGATAACACTTCGGGAAGGGGCCTTCGTGCTGTCGAAGAAGCCTGAGGCCTGCTGTAATGCGGGAGCCAATAAGTGGCCAGTAACGCAGGTAGCGAACCATGATTTCCCAAGGCACGTCGTCATAAACTTCCTTCCATCTCTCAGCTGGTCTCCACTGGACAGGCGCTTTGGCCAATTTTTCGCAAGCGGTTTTGATCAAGATTGGGGAGAGCTCGCCTCTGAAGAAACACTCTCCTCGTTCGATCGGGGCGAAATGCATTGCTCTGGACGGCTACTGTTCAGTCACAAGCACGCACGGCTTCAAACCACATGTGCTAGTTTGTGCGGCTTCCGGGTTGTGGCACTCGAAATGATTGTCCATGTGCTTGCACGTGACAAATTCCACATGTGTGAAAATGCGAACATGCTTTCGCAATCCGTCTTCCCCAAGCAGAAACACACAGTCTCTCGGACGCATTCCAATCTAGCAGGACCCGCTGCCATCAATGCAAGCACACAGACAGACACACAACTTTTCTTTGCAGCGCAGGATGAATCCTCTAGTTGTTGCCAGGCCTCCTGGTCGGGCCACAACAGGGCCTATGGTCAATGACGTGTTGTCTGGCCTGCGCTTCTGTCATCTTGGAAGCCACACGTCCCCAGTGAAGGGTACGAGGTGGCTCCACTCGCCTTCAATGCCAGACACACATGGGTTCATGTAATGTGACACAACACACAGCAGATCAGGCAACCACATCGAAGCTATAACAAATGTTCCGAATCTTTCCAAGAGACCGCCGTCTGTCACACGAACTCGGAGAAACCATTTTGCTTTGTCAGTGCCACCAGGATTCGGGTCGTACTTCATCTCACCAGCGATCTTGGGACACTCCGGGCATTGAACAGGTGTCCATACCCCTTGGTAGTCAACACGGTTCGGCCGCCGCTGATGTTGGGGGCCACGGACTGCAACCTCCCGTGGCTCGAGTGCTGGGATAGGCACTGCAGGCACCTCCGGCATCTCAGCAGGAGGGGCTGGCACTCTGCCTTCCTCGGGCTCCACGTGATCATCAGGCTCTGGGACAGGGATTGCAGCAGGCACCTCCGGCATCTCAGCAGGAGGGGCTGGCACTCTGCCTTCCTCGGGCTCCACGTGATCATCAGGCTCTGGGACAGGGATTGCAGCAGGCACCTCCGGCATCTCAGCAGGAGGGGCTGGCACTCTGCCTTCCGCGGCCTCCACGTGATTATCAGGCTCCGGCTCCACCGGCACCTCAGCAGGAGGTGCTGGCACTCTGCCTTCTGCTCCCTCTTGACCACTTTCATCAGGAGGCGCGGGTTGCTTCCTGGGCAACATACGTGGGCGACAAATCTTTCTCTTGGCTTTCCGTTTGGCCTGTGGCTTGGCCTTTGCTTTGGTCTTTGCTTTGGCCTTGCCCTTTGCCTTGGCCTTTGCTTGCTGCGTCTTGATGGCCTGCCAGGTTTGATGCACCCTTTTGATTCTGCGTTTTCTGACTGCGTCTGAGACCATTTTAAATTCCTGTTTGTCCTCAGCAAGCAGGTCGTCAAGAACCAGCTCATCAACAAAGTCCCCCATGATAATGTCATCCTCATCCTCATCCTCTGTTGAATCTTTGGCTGTCGAATACATAGCCTCAATTTTGCGCATGAAATCCTCATCTTCCGGAAGGTGATGAGAAGCGATCAGGCTCATGAGCTTTGGACGGCGCATTCGTTGCAGCTCCTTTCGCTTTTTTTCGTCTACGTTTCCAGTCTGGGAGATCACATGCTCGGCGAGATTCTGGCAGTCTGCGAGAGTCCGACATGCTTGTGACATTTCCCTCAGTCGAGTCAGCAAAAACAAGCACAGCAAAACTTATATAAGTTTATTGTACTATTTACTGTATGGGTCGACAGTTGACAGAATCCTAAATGAAAACATGTCACTTGGGATGCTGCAACATATAGGATAGAAGTGACACTGAGCTTGTAGCACAACGACGGAGGCAAATGAAGCCATTCCAGAAGACTGCCTCTGTTTCGATGACTTCCCAATACTGGGGCTCATACAAATGAATCCAGCAGGCCTTGACGCTGGAACCATCCGGGCACTCTGCCTTCAAAACAAAATATATCTCTCCTGTCGACTGGTCCTCATGCTGGACCACTGGCCACATGAGAGCAGCCCAGGTTTTTGCCCCAAGAGAGAGATAGCATGTCAAATCCAAGACATGGTTCAAGATCTTCAAAGGGGCTGCAAGGCTGCTAAACTTCCCAGCACGCAAGGGAACATGCTGAGATGCCAGTCTTGCATCATTGTAGTGAATTAGCCATGACCACGCAGCTGATGCTCGTTCGAGTGTCTCTTCTGACAGGGTGTTCCATGTCTTGTCGCCGACAATCTCGGTATACTGTGACGGCAGCTTGTGGACACATCCTCTGAAGCACAACTTTTGGCGCTTCCTGTCCACATTCCAAAACTCCCTTTCAAAATATTCCCGTTTGACTTTTGCCGGATGCCTGATTGAACGGCTTTCTGTTAAATACTTCTGTTACCTAGCATGCCCCTTTTCAGTGTGCATAACAATGCGCATGTGCAGTACCTGAGACACTCCGCTTTACAAGGCCGTTTTGCTGAGTGAAAAGTTCGCGACCGTATTTGTTATGGTAGCGGAGCTTTCAGGTCCATTCCTTTGGGTCTGGGCTCATTGCTCGGGGTCAGGAACCAAACCCCAGTGTGTGTGTGTGTAGGTGTGTAGAGTAGTGCCCAAGTGTGTGTCTTTCGGTTGAGTGAGCCATCGGGCTGCGCGGCGGCCAGTTCTAGGGCACTGAGTACAAGAGTGTGGCGGCGAGCCACTGCAATTCGCGAAGTAGCCTCTTGCGGGAGACTACAACTCTTTGAGCCGCTCGAGGGTGGCCTGAAATCCTATATCTTCTTTCAAGAGCCGCTCGAGGGTGGCCTGTACTTCATTTTCTTCAAAATCTTCTTGTTTTGCGGAACATCAGAAACTTGAACGGCCTTGAGTCTGGCTGCGAAGGATGAGTGACGACGACATAAGTGAAATGGAAGCTGGAGCACCTCCTCCCGGCTTCGAAGGACCTTCTCCCCAGAGCCCAACAGCACCAGCTCAAGCAAGTGCTCAATCAGCAGCTGCAACACTTCCAGATTCGGTAGTACAGCAGCTAGCTCAGGCTATACAATCATTGGCTTCGTCGAATAGCAACTCGTTCAAGGATGGCGGCAAGGCCGTCAAAGCTCCAGATGTGTTTGCTCCAAAATCCCTTGAAGAAGAAATCAGTGGTTTCGAGGAGTGGTCTTTTCTTTTTGTCAATTGGCTACTTGTACATGATCCGGATTATCGTGAAGATCTTCGACATGCCGAAACACAAGCTGAAAGCATGGACATCAACAAGTACTCGGATGCTGGTAGGAAGAGGGCCTATCGTCTCTACTCTATTCTTTCTTCCTACTTGAAAGGTAGGCCCCTTAGGCTCCTGAAGGCTGTCACGAACCGTGACGGGCTCCTCGTTTGGCAGAGACTACATCAGGAATTGAAGCCTTCTACCAGAAGCCGTGAGCTGGCGCTTGCGGAAGCGCTGGTGTCGTTTCCGCCACTTCAGGCTGGAAGCTCCCTCCTTGAATATGTGTTGGTCTACGAGAGACTGATCCGCGAATATGAGGCTGTCAGTCATACCTTTTATCCTGACAACTTGAAGATGAGCACACTTCTGAAGGGATTGCCGAGTGATGTGAAGCGACACATTCAGTTGAACTTGTCCGGTGACACAACATACACGGGGCTTAGAGACAAGCTTTTGCAGTTTGAGAAGACTACGGCTAGTTGGACTACAGAACATGTCATGCGTGGTTTGCAGCTCACATCATCAACTACGTCATCTTTCGGCATGCCTTTCACGAGTGATCAGAGCGGTCCGAGTCCAATGGAGATTGATAGACTGCATGCTGAGTCTGGTGGTAAGCCCAAAGGCAAGGGAGCGTTTGGTGGTGGAAAGTACGGCAAAGGCAAGCCCTACCAGAAGGGCTTGAAGGGGAAACCATTTGGGCTTCAAGGAGTCCCTGGAGGTTTCCATCAGAAAGGCTTCAAAGGCAAGGGCAAGTTCGGTGGCAAGAAAGGAAAGCTCATGATGTCGCCCTTCTACGGTAGTGGAAAAGGAAAGTCACAGCAGAAAGGCAAGCAGAACAAAGGTCCCAAAGGTAAAGGTTCGAAAGGTGTTGGTCCTTGCTACGCGTGTGGTCGCATGGGACATGTGGCTGCAGACTGTTGGGGCACTGTTCGTCAAGTGGAGAGCGGCGCTGGCACGTACGCTCCAAGTGTGGCTCCGAGTGACTCTGCATCCCAGGTAAAACCTGGGTCTACAGCGGCTACAGCAAGTACGACGGCTTCAACTGCTACTGGTGGTGTGGCGACTTCGATGGCGAGGCCTGCTCAGAGCGCGGGGTTTGTTCGGAGGTTGCAAGCTGCTGGACTTGGAGATCTAGGAGAGTGCACTGAGAGTGAGCATGGCGATGATCAGCAGTGGAGTGATGCTTTGTATGACGCTGAGTGGCAGATGCAGTTCGAAGCTGACGGTGAGCAGTATCTAGATGAAGCATCCTGGGAAGCCTACGTAGCTGAAGCCGAGTGGGATCCTTATGATCAAGCTTCTTGGGAAGCTTATGCGGAAGCTGAGTGGGCATCTTGGCCTACGGAGCCTGAGTACGGAGATTGGGTGCGACGCCTTGGGGTGTCAGACGAAGAGTCCGAGCTAGTGAGTACGAGTTGTTTGGTTTATGATCTCACGGTGCAAGATGAGCTCTCTGACGATCCGGATTGTGAAGCTGAAGAACCATTTCATGAAGATGAGCTTTGTGATTGTGAGGGAAGCTTCATAGACAATATCGCTGTAGGGGAAGCCAACATCACTGCCGATCAACTCCATCATCATGTGCGTGCTGTCGGGACTGTGGAGCTTGAGAGCGTGATTTTCGATAGCGGTGCGGATGTCACAGTCCTTCCAATTGATCGCTTTGCGGAGGTAGGTGTGAGAACTTCCGACAACAGAAAGCCCTACAAGCTTCGAGATGCGCAGGGCAACTCCATTCCAGGAGGTAGCCTGAGAGCTCGAGTCCAATTCGAGGTTGAAACGATGGAAGGCGACACGGTCGTCTTTGAAGATGATGCTGTGCTGGCGCAGGTCGCAGCACCGCTGCTCTGTTCAGCACGGTTGTTTCGAGATGGCTGGAGTTTGGTTCAGGGTGAAGAGTCTATGCTGTTGTCCAAGGGTGAGAGACATGTGCCTGTGCATTTCCAGAAGAACTCGTTGGCCATGAACATGTACATCAGACAGATCTGTGATCAAGATGAGCTTGACGTTCGTGCAGTTCTTCATGTCGGTGATGAACTTGTGCAGACAGTTGTGAGGGGCACGGACGGTTGGCAGCTAACGAGTGATGAAACTCCTGTATTCGTGAGCAAGCACTCGTCGGTCACAGAAGATCCCAGTCTTTCGTTTCCGTGTGATCATTGGCCCTATAGAACTACGCTTCTTCACATCCCAGGTCGTCCGAAACCAGACCATTTCGAAGTCTTTGAGTTGGGAGCGTATTGGGAAGGCAATGAACGGAAACAGATTTCACCTGATGGGGCGAACTACACCATTCTCACTTTGCTGTCTACACGTCCTGTTGAAATCCAGCGCTTCGGGAAGCTTGTACGTGATTCGGTACCGGCAGCTGGCATCGGAGAAGAGTTGGAGAGAGAAAAGAGGGAGAGTGAACGCGCGGAAGCTCAAGAGGCTTTGGCGGCGCGCGATGCGGAACAGGCTCCTATGGTGCCTCCTCCAGAAGTTCAGGTAGATGATGGAAGAGAGAGAGTTTCACTTGCTGGCATAGATGTTGATGAAGCTTCGTCATTGGGAACACTTCGTGCCGCATGCAAGTTCTTGGACATCTCCCATCATGGTACAAAGGCTGTGCTATGGAATCGCATCAAACAATCGGTCACAAAGTCTAGGCTAGATGCAGTCACGCAGATTGCCGACGCAGTGTTGAAAGAGTATGAGAGACCTGCTGAAGGAGAACCGCTAGCAAAGTTGCCATCGGTTGCTGAACAAGAATTACATGCTCTAACACATTTACCGCGACAACCATGGTGCCAAGCATGCCTAGCTGCGCGCTCGAGAGAGGATAATCATACCGCAACTTCGCCCGAAGAACGTGCAATACCAGTCGTTTCAGTGGACTACATGTACACTGGGACCGAGGGCACAGCAGATGAGAGAGATCCGTTGTGTGAGCACTTGTTGGTCGTCGACATGAAGACAAAGTATGTCCTGGTCTTGCCCATTGACGTCAAAGGTGGAGCTTCAGTTCGCGGTTGCACTGAGGAGATTGTGAGAATGATGTCGTCCTTAGGGTATCGCGAAGTACACATCCGCGCTGATACCGAACCAGCGATGAACCAGCTTGTAGACCACATCACTCAAGTTCGCACGAAGCTTGGATTCAAGACAGAACGCGAGCCTGTGCCCCCAGATGCGTCAACACATCAAGGATTGCCTGCAGAGCGCTATGTGCAAACAATACGTCAGCTTGGAAATTGCCTCCTTAGAGCGATTGAGTTGAAGTGTGGCTACCAGGTCAAGTCGTTTCACCCGGTGTTCACATGGGCATTCCGACATGCAGGGTGGCTTCATTCTCGTTATCATGTTCTATCGTCTGGTCAAACTCCTTACGAATTGATCCATGGCCACTCGTTTGCCGCGAAAATTGCTCCTTTCGGATGCTCAGTGTTTGCTCAGTGCCTGCCCAAAGTCAAGGCCAAGGGTGCAACGTGGATCAAGGGTGTGTACCTAGGCAGATCCCATAGTGGCGCGCTCAATGTGATCGGCACCTCTGAAGGTATTCAATTTGCTCGTACTATCAGGAGGTCCCCTACCGAGTTTGAACCGATGCTCTTGGATGCAGTGAAAGGCGTATCGTGGAATTTGACTCTTGGTGTAGTTGGTGTTCGAGTCCCTCGTGGTGGTCGTCGTATTCGTCTCCCAGCAGTTGTTGAGCAAGCAGAACAAGCACCTCCAGAAGAAGAACGAGATCAGAGAGAGCAAAGTGGACCGGGAGATGAAGCAGGTTCAGACCCAACAACTTCCTCATCCTCCTCTACCTCTAAGAAAGACGTGTCGCTCGACTCCATGTCACTACCAGGTGAGAGCGGCAGTGGGAGCAGTGGCACTGGATCTGCATCTGGTGGATCACGAGACATCTTGGCAGAGAATGTTGGAGTAGAGGAGGAAGGTAGTGCAGCTTTGGAGAGCAGTCCGAAGTTCAGAAAGCTTGGTGAGGGCCGTGTTGCACATGTTTCATTTATGGTGCGCAGACTTAGAGATGACTTGTATGACCCGTCAGAGCCGATTGAAGTCCCGGAAGTGTCTGAAGAGCATGATCAAGTAGTGGATCCTCAAGACGATGGTGAGTTCAATCAGGTAATTGATGAGATGGACACGATTATGCTGAACAACTACGAAGCGGGTCCACCAGAGCTGAGCGATGAGGCCTTGGCACAACTCGATGCCGAGCGTGATCAGTTCGAACTCGATAGGCTTGTTGGCATGGGTGTATTAGTGAATGCAGATGAAGAACAGTTGGATGATGACACAACCGAGTTGAGCTCAAAGTTCGTCCGCGATTGGAGGTGGAGAGATGATAAGTGGACAAGAAGAAGCCGCCTGGTGGGTCGAGAGTTTCGTTCTCTATCCCCAGAGCTTGATGACTTGTATAGTCCAGCTTCTATCTCTAGTACCACAAAACTCCTTGCGGCAATGGCTGCTACATCAGTTGAGCTAGAGCTGTATTCGCTAGACATTTCAGACGCTTATCTCATGGTCCCACAGCGCACACCCAAATACGTCAGGGCCAACGGCCGGGTCTACAGAATCCTGTACAATCTACCAGGTCAACGGGATGGTGCTCAGGGATGGTATGAGTTCTTCAGTGCAGTGCTTCAGAAGCATGACATGAAAGTTTGTGAAGTTGCTCCAGCGATCTTTGCTATCCCGGGGAGACTGGTCATCAACACTCATGTGGATGACGGCAAGGTTCTTGCTGCACCGGGCGAGATGGAGAAGCTTCGAGAGCACCTCGAATTAAACAAGTTGAAGGTGAAGGTTGAAGGACCGTGTAGGTTGGATTCCGGTAGCTGTCGCTTCTTGAAGAGGGCGTATGAAGGGCATGGTGACTACATCAGCGTGAAGCAGGAGCCAAAGTATGTTCTGAAGATTCTTGAAGTTTTAGGGCTCCAGAACGCATCATCAAAACCAACGGTTTGGCCATCGGGTATGTCACCTCAGCCAGACGACGACGAACCACTTTCCGCAGATGAACATAGTCTGTTTCGATCATGTACCGGGATCATCTTATACATCTCACCGGATCGGCCAGAAGTGCAGCACGCATCAAGAAGGCTTTCCTCGAAAGCCACCGCGCCTTGCAAGCAGGATCTTCGGTGCCTTAAGCATGTGGCAAGGTACCTCAAAGGCACTATGGATCATGAGACTCGATTCCCAGCTACATGTCCAGGTCGTTCGTTCTTGAATGAGCAGAGTGGCATCGGTGACCACTCATCGTTTGAGGTTGAGAACTTGCTTGAAACGGTGTCGGATGCAGACTTTGCTTCGGGTGATGATCGGAAGTCTACCACGGGCTTTTGCATTTTCTTGAACGGCATCCCAGTGTACTCGACATCTCGTAGGCAGCATGTGATTGCTCTGAGTTCTATGGAAAGTGAGCTGTATGCCTGTTTAGCAGCCGTAGCTGAAGGATTGTTCCTGAAAGAAGTGGTGAGTTTCATCACTGGCAAGAAGGTTGAATTGGTGCATCGGACGGATGCGAGCACTACTATTGGTTTCTGCAAGAAGGCTGGTTGTGGTCGGACGCGTCACTTGGCAACCAGTGCATTGTGGATTCAGTCAAAGCTTAAGGACGGTAGCTTCAGCATTCGCAAGATCAGTGGGAGAGTGAACCCTGCAGACCTTTTGACAAAGACTTTCAGTGCATCAAAGATGAATCAGCTGCTTTACCATTTCCATGTCTTTGATACTTGGGTGATGAAGAACACGCGCAAGAGATCATCAGAAGGACCATTTTTGGGTCCACAGGCTTGAAAGCATTCAGACTCATGTTAGCCTCTATGTTGATCGATCGAGCGGAAGGCGTGACAGTTTCAGCAGTTGAGTCCCACGGGACATGGATGAAAGTAGCGATGGCCTCAATGCTGATGCTCATGGTTCTTCTTCCAATGCTCCTCATCCTGGCAAAGAACCCAAAGCTTCAGGACAAGGACAAGGAACAGCAGCGCCAGGAACACCGTGGTTTCTATCGGCATCAGCAAGCTTCGACCTCAACTCCGACGACGAGCGGAAACCCAGCGGTAGCAAGGAGAAGAAAATCAGACAAGTTTCCCAAAAGTCAAGACATTCAGCTTATGCCAAGAAAACCCTTCGGCGATTCCTCTATGAACAACACCAGAAGCTCAAGTCAACAGACTTCTATGCCAAGAATCCCAAAGTCCTACAACAACAAGCTGATGAGTACACAAACCTGGTTCACATGGGAAGATTATCAGCCTTGGATGTGGATATGGTTGCTGGTCGTCTCCTTCGTGCTCCTTTTGACGACCTGTATGTGCAGACGGTTGCCGACTATCGTTATCAACATCGACTTGTGGCCTCAACGAGCTCAAAGTCCAGTGGCAAATCCTCTTCTACCGGGAGATCAAAGAGAACCTGAACATCTACGTGAAGTACAAGATCAGCGACTTCCTCATCGAGACGCCGGCGCACAACGTGAAGTACCAGATCAACGACTTCCTCATCGAGACGCCGGCGCACAACGTGGAGTACAAGATCAACGACTTCTTCGTGGACAAGATCCTCATGCACATTATGGCCGCGACGACAACAACAATCCTGGTTTGGATGGTGTTACCCAACGAAGACTACACGAGTGGATGGAACAGGAGGTGTTGCCAATACTTCAAAATCATACTCCGCGGTGCCGTATGGACGGTATAGATGGAAACATGCGGGTTCACATTGCAACTCACTATGGGCGCTCATGTCATCGTAGAGATTGCAGTAGCATCACGAAGGACGCCAAAGCCACTCGAGAGATGAGCTTATCACAAGCAGTAGAGCGCGGACTTGCACCGTGCCACCGTTGCCTCTATGACATCTACGAAAGCTTGAAGCAGCAGAATCCAAATGACAAGATGTTCAACATCAAGAAGAAACAACGCTGAGAAAGTTGCGTCAACACGTAGCTCTAACAACTACTTGAGCTGAGACTGGCGTAGCTTCTTTCTGTACTGCGTAGCTTCGTTCTTTAGTGACGTAGCTTTTCTCCCGCACTCTGTCATGTAAGACCTTTGGAATAGCTTTGACAGAGCAGCAGTTTCGCAACTTACAAACTTTCCAGTGTGGCTTCGCAAACTGTACAGTTGGTGCGAATCCAAGAGGGCGTGTTAAATACTTCTGTTACCTAGCATGCCCCTTTTCAGTGTGCATAACAATGCGCATGTGCAGTACCTGAGACACTCCGCTTTACAAGGCCGTTTTGCTGAGTGAAAAGTTCGCGACCGTATTTGTTACTTTCAAAGACGTTTGAATTCTCGATCACAGTTTGAATCGTGGAGTATGTTTGCTTGCGGGTTTTGTTCAACAAAGAATCATTACGAATCTTGTTGTGCACATCTTCCACAATCTTGTTGTCTGGCAGCGTCTGCACCAGAACACTCAGCAGGTGGGTTGCAGGGCATGCTGGTACCGATATTGTTACAGTCCTTTGAGCTGGCACTCTGCCCTCTTGCCCGTCTAACAAAATGTCACCAACTCCGGCACCGTCATCTGCTTCTTCAGGCACAGAATCCTCCATCTCCCCGTCCTGCTCTGTGTCAACATCATCCACGACAATGTCTTCTGACCCCGGAGGCGCCACTTCATATCCCTGTGCCTCCAATGTGTCCAGAAAAAGTCTCGAAGGATGGCTGATTCCAACTTGCAGGTCTGTGAAGAGTTGCCGGGCATGAACACTTGGAGTGGACCGTGCCAATGTCGACTCCAACCTCAAGAGTGATGTGTGATGGCCCTTTGCCTTCAAAGCCGTGATCGTCCGAATTTCTGCATCAGGTGACAGCAATCCCGCATAGGCATCTGGTGGAAGTGAAAAAAGACTGCAAGTCCAGACCCTGTTCATCAGCAAATGCAAGCTCAACATCATGATTTTTTCTGCGGGCTCGTGTAAATCAGTATCCAGATGCTCCTTCCACAACTCGGTCTTCTGCAGGTTGGAGACAATCTGCAACAAATGTTTGTCTGCTTTCCAGGCATCATTCACTGTCATCAACTCGGCATAACCTCGACCATCCTGCGGCGATTTAACGTTTTTTACTTGTTTCCCATACCATGTCCACAACGGTTCGGTCACTTTGTACAATATCTTGGAGTGATCGAAAAGGTCTTCTGTCATGAGATAGTATGCCAACTTGAAGCCCCCCATGCTGGCTTTCAACAAGCTGAGTTCTTTCCGTGGATCAGTGGCACGACCAGCCTGTGACAGCTTTTGCAAATCACCCAGTGCATCTTCCTGCCTCTCACCATTGTCAGAGTCCGGCACTCTGCCTTCGGACTCTGGCACTCTGCCTTCGAAGAGCTCCTTGCCCGATTGTGTATTCGCCGAGTTGGAATACAGGCTGAGTCTTTCCCTTGAGCAAGGGCTGAAAGATTGATCTTCACCGAAATGATCAGCCAGCAGCATTTTGAGGACATGAAACTCATGAAGTTGCTCACAACATAGCTGGTTCCAGCTGAACCATCTGGAGGATTTCACCAAGCTGCCCTTCTTCATGAAGGATTCGACATTTGCAAGCATATGTTCAATCTCATGCTCGTCACCGGATAGCTGCCTGTCTAAGTCATAGGCAATCTTATCTCGAAAAGCGTCCCACAACAAGCTTCTGCTCGGTGATGTGCAGGAAACAAAACTCGCCAGCATTTCCTTCTTCTGCTGGTAGAAACCACCACTTCCAAAGGGTTTATAATTCAGGGCAAAGATGTAAGAGGAGTGAAGTTGTGCTTTCAGGAAGAGTCCTTTGAGGCATCTCGACATGCTGTTTTTGAAATCTCGAATGGCCCTGTGAATCTTGTCACATTTCACATGAATCATGTTTTCACGCATAGCATAGGCCATGCCAGCAAGTCCGATGCTGCCCTGGTCAAGGCCCAAGACCAGCAGTGGAATGTTCAGCCACCACTTCTCTGACTCTGGCAAGACGGGGAGCACATTTGTGATCTCTCCATCCTCAGACATTGTCTTCAGAAAGGAGACATGAGGAAAAGCTGGTGGCACTCTGCCTTCTGGCACTCTGCCTTCTGGCACTCTGCCTTCAGCCGGATCCGGATTGTCCCTCAACCACTGAAAACAGCGGTCAATGTCATTGTCTTCTTTTCCAACTTGGAAAACCACCCTGCTTTCATATCTTTTCACAGGCCTCTGCCCAAGAGAGGGGGCGATCTTGAAAGAGCCCAAATCCATTCGCCCTCTGTGCAAAATCCAGATTTGGTGACTGATCGCTTGAAGCTGCCTGAATGCAGCAATCCTTTCCAGCTTCTTTCGCTTTGATATGTGAAGAAGCAGGTCGTCGTCAAACCGGTCTTGTGGAGAAACTTGTCCAGTCTTCATCACTTGCATGGGTGCAAACACTGCAGCAGAAATCTCATTCGCCCAAGCCACTGTCACAAGACAATCGCTGGTGCTGTGAGTAGACCCATCGGCGATGAAGTTGATTTGTCGACAGTGCTGCATAGCAGTGATAGCTCTCTCCTGGTACAACCGATTGATTCGAAGCTGCCACTCGTCACAGCTGGACTCAGGCACACCTGAGCTGGCAAGTCAAAGAGCGATCGATTCGTTCGCTGCAATCGTTGAGATACAAAAGTACAACTTGGACTTCAACACTATGCGCAAGCAACACCATTCTTCGGCCTCCCATGGAAGAGCTTGGGTCACCGAGGCTACGTCATTTTCGGGAGGGGCCACCTGGCACGTTAGCGCATGTGTCCAGATGTCATAGCCAGATGCCCGCTGGCCGTTGGCCCCAACCCCCCCCTAGACTGCGGGACCCCAGTGCCCTTGCCCTCGCTCCACACCCGGCCAACAGTGTGTCGGTAGCTGCCAAAATTGGCGGGCATGCAGCTGCCGCTTGGTAGAGCAACATACACCAAACCCCATTCTGAACATGTTGGCACTCGTGACAAACACAACCGAACAGCAAGCCGAGCAAGGTTCTCTGCTCAATAAGACAACCATGTCCCAAGAACGGACGGCCTCCCTTCTTTGTTCGGAACCTGGAAGTCTGGCCCGGACAACACGATCCGAGGTCGCAGAAAATCCAGCTAGGTAAGGCAACCTTGAGGAGGTTCGACTGACACTCTAATTACTGTACTTCTGCTCGATATTTGGCCTCCCATGTTGCTGAGGTGGACACTCGGGTGCCGAGCTCGGACCCAGCCAGCACGTTGGCATATGTGTGACTGGCTGTCATCACCAGGTGTCCGCTCTGGTGGTTGGCCCCAAGTCCTCGATCGGTTCCTTCTTCCGCGGTCCGCCAGAGCGACCCCATGCCCGGCCATCGGCATGCAAGCGCGGCTGGTGAATCAAAACTGGACACACCGCGACTTGTTGGTAAGGTTGGTGTGACAAAGAATTCACTATAATCTTAAACAACTGGCTAACAAAACAACATTCTACTATGAATGAGACGGAGGAACACACCAGCTCAACAACACAGCCATGTCCCAAGAACGGCCTCCCTTCTTTGTCCGGTATTGCTTCCGGTGACTTGCATGACTGCTTCGATGTCACCAGGTCACAGCCCCAGCCGGCGCATTAGCCCATGTGCCCGGCTGTCATCTACCCCCTGCCCCTGGGATAGGTTGGCCTCAAGGCTGTGACACAGGCAAACCGAACGCCTCACACATGGCCAATGGTGTGGGGAGCAACCCTGGTGGGGCAGGGGTTTACTCCTTAGGTAAGGCAACACCGAAGAGGTTCGACTGGCACTCTGCCTCGGCACTCTGCCTCTGTCGTCGATCCAAGAGAACAGAAAGCATGTGCTCAGCAGAAAGAGATATAGCCTAATCATGGGTTAGCGGCCTCCCCCATTTGCTGAAATCCACCCCACTCGGCCAAGGTGGGTCGCCATGCTCACAGGGAAAATTAAGATGACAGCGCTGTGCCGGATCCCGTCGCAGCTGTTGCTCAGCAGGCCATTGGCACACCTGCGATGTAACAGATCCCGGAGACTTGGTTTGCTTCGGCGTAAACATCGCCCGCAACGCGCCGATAGAAACAAACCAGGCACAGGCTAACATCACCACCGTGAGTAGCAGGCTCAAGGCACAGCTGGCGGCTGGGGTAGTGGTAACTTACAGCAGGATGCTATGCTGCCACTACAGTTACAGGCCATGCCAAACGATCAACGATAGACCTGATCCCAGGGCCACTTGCGCGCAAAAGTGAGCACAGGCAAGAACTGAAGAAGGCACTATCTCACCCTTCTCTTTACAACACAACTCAAGCGGCCTCCCTTTTAGGATCTCACCGGGGGGGGAAGGACACACCCGCCCCCCATTTAAGCCACCCCCAGCAGGCGCATTAGCGCATCGCCCTGCTGTCATACCCCTCGGGCTGTAGGGGAGTTGGCCCCAAGGGTGGCCGCCACGAGGCCACGCAGGCGTCAGTGGCCAAGCTTTCAGCTCCGGATGGATCGCTGCCCCCAACACGGCCAACAAGATGGAACCTGGCAGGTCTCTAGGGCCCCCTCGGCCAGCCCGCTGCTCAGGTTTAGGTCGGGCAAGCGAATCGACAAGGACGTTTATGATCAAAAGCAAGCACAGCAAACCACTAAACCCTACTAAAAAACCCTTAGAAGTTTTACTGGCACTCTGCCTTTGGCACTCTGCCTTTCATAAATTTGATCACAACCTGACACTTAATGACTACTCACTCGATTCGGCCTTCCATGTTGCGCACTCGGTCGATCAACAGTTCAAGAGCCTCCCCTGCTGCCACCGAGTGGGTCATCATCTCGCACTGACTACTGGCTAGCCAGAGCGTGCAGAGACATAAATGGGGGGCTCCCAGCAGGCACGTTAGCCCATGTGTCCTGCTGTCATAGGGATCTGGTCAGCAGATCCCCGTTGGCCTCAAGAGCCCGAAAATCCCAAACAGCGGCCCGCCACACCCGGCTAACGGTGTGAACTACAAGCTGCCCTGCACTAGCGAACCCTCAGGGAAGTGACCCCGGCTAATGGTGTGCGACTATAAGTTGCCCTGCACTACGTTCTTCCCTCAGAGCCCTGTGCGAGACACAGCGAGTCCTGGGTAGCGGCCACACACATGCCTCCACATGCCGGCAAGCGAATCGACAAGGATTTTCTGATCAACAGCAAGCGCAGCAAACCACTAAACCCTGAACCCTTAGAAGTTTTACTGGCACTCTGCCTTTCATAAATATTAAATGCACAACCTGACTTAAGCATCCCTTTCTGTAACGGCCTCCCCGGCGTCTTTGCAAAGACGAACGTGCTCTGACAGTCATGCGGACCGGAGACTTAGGCCACCCCCATTCGGCCGAGATATGGGGTCACCCCGCTCTGCCATGGGGATATCAGGCGAAGGCTCTCAACGACCACTAGCAGCTGCAAGCATTTGCCCGCGCTATGCTTATGTCGCCCTCTGCTCGCAAAGAAGCAGGACGTCGTGGTCGTCGTGGTGCCATCCCAGAGTTCGCAGCGGATACTTCTGCCCCCGACATTACCTTCTGCTGGACTTGGCCAACAGCTTGGCGCAAGAGCCGAACGTCGGGTCGGCCATGGCAAGAGCGGTAGTCGAATTTAGTTCGACTGTGGCGCGGGTACGTGGCATCAAATGAATGTGTGACAAAGAATTCACTAATCTTAAACAACTGGTTAACAAAACAACATTCTACTCCATATCAAATCACCAAGGAACCATGCAGGTCGCTGCGTTCGTCCTGGTTCTTGAGAATGAGGGCTTGTCGCAAAGAGGTCCCACTTTTTGCAGCGCCCTCTAGCAACTTCCAGATGCTTTTGATGTCCACAGTCTTTTTCAATGGAACACGCTTGCCCAGAAGTGCCCTGCGAGACGTCACAGGCACACCAGCATCATGTACACTCAAGTAGTGCCCAATGACATACACCTGGAGGCCGGCTGACAATGTCTCGGACAGACACTCATGTATGTGCATGAAGGCATTCAAGACTGTCTTGGCAAATCCATGAGCCTGCCCCGACGGTTGAAGCGCTCTGTGTTTTTTTGCCATGGTTGCAAAGGCGATGATGTCGTAGATGCTAGTTTCAACCTCCTCCCAATCTCGTGGCACTCTGCCTTCAGATTCATCTCGGAGAGATGAAGACAGCGTCCTTGCATTGAACATAGATTCCCAAAGCTGACGCAAAGATCGGGACGTGTTGCCTGCCAGCGACTTCATCATCCAAGCGGCAAAGCCTGACACCAACCCAGCTGATTGAAGAAACCATGACACTCTGCCTTCATCCAACTGCATGACCAGAGGCTCATCACTGATAGTTTCACACACACGTACCATAGCATCCTTCAGTTTGCTCTTGTACCATTCCCTGTGGGCGTCTGTCCTTGTGTCGAAGGATGCTTGCAACATGAATCGGGCCAAGGCTGTGGAAGATGCCACATCCTCCTGCACAGCATCAGGGTTTGGCACTCTGCCTTTTTGACTTTGCACATGTGACCCCCAGTTCGCAGCCAAGGGGGTCTTCCTGAGAAGATCACTGAAGAAGTTGTACCATTTGTGGTACTGTCGACGTTCTGAGCCGTTCCTGTTGCTCTCATCGAAAAACAAGTCCAGACGCCACCACAGTTCGCCCTGTGAGAGCCAAGCTGCTCTCGCTGGCAGTTTTGCATCATTTTCCAAGTTAAGCAATTGCCCATCACGGAGCAATAGCATGACCCACAGTTTCAGAAGCATCACCGAAATCCTCCAAAGCAACACTGTACTTGAATCTTACTAAATACTGACACACACCTGCACTTGTGTAACAAGCCCCAGTTCACAACACATTGAATTCTTAAGAAATCAACCCAAAGACTCACGATGACATGTCAGCAGCCACATCATGTCACTCGAACTTGAGACAGGAAACTATCGCAGATGGCACTGAACTGACAACCACATGGAATGATTAACACAGGCCACCGATGCCTGCAACTGGAGGTCGAGACACCAGCCAGGTCATTGCCACCTGCACGACAGCAGCATACGAACTGAGACAATACCGACAAACACATCTGATCACGGAGTGACTGAAGCTCTCTACATTTTCATTGCACAGCTGCACCAGCTCGGATCACTCAGATCCTTCCACGAGGCGGCGATGATTTTCCTTTCATCGGTGGAGAGGGACCGGACGGGGTCCAGGGCTCAACCCAGTCCCAACATTGGAAAGCAGAATACCAACAAGACAGAATGTCGAAAGATGAAGCAAGCTCATTTAACTCTAGAGAATTATGGCACTCTGCCTTATTGGCACTCTGCCTTCAGCTACAATTCATGTTGGGACATCACTCATCATATGAAAGGCCACAGCCTTGCCGAACTCCGGGGTGTACTCCTCTGACACCTGAAGATCTTCAGGACGACCGGTGAACTTCTCACCATCTCGATCAACGCAACCAGCACTTCCTCTGACATGGGAAGGATAGCTGCGCCGCATACCATTGATGTGCTGACAGTTGCTCCACAGTTGAAGCGGTTTCAGGATGGGCTGGCCGAAGGCACCACCATAGGTTTTGACCTTCATAGCCTGGATCATTCCCATGACACGATCGACGAGTGGAATGTCGAACAGCATGCTGGAGCAAGGCTGCTCGATCACAAACCGGTTGTCATTCAAAGCCGCGAGCAAAGTCAACAGCAGCGTCACATACATGAAACGATTGCCTTCTTGGCATGCCAGCGATCGCTCAGGTTCTCCCATCCAGTCATTGGCAATGGACCTTCCAGTACTGTATTTACAGAGTTGGACGAAGGAAGAGCATGGAGTTCCAAACCACACCAGGCCGTGTTTGTGTGTTTGACACACAGCATTGACAGCCAGGCGAAGTCCTCTCACAGAAAGAATATCATGATCTGTGCCGTACCTGATGTCCAAGGCTAGCCCCTGCCAGCCAGCACGGAGCATCTCCCGACTGAGGTTGCCCTGCCCTGCAAAGATCTCCAGGAAGTGGAACCTGGCACTCTGCCTTATGTTCCGCTTCCAATGACAAAAGTTGATGAGGAATCTCATCTGTTTCTTCCATGGCCACGAAGTCATGATGGGAAAAGTTTCTGATAACATTTGTTGCCAGATTGATATCATCCAGGAAAACCCACTGGCTTCAAGAATCACATCATAGTTGCACTCAGGCAGAACTTCATAAGGACCTTCATTATGGAACTCCAGAAGCGACGGGTCAACTTCGCAAAGGCGCAGAACATCCTGTCCTCTCGAAATGGCCAAGAATCTCTTCTCCAGTGCGATGTTTGCATCAAACTGCCGCCGAATGTCTGCTAACAGTCTTCTTCTTGTTTCAGTCGGGTCATCTGCTGCTGCAGACATGGCACTCGACATTGCATTGTCCATGGCACTCTGTCTTACCCAGGAAAGTGTAACACCTTAACCTCAAGAGTGTTCGAATTAACAACATAATTGTGAACCAGCGCATGCAGCAGTTGACACACTTGTGAGTCGATTGATCCATCACAACACAAGGATGAGACAGACATGATGCAATCACTCGTTGAAATTCACATGTGGCATAGTTGTTGCAGACCATGACTTCATGCTCAAGCAATCAAATACAGCACTGGCAGACCCTCACTCGATTCTCGTTTTTCTGGTACCGCACACAGCAGTCCATCCATATCACTCGACGATTGCGAGACCACCGAGGTGGCAGCCACTTGTCAGGCAGATTCTGCACTGGCACTCTGCCTTCTATGCAGTCTTTGCTGGTGAGCTAAAATAATCAGTCTTCCATCTGACAAACAGCATTAGTGGAAGAAGCCTCAGAGTCGGACTCCTCACCTTCCTCCATCACATCTGAGGGGGCTCCATCATCCGCTGAGCCGCGCTGACTCCAGCCCGGGTCTTCTTCTGAGATGTGCCCATAATCAATACCCAAACGACCCCGCCCTCCAAGCTCACCAAGACGAACATCTAGAACACCTTCCTCAATCACATCTGAGTCTGAGGCGTGAATCTCACCTTCGGCACGAGCTGGCCCAGTCAACCAGGCATCCGGGCGAGATTCCAAACGAAAAAAATTTGACCACGAACTCCACTTTCGAACTCATCTGGCACTCTGCCTTCCGGCACTCTGCCTTCTGGCACTCTGCCTTCAGTAGCTCCACTGTTGGCATTATTGTTAGGGCCAGGATAGCCATTTTCAGGCATCGGCCTTGGCGGCACTATTGGTGGCGGCGGGTTGTCTGGAGCATTGAAACACATGGCACAAATTCGCCGTCCCAACTGCCGACGTTGCATCTCTTCAGGGGTCAAGTTCTCAAGGGTGACCAGAACAATGCGGCCCTCCCTAACAGTAACCACATCCGGCTCGAAGTTGATCATGATCGGGGTCTCCATAATGTCCAACGCTTCTGCCACAGCTTGGGCAATCTCAAACTCATGTCGCGCAGGGGCGGGAGGTCTTGGGAAAGGTGGCTGATTCACAGGTGTTGGCGGCGGCGGACCCCTGGGTGGCCCTGGCACTCTGCCTTCCGCCCCACCGCCTTCTTCACCAATGCCATTCACACCGGTTGGCGGCACTCTACGAGGCCGTCGCTTCGGAGTCCTCACCCGGCCGATCCTCCCCGCTGCTGCCGGTTTGGCCTTCGGTTTCGGTGCCATGGTGCTTAACTTTAAATATCTTTGATCCAACAAGCTGCAAGCAACTATATGTGTTGGATAGTACGAACAGGTACTAGAAGTTGATTGTCATGTCCGTTTCAATACCACATGCAATAGGTTCCACTGGACGACACAAGCATTTATGCACATGATCATTAGATTAACACATATTTGAAGACAGAGTGCTATTAATAGATGATGTAGTTTAATGTTCGAAAGCAGTATGCCCAATAATAAGTGTATGCATATAATCCATACATATATCTATATGTATGTATGTATGTTATACATATACCTAGGTCTATGTGTAAACTTACCACACACAGTAACGGTTTAGGGTTTAAAAGAGCTTCAGGGTTTTAGGTTTTAAGGAGGTCCATGGTTTAAAGGTACTTCAAGGCAGAGTGCCACCTAGTTTATGCTTAATCATAAGATGTGTTACTACTCGTAGGGATTTGGTTGGGTTAGCTGGACTGTGCCGATTCAATGGGATTCGATATTGTATAACTAGCTCCCAAGATTCAATAAGCTCCAACAAGACTTTTGGGAGGGGATGCTACATGTGTGCAATTGTCTGGTACAGGGTCGGTGTGCCTTCAAAACGTGATGGCCCGAACACTAAGATTCAATAAGATTTTTTCGGGTAGTCCACAATCCTGCAAATGTCTTCTAAGATTCAATAAGATTTTTTGGGCGAGCTGGAGGCTGTGTCCCTTGTAAAACCCAATAAGATTCAATAAGATTCAATAAGATTCAATAAGATTCAATAAGATTCAATAAGATTTTTTCGGGGTAGGCCACAATTGTACAAATGTCTTCTAAGATTCAATAAGATTCAATAAGATTTTTTGGGGCGATCTGGAGTCGTGTCCCTTTTAAAAATGATGGACAATAAGATTCAATAAGATTCAATAAGATTCAATAAGATTCAATAAGATTCAATAAGATTTTTCCGGGGCATGCCACAAGTGTCACAAATGTCTTCTAAGATTTTGCAGGGCCTGTGGGGCGGTATGGGGATGGTGTCCCTTCAAAGGCCATATGTTTTTTTAAACACGGATGCACCCCATTGCAGACTTCCGTGGTCCTTTGTTGGGTCCCTCCCAACTGGTGTTCTAGGACAGGTTGGATCCTGCCTTTGGCGCGGATTTGTCCACAGGCATCTGCAGTATCCTTGTGAAATCGACAGACCGCCTGGGATTACAAAGAGACATACATTCCTGATGGCATAATGCAACACAAGGCAACACAATCATGTCAATACATAATGATCATGGAACACATGTTACAACCCATGGCACTCCGCCTTCAGAAACATGTCTGTGACAATGGCATTGCCACACCTCCAAAATTAATAAGACTCGAGGCCACATCACCGACAACACATACACATGAGCCAGTTATTGTGGCACTCTGCCTTGTTACCGAGCCACCTTGTCGACGCAATCAGTCCACCACGGGGTCGTTGACCTCAGGAGCTTCCTCTTCACGAGTGCGGTCGTCAACGAGTTGAGCTTGTATTTCCTGAACGATTGCGTCCACATCATTAGCATCATCTTCGACAGGAACAGGGGCATTGCTTCCCGTGGACCCCCTCGGACCCAAAAAGAACCTTGCCATAGAGGCTGAGCTCGCACACTTGAGAGGGCAAGCGGTGGCCTTGTTCCGCCCGGTCGACTCACAGTATCGATTGATACATTCGCTGTGAAAGAGGTGGCCACACGATAGCGCTTCCAATGCCTGCATTCCAGGGAAGCAACAGAAAAAGACACGTCATGTGAGAGGTACTGTTCTGAGGATTAGTGGAATGTACAAACAGGACAGGCACCACTATCAATGGTTCATTAACCAAAGGCAAACGAAACCAGCCTGCCTGGCCCGGGTGCATCTCCGAATGGCAAATGACACAGAGGTCCTGGTTCCACCGGTTCGCAGGTCTGCTCGACTCATTCGGAGCATCCTCCTCCTCCTCCTCAAAGAAGGCACTGTCGTCGGCCTCGCGCTCGACCTCGGCCTCGACCTCGGCCCCGGCCTCGACCTCGGCCCCGGCCTCGGCCATGACCTCATCATCGACCTCGACTGCGACCTCGTCCTGCGACTCTGTGTTTGGTGCCGTCGCCCTGGCCTTGGACTTGGCCTTGGCTTTCGACTTGCCCTTGGCTTTTGCTTTGGCTTTCGACTTGGGTGTCGCAAAGGGCACAACGGCATTCACGTCAGCACCAGCTGTCGAGTCACTGTTCGTGGAGGTGTCTGGCCCTGGCAACTCAACTGTTTGAGGTGCAGTGGTCACTTCTGCAGGAGGCATGACGATCTCCTGATCGGGCCTGATCTCTGCCTCTGCCGGCGCTAGACCATCGTCATCCATGGCAGGAGCATTCCCATCAACTGGCACTCTGCCTTCCACAACCCTCGGCACTCTGTCTTGTTCACTTCCTGCAGCCTGGCTGCCTTCGGTTGCCTGGCTTGCATTGGAACCCGGAACGGCATGAGGGGAGGCAGGCGGCTGTTGAATCGGCACTCTGCCTTGTTCCCCAGCCGGGCTGCGACCCACAGCCTGGCTTGGATTGGAACTAGGAGCAGTCGTTGGCAAAGGACCAGAACGGACCACGTCTGGCACTCTGCCTTCCGACGGCGGAACCGTTGGCGGGGCAGCTGGAGCAGGACTCGGATTGAAACTGAGACGTCCCTGCGTCTCAGTGGACTGCCTTGCTCTCGCTCTACGCCTGGCATAGGTCGTGACATCCTCGGTCATCCATGTGGACTGCCATCCACACTCCAAGGCAACCCTGTCAACAGAATGCTCAGACATATTCACCCCCAGTCCCAGAACCGGTTTGGCTATGCGGTTCCAACTGCTGCTATCGCAGAGGGATTGACGCGTATGGGCATTCGCACATCGCTGACCAAGCAAGCTGTATTTGCTATCGACCCTGAGTTCACTGACCTTTGTGGTCGGCTTCAGATTGGTCAATATGAAGAGCAGTTGCAGCGCTGTTTGTTGTGGCAGGTCAGCCGTGACCGCGGCATCCCATGCACTATGAACTCGCTCGAGCAGAGCTTTCACCTTCACCTCAGTCAGTAAGGCTTATCTAGGCTTTGTGGGGGGAGGGTTCAGGGATCATTGCTGACCTTAGGGATACTCTGTTGATTGACAAGCAGCCAGAGGGATCGAACGCAATGTCGTGGCGCTTCTCGGGATTGCATCTGCATCGGTAGTGGACGTTGCCAGCCGATCAATCCCGATCGTTGCTGCTTGCCTTGCTCTGTTCTTCTTGGTTTCCTTACGAATCCTCCTCACTTCTTGGTCTTCTGATTCCGACGAGGAGGAGTCGTTGGCACTCTGCCTTGATTCACCCACAGCAGCCATCTGCTGCTGTTGCTGCATTTGCTGCATCTGCTGCATTTGCTGCATCTGTTGCTGCTGCTGCATCTGTTGCTGCTGTTGCAACATGAAAGGGTTCATCATGGCCAGTGGGTTGTTCATTCCCATTGCTGGGTTCATTGCCCCCGGCATTGGGAACATCATCTGATCACTCACACGAGCGCTCTTCCTCGACTTTCCCATTGCTCTCGGCGACTGTCTCTGGCACTCTGCCTGGAAGCACCACTGCAGCACTAAGGGACTCGATCTTGAACACACATATGTTGATTGCGGCCAGGTCAAGAAATTCTTGCGCATCCACTCACTAGTCACTAGAGTCCGTACACACTACGTGGCATGGTCCCATCAACGGCCAGATAGCAAGCGTTTCAGCTTCCACAACTCACAATCACTTGCATCATGCATTCCAGCCTTGCCATAGTAGCCAACCACCTTGGACGCCAGCACCTGAAAGGTTTTATGGGGCTGTCACAGGAAACCAAGGTTGAACCAATCAATTCACAGGCACAGTAATTAATCCATCGAGTTACTGCCGACATGACTGTATGCATAGGCATCGTCTTTGTTTTCCAAAACGGCAAGCTGAAATGTGCCAGATCAGACGGACTGCAAAAGTGACAACATTCAAACGCCCCAAGAAATGCGATTTCACATTGGCACTCTGCCTTTCCGGCACTCTGCCTAGTGACAGCGACACAAAAAGAATCTGAACAGGCCACACTGTTTGGTGGCACTCTGCCTTAGTCACACCGAGAACTCTCTGGCACTCTGCCTTGTGAAAGTCCCCAGTGCCCAAGGACGAATGGGATGAAGAAGAGGAGGTCCACTAGATGGCTTTGTTTTGGCAACACAATTAATAAACCTACTCGCTCAGCTCAATCATTGACACTAACCAATCCTGAAAGCCATCTGCAGTTACTCCCCAATCAGGAACGAAGTCCCCAGTGGTCTGGTAAACATCCACATAGTTATCCTCTTCTTCATCTTCCGATGGCGGGACATCATCACCCATCTGGCTCACCGCGTCTAGGTTTTCCCCCCTTGCCTTCTGTTCCAGCTTCTTCTGACAATACACAAGCATGGTGTAATTGTAAGCATCCCAAATCTTGCACGACAAAGGCACAATCCAGCTCTGCAGGTCTTTGGGCCTGAATTTTTCCTTTGAGATGACATCTTCCGTCGTATAAACCTCAAGGAGTCTCTTGGAGGCCAGCCACCAGTGCCAGTATGTCAGCTCTTTTCCCTTGACTCGATCACGGCCATGAACTGGCGGAGTGACATTGAACATGCACTGGAGAATCTGCTCAATGACCGCCACCCCAGTTTCCCTCTGAAGCCACAGGTGCCAGTCCCCAGGCTCAGAGTTGTCTGGAATCTCCTTCATGCCCTTGTCACACAACAGATCCCAGACAACCACAGTTTTCGAGCCCTTCGACCGAAAGTCATTCCACGCCATTTCCTTCTTCTCCATTGGCAAGGAATTCTTCTCGCATTCTCGGACTGTGATCTCATGGACAGCCATGAGCAGCTGGGTGATGACAGTCGCAGTCTTGCTGTTGAACTTCCGATCGTTGTGGTGGGGGTTGAACGGCTGATCTTGTGGCACCGGTCTCGACATACGTGCCCGATTGGCGAGGCGGCCCACCTTCGAAGTCGTCACCGCCCTGTGACTGCATGGCAGCATTCCCCGCAACGCTCTGAGAGTTTTCTCCTCCTCAGTCTCTGGCTGCAAAAGCTCGGCTGGAACCTTGATCTTGTTTTGACCCCTTGGCACTCTGCCTTGGGGGTCCGTAATTCCGAGGTCCTCCTCCGCTTCCAAGAAAGGCTTCACCTCTCCAGGCACTGGCGCAGTCGCACTCTTGGGGTTTGCGGCAGCCTTCGGGCTCGGGTCCACATTCATAGCCTCCAGCTCGTTCATGACCTTGGCGACGACGGCATCGTGCTCGCTCTCAGTCACCCGGGTCTCCGGTACAGAAGGCATCGGCTCATCTTGCTCCTCTCGGAGATGGTCCCCTAGTACCATTGTTGCTTGGCTGTCACCCTCATCCTCGTCCAAGCGATCCGGGTGAATCGAGGCAGCCGTGGCGAACGCATGCTCATCCTCCTCGGGCTCCGCCTCCATCTCAAGCGGCGGTTGCTCATCCTGCACCACAACCTCGACAAATTCCATTTCATCGTCCGACGGATCTTGCACAGGCTCCTCCTCTTCCACCACAACATCAACCAAAGTGTCCTCCTCCTCGGCTTCCACCTCCTCCTTGGGGTCCAACCATATTCCTCCCTTCTCCGTCTTCATATGCCGCAAAAAAGCAGGATGAGCTTCGCCTGGACGGCCCTTTCCAACAAGGTGAGTAGGGATATTGGGACGGCCCTTTCCAACAAGGTGAGGGATATTGTCCTCCAGTGGCACTAGGGCTGGACGGCCCTTTCCAACAAGGTGAGTAGGGATATTGTCCTCCACTGGCACTCTGCCTTTGTGGCCCTTTCCGGCAGGCTTGCCCTTTTGGGCGAAGAAAGCTGCTTTCCCGATCGGGACGGCGTCGCCCTTGCTTTTCAAGCCCTGGGCCTTTGCCACCCAGGCCGGCTCAGCGCGTCGGCCCTGCGGAACGAAATTGGAGCCTCTTGCCGTATCGTCAGCATACTCGGCAAGTTCCTTGGCGAAATCCTGCTCGTCCATCCTTTGCTTTTCCGTCATTTCAGCAGGAGCACTTGCCGACATAAACTGTGGCTTGGAACCAACAGGCACAGGCTGTCCGTCGCCGAATTTCCTTTTGGCAGGAGGCTGCTTTGCCGGCGGGGGACCCATCGGCTCTGGCACTCTGCCTTGCTCTGCCGGCGGGGGACCCATCGGCTCTGGCACTTTTAGCACGGGATTCGGCTCGGGATCTGGCACTCTGCCTTGCTTTGCCGGCGGGGGACCCATCGGCTCTGGCACTCTTGGCGGGGGATTCGGCTCGGGATCTGGCACTCTGCCTTGCTTTGCCGGCGCCGGCGGGGGACCCATCGGCTCTGGCACTCTTGGCCCGGAATTCGGCTCGGGATTCGGCTCATCGTCATGCCAGGCATCGTATTCGTCCTGGATGACGGGCATTCTGGCCGTTCTGCCCCAGCGATGTTGCTGCTGCTGGTGGCCAGGAGGAGGATGAGCTGGTTGCACCGGCCCCCTGCCAGGAGGAGGATGATCTGGTTGCACCGGCGCCCTTGCAGGTTCCCACTCCTGCTGCCAAGGGTGATCAGGCAGAGGCCCCTGCGACTGCAAAAGCCAAAGGGATGAAAGGAGGAGTGCCAGTAGAAGGCAGAGTGCCAGGCAAAGGCAAAGCAATACTTCATCCTGAAGGGACTCCTCCCAGGGGGGCCCGCCCGCCTTTGCATCAACCGCCTCAGCAAAAGGCGAGGCCTCCTGCTCCGTGGCAGCAGCCAGCAAGACCGCTGCGAAATGCTATTGAGGGGGATCCCAGGGAGGTGTCGAATCCCAACACTGAGGTGGCGGAGGATTCGGCGGCGCAAGTGCCTGCGGCTGAATTCTGCTCATTACTGCCCTTGTTGCCTCGACCCTCATTTGCTGGCATTGTTGCATCAAGTCCAGACCCTGCTGGAACTTTGCTTCCAGATTCTTGCACAACTTGTACAGATCGTACACCATTTCACCAGTTCTCCACTTATTCGGTCCATAGTCCGTTTTGAATTTTTCGCCAGCGGCAAGCATCTTCTTCCAGACCTCTGACGCGTACTCGGAGACGGTGGCGCTGTGGTTTGAGGGAATTTGCCACAAGCTCAGAAAGCAGTTGAGGTGACCCTTCATCTTTTTTGCGGGAACAGCCATAACTGGTAGGCAACCGGAGCAGTCCACCAAGGCAAACGTCAAATTCTCCGCCCCCACTGGCACTCTGCCTTTGTGGTCCGGCACTCTGCCTCCCATGACAGTAATGTTATTCTCATGGAGGTCCCCCAGAAGACACCCTTCCTGCCTAAGGGTATGCATTTGTAGCTTCAAGACAAACTTGAACAGCTTGAAGAGGATCAGCATGGTCTCTTTCTCTGGGAACTTGATTGGGTCGGAAAACCTCTGGTTGAGGAAGGCTCCCACAGTCGTCCCTTCGCCTTTGGCTTCTGTGACGAGCACCGATTTTCTCATCCGCGGTGCCACTACGCCCGAGGCATGGGTGACCAAGGTTTTCAAGTCGAAAGCGAGCGGGACAGGAAACGATTGCCAGTGGGTTGTGAACGTTCGAGATTTCAGAAAACGCCAGTCATATTGGTTTCCACACTCTTTTTCATCCTTTGCGAGTTTCCTGTGCAGCTTGACACAGAGGTGCACCTGATCTGTCGGATGATCGAAGTCCAGAGCATCTTCAGGAATAGTTTCAGGGCATCTGCTGCGACTTCCGAGGCTTTGAGGACTTCGGCACTCTGCCTTTCAGACCGAGGAATCCTGAGCTCGCGCAGAAGCTTCAGAATGTCGATGACCCACGGCTGTGGGATCTTCGCAATCATTGAGTCCCGATTCATTCCATGACCGACGTATTTCCATTCACACTTGCACTGTTTGAATCCTTTCCCGCCTCTCACGCGGAATTGCAGGCGGACCTCACCGAAGGCTGTGACATAGTATTCTAGAGGTTTTTTGATCGGCAAGGGAAAATTCCCACCCATCTGCAAGGATCCATCCAGCTGTTGTTCGTAAAACTCACAGGTGATGTTGCCGGCTCGCACATTGGCCCAAAACGTCTGACCAAGCGGACTCGTATGCACAGGCGCTGTCATCCTGCGGCACTCTGCCTTGTCCAGCCAGATTGCGGCACTCTGCCTTGTCCAGCCAGATGCAGGCACTCAGCCTTCTCAGTCCAGCTCAAGGCACTCTGCAAAGAATGGCGAGGCGGCACTCTGCCTTATAATGTCGAAATGATATACTACCTCTGACGTCAATGTGTTGTTAGATTATAGTTACTAGTATTTGACACAATTTAAATTATATCAACTATATTTTGATATTATGCTCACATTGACATTAAATATCATGCATATGCCATCATTCAAGGACCACGACTCACTTCACTTTGAGCAACTCCATCGACAGAATAATCATGACATGACACTTTTATTGAAGCAGCAGCTACACGGAGTTTAACTTAATTGAGGGGCCAGACAGACTCAGCATGATCGGGAGCTTAGCACACGAATGAAACCTAATTCAAGGGCTGTGTTGATATTCAAATCTGCCATATGCCATGATTCAAGGACCACTGCAGCAACATTTGAAACCTGAGCAACCATCATAAGCCATAGGCAAAACAATCATGACATGACACTTCAGAAGCCCGAGAATGCTAAGTTGAATTTGGCAACGCAGAAGCAGCATGATCGGAAGCTAAGAACAGCACCGATGACCAGCAATCCTGGGGTCTGGAGACGCCAGCTGACGGCCAAACCTTGCATGGTCACTTTCATTCATACTCAGACTCTCTCAGCACAGTCGCAAACCCAACACATCCAACAGAACTCAGAAGTGCTCGGTCTTCAGAAGTCTCAGCACTCACAGTTTTGCTTCTGCAGCAAGCAATGCTCTTCTGGAGGCACTACTCTGACAGCGACGAGGCCTTCTCCAAAACACTCACAACTTTGATCATGACTTGTTGGTTTGCCTGCACCACAAACAAATAACCTGTTGCTGTGCGAAAGGCAGGCAGAAGTCCACATGAGCAGACATCGGCACTGAAAAACTTGAGAAGAGTCAGTCGACGAAGCCTGACCCACCTGGCACTCTGCCTTCCTGGCACTCTGCCTTCGTCACTGTCCTGGCCTGAAAATTAAATTGATATTGGAATTTGGGCCAACCCACTCACTGAATGGTCCAATGGTGGGCACTCTGCCTTTGGCACTCTGCCTTTTAAGGCACTCTGCCCTTTTTTCTCACGGACACGGCAAGTGGACGACTTCAATGAATTCTCCGCCGTCTTCCATGGGAGCAGGCCTTTCTTCGAAGTCGTTGTAATCATCCTCATCTTCCACACGCTCTTCATTCCAGGCCTCCGGATCATCTTCGTCGTAACCGAATCTCACCATGGTCGTGGTCCACAAGATTTGGTCACCGTCGGTGACTTCCCCGTCCCACAGCGTCAAATTCTCAACCCGCCCGCGCCCAGCCCTCATTGCACAGGCATCAGCCATCTTTTGTCCATCATCACTTGCATGCCTGCACCGGTGAGTTCCAGCTTCAGGTAAGCTGGCGGTGCGTGTTGATCGATCCTGAACTGAGATCATGTTGAAGTTGCTACTTGATTCTAGTCAGTATTAAGATCCGTAGGTATAAGATAATAAATAAATGTAGCGTCGAAGCATTGCTTGAATCTGAGTGGCCATCTAATGCACTTTGGCCACCATTGGTAGCGTTGAAGGGCCGTCTGGGCCGTGGGGCGCAAGGACCAGTGCGGATAACCTTTGTGAGTGTTATCCTGCGTGGCACCGGGTTGCGCCCAAGCGGCGATGCCGTTCGCTTTGAAGAATTCAAAGCGAACCTGCAGGGAGACATCCAGTCAAGCAGTAAGAAACACTCACAATCAACACATGCTATGATTATCATCACATACACTGCCCACTGCCTGCCAAACGTCCTCCACGCACATGAAGTATGTGTAAAGGATCTGGTTGGGGTCTTGCATCGGGATTTTGCCCTTCTTTCCCTTGCCCTTGCCAAGATCGCCCTTGCTCGCACTGGCACTCTGCCCTGGCCCTGGCTTTCCTCCTCCCTTCCCGATCGCACTTCCTCCCTTCCCGACCTGACTTGTTCTTTGGGATTGACCGGCGTTGCTCAAGTTGGCCATCTGCCAACTTGAAAACTCTTGCAGCCGAGTGCGCTGGCGAACTGCGCCCGTGTTTTCCATGGCGGATAATGACTTGCCCACTGCACAAATGGGACAAGGGCACTCTGCCTTACACCGGAACCCAGACTGCTGCAACAGCACAAGTAGGCAAAAATGAGCACTCATTACAATCACCGGAGACTGACTGTTAAAGTCACACTTGCACCCACTGAGTCGCCGGCTGGATTCACTCATCCAATCGCCCCAGCGGCCCTGATCACCATGTCGGCACAACCGACAAAGGAACTGACAGTTTCCACAACCGAGACGGGCATGATCTCACTTTCTTTTTAAGCTCAGTCAGTAACACCGGCAGCCAGGTTTAAACGCACGAATTAAGCTGTGACTGCCAGCTGAAAGTGGGAATGTAACTATTAGCCTTTTCAAGGTAAGGACTGTGTTTCACTTCCAGCCAGCAGTCCAGTGTCGGGTCCAGGACTCTCTGGCTGGGCCAGTGTCGGGACACAAATTTCGACGGCTCAGAATCATTCATTGGAGCAGAACTGTTTGACCATGGACTTCGGGTTCAGTGTCGATGATCAACTGTACGTGTGCAGCTCATCCTGCATTTCCAGCAGTGCTTCAATCATGTACTCACGATCCCGGAATGGAGCATAGTAGGCTCGGTGGTTGATCCACCTGACAATGGCTTGTTCCATGGTCATCGAGGCAAAGGCCATGACTAGGACACAATAAGCAGCACAGGTCCTGTTAATGCCACCGTAGCAATGGACAAGCACACGAATTGGCCTCTTCTTGCCTCCACGCTTCCGACCACCTCCCTGAAGCTTCATCGCCTCCAACAAAGCAAGAGCATTACCGAGCTCACCAGGGAATGTCTCATCGGCCACCTTCAAGGCACTCTGCCTTCCATCGGCACTCTGCCTTCCATCAGCGGCTCTTCCGAACAGGCTGCCCATGTCACTTCCCTTGCTGAAGCCCTTGTCATAGGAGCAGCCATAGCCAAATGAGCCCTTCGTCGATGCCTTCTGGCTTTGCATGTGATTGGAAACCTGACAGGGGCCGCTGTAGCCCTTGCTGATTGTCTTGCCCTTGCCCCTGCCGCCATTGGCCTTGCCCATCATTTTGCCCTTGATGGCACTCTGCCTTTGACTCTGGCTGAACTCCTCTGCTGAGCGCTGCCAGCACATCATAATCTTTCTGAAATCTGAAATGAGGCGGCGCCAAATGGTCTTGAACTCATGACTTCTTTGTTCAGCATCAAAGTCATTGGCATGTGTTTGATCCCAGCCACCATACCGAAGATGTGCAGTGCCAAACGGTCCACAATTCGCCAAATACTGATACCAGTCCCATGGCTCAAAATTCCGAGGTCTGTCATCTGCATTCATAGAGATGACAATGTCAGGCTTGACCCGGAGCTGGTCATATCGGATCGGGCAACCAATACTGCCAACAAACAGTTGCCACTGGGGATGGTCGTAAATCAAAACATCATCCATGGGCCACGTCTCGACATCATGCTGGCATGGCCGAGGTGGCGGGATCGACCCAGGCAGCACATCTGTCTGGCCGGTCCATGCTTTGTACAACTTCATATCCATATCTCCGAAATCTGAGATGGCCTCAACTGCCAATTTGATTCGTTGATCCAATTGTGCAGCCCTTTGGATCTTTCGGAGCCCGGTGGTATAGTCGGCAGCTGATCTGCCACAGTGTAAACAATTCCACCGAAGTTGTTGCACGGCTTCGTTCCAGTAATCACTGCCAAGGTCAATGTGATTGGCCTGATTCTGATGGTCAGCAGCAGAACTCTGGCACTCTGCCTCGGAACTCCCTGAGCACCTTGAAACGGTCGTCGGCATCACTGCTTTCATCGAGCACACAATTGTCCAACGATTAAAACATTAACAGTGACTAATGCATCACTATACAGTACATTAACCAATGATATGTAACATTGTGTTACTACTGTTACATCAGTATGAATGAATCACTTGATTCCCTGGCCGGCAGATGTCGATCATGTATGGTGCAAGGCAACTCACTGACAGACTATGCAGGCAGGCAGGCAGGCAGCCAGCCTCGGAGACAGCAGGGTCCTGAGGACATCACTGCCACCCGGCACTGTGTAGTCAGCATGTCATGCTGGGTAACCTTTTTGAATCCAAGTTGCGCACACTACCGCTGAGGTCTCAAATCGGACAGTCTAGCTCTGCTGGCGAGATCGTCGAATTCAAAATCCTCTAAGCACACGCAAACCCGGCACTCTGCCTTCCCCAACATCCGTAATACGGTCTCGGAGGCTGTACAAACACGACAAATCATTGATTCAGTGACGACACAAATTCGTCTGACACATTGTAATGTAAAATTCCTGGCACTCTGCCTTGCCGCACAAATCTCGGAACGAGTACGCACAGGATCATGTCATTGATATGCCAGTCTACTTGCAAGACTTGCCCACGCTCTTCAGAATTCAGAAACATCCACAATGTCGAAAAGGACTCCTCTAGCAGCTCGTCGAAATAAATCACATAATCATCGTCGTCAAAACTGTCCGCGACCGAGCCCACAAACGAACCCCCAAACGCCGCAGTGCTTGCAAACTCGCCAACAGCCAATAAGTCCGAGACCGAGCCCAGAGACTCACTGTCACTCCACGACATCGACCACATCTGCCGGCTTGCACGGAGGCCTACTACGACTTAGACTAGAGACAGAGCAGGTCGTCGGGATCACTGCTTTCATCGAGCACACTTCAATTGTCCAAAGATTAAAACATTAACAGTGACTAATGCATCACTATACAGTACATTAATCAATGATATGTAACATTGTGTTACTACTGTTACATCAGTATGAATGAATCACTTGATTCCCTGGCCGGCAGACAGATGTCGATCATGTATGGTGCAAGGCAACTCACTGACAGACTATGCAGGCAGGCAGGCAGGCAGCCAGCCTCGGAGACAGCAGGGTCCTGAGGACATCACTGCCACCCGGCACTGTGTAGTCAGCATGTCATGCTGGGTAACCGTTTTGAATCCAAGTTGCGCACACTACCGCTGAGGTCTCAAATCGGACAGTCTAGCTCTGCTGGCGAGATCGTCGAATTCAAAATCCTCTAAACACACGCAAACCCGGCACTCTGCCTTCCCCAACATCCGTAATACGGTCTCGGAGGCTGTACAAACACGACAAATCATTGAAGCAGTAACGCCAGAAATTCGTCTGACACATTGTAATATAAAATTCCTGGCACTCTGCCTTGCCGAAAATCCCGCCGAAGTCTCGGAAAGAGTGTGAACATGATCTGCTCATTGACAGACCAGGCTACTTGCAAGACTTGCCCACGCTCTTGAGAATTCAGAAACATCCAGAATGTCGTAAAGCACTCCTCTAGCATCGTGTCGAACGGAATCACAGAATCATCGTCGTCAAAACTGTCCGCGACCGAGCCCGCAGTGCTTGCACCCTCATCGTCAACCAGAACCCAGTCCGAGCCCACAGACTCACTGTCACTCCACGACGTCGACGACATCTGCCGGCTTGCAGGGGGGCCTACTACGACTTAGACTTGAGACAGAGCAGCTGTAACACGACTATAGTAGATTACGCAGGGCAACAGCGAGCACAACTGCTGCAGCGGCAAGTTGCGATACATGACACGCTCACTGACTATGCAAGGCAGCTTGTCCTCTGCGATGGCAGCATGTCCTCGGGATCCTCGTCATGAGCCTCGGTGCCAGGACTGTACCATAATAATGGAAGTAGCTGAAGCAAGCTGATGCTGAGATCCCAGCAGTTGGCATCCACTTCTCGATGGGCTGGAAGCCGATGAAGACCGATGGGAGAGAAGGAAATGGAAGAGAAGGCGTTCACTAGGCTTGGATTCAAACCGAACACTTAGACCTGGCCAACGGTGTGGGGAGCAACCCCGATGGGGCAGGGACTTAAGTAAGGCAACCTCGAGAGGCTCGACTGGCACTCTGCCTCTGTCGATCCAAGTCGCAAGGCTCCCTAACTAACGTGACAAGCATGGATGGCCTCCCCTCCTGGTTGGGAGAAAAATAAAAAAGCCACAACCACTGGACCACCCCACCCAGCACTTTAGCCCATGTGCCCGGGTGTCATATGCCACTGCCCTGGCACGTTGGCCCCAAGGCGGTCCAGGTACCATCGACAACACCTGACACCCGGCCAACGGTGTCCACGAACCGAGATGGGCAGTCGATCCGTGTGGGTAAGGTGGCACTCTGCCTCTGTCGCTCCAAGTCGCAAGGCTCACTAACGTGACAAGCATGGATGGCCTCCCCTTCAGGGCTGTAAGCAGATTGCGAACAACACCCACTGGACCACCCCACCCGGCACTTTAGCCCATGTGCCCGGGTGTCATATGCCACTGCCCTGGCACGTTGGCCCCAAGGCGGTCCAGGTACCATCGACTCAACACCTGACACCCGGCCAACGGTGCCCACGAACCGAGAAGGGCAGTCGATCCGCGTGGGTAAGGGCAAGATCTCAAGGCAAGTCAACATGTCACTACGGCCTCCCTTCTTTGTTCAATCACAACCCAAAACTATTTAAAAAGATTAAATATTAAAAATTATTAACTTCAACAACAAATAAACA
The DNA here is from genome assembly GCA_905221615.1 of Symbiodinium sp. CCMP2592. Taxonomy (NCBI): domain Eukaryota; class Dinophyceae; order Suessiales; family Symbiodiniaceae; genus Symbiodinium; species Symbiodinium sp. CCMP2592. Next base: position 12,559 of record CAJNDT010000955.1, on the reverse strand, counting down.
ACAATTTTGTAGACATACAGCAGCAGGAAACCAGGTAGAACAACAGGAAGCCAATTGACTCACTCAGAAACAAAATTCACAAACATGTATTTTTTACACCAAAAATAAAATAAAAGAATTTTAACAACTGTAAAACACAAAAAAACCTATTTAAAAAACTTTTAAATACAAAACAATACTTTTAAATACAAAAAAACACTTTTAAACACAAATAAAGCCAACCACATACAAAAATGAGATTTTGGGTTCCTTTCATATAAGCCTTGTTGATCTAAACCCTGTGGTTCTGGTTCGGCGCAAAGGGTTAAGGATACAGAAGAGCGCAGCGCTACACATATTTGAGCAATCAAACCAGCGCTGCGCGAACTATACATTGCCTCACTTTACAACGAGATTCACGCTTAAGGGTTTCCGTTTCAAGGTTGACGATCTATCAACATGGGTCTGCTGTCTTGCTTCAGGTTCTGGGCTCTTTGCTTGCATCTCAAGAGCAGCAAGCATCTTGTTCTCGTTGCCAACGTCCTGGAGACCTCCAGCTCTGGGGTTTAGGATTCGGAGTTCAGGGCCATCGGGGCAAAAGCCAGCAGTCTCGATGGATTGAGCCGAAACATCCACGCATAACAGGTTTCTTCTGGAAATTTGTCAGACTCGTCTCTACACTCGAAGAATGTCCTTTTCTAAGTAGATTTGAGTTTTATTATCCTGATTTGATTAAAATGCTAAGTCAGGCTAAGTCCAGCTAAGTATTTGTGTGACATGCTCTAAGTACTTATAAGTCCTGCTACCTACTTATATCTACCCACGTTTTCCCATACACTTATAAGTCCAGATTGGACTTAGTGCATACTTACAAGTAGCATACAACTACTTGCACTGAACTTATAGGGGCTCTCCTAGTAAAGCCTCCTGGTCATCTTGGAGCAAGCGTTGTTCTTTTGTAGGTACAGCTGCGCCACCGCCTTTGCCTTTTTTCAGCTCTCTGGCTTTTGTCCTATGAGCTTGTTGCAATACCTCGTTGTTTGCAAGACGGCCTTTATGACTCAGCATGTGTCGCTTCAGCGACTGGCAATCATATGCTTCTGGAAAAAGCAGCTGCGTCATCATGCTTCATGTCGACGACATCCGTCATAGATTTTGTCGTGGAGACCTTTGGTGAAAAGACGTCGGTTAGACCCAACCTGGGCAGCGTCAGAGAGCTCTTGTGCATGAGCTTATGCGCAGCCAATGCATGCAGAACGTCATCTACATCTTGACGACTGAATGCAGTCCACGCGTGCTTGCCTTTAACACTTCGTAATTGTCCGCGCGTACAGAAATCCTTTTTCACCTGGATCATCCAACTGGCAATCTCATCTCGTTGCTTGCGTAAAACTGCAAGAACCTCCTCTGATACAGCTGGCGGTTGACCTTCTGTCTTGGAAGTATCAACATCATGCGCAGGATCTTCTGGCTTCGACGTGTGCTTCAGTCCACACGCCTGCCTGACACACAACTCTGTCAAGCCTTCGTCCTTGCCTCCGACAACGTACTCGTCAAGGCATTTTCTGCAGTCCGCAGCGTTATGGTCTCGGGCATACTGCCACAGTGCTCGCAAAGTTACAAGACAAGCCGGGCTCGATCGCAGAAAATCTTTCAGGGTTGGATCTTTTGGGAAAATGCCTCGCTCCTCTGGCTGTTGTATCTTGCTCAATATGTAGTCGGAGTCCAAGAAAGATGCTTTGTAACGAACAAGCAGCGATCGTCGGAACAAAGAATTGAACGTTTCCTCGTCGACGCCGAAAAACCTAAGCAAGCGAGGTTCTCTGCACATACGTACTCCACGGTCTCAACAGAAAACATTCTCACTTGCAGGCAAGCGGCTTAGGTAGCTGGTTGAATTCGAATCGCTTCCAGCCACGAAGTTCTAGCAAGTGCGTCTCTATAGCATAAGGCAATCTCTCTGGAAGTTTGTCTGCCGATATATGTTTCTTGTAGACATCTTCACGCATGGTTCTACGGCTGCCCTGCACCGATTCTTGGCCAGTAACAACGAGTTTGCCCAACAAAGAAGCAGCTTGTTTACGCATTTCCTCGTCTGAATAGTAGATATTCATTTCCAGGCATGCGTGAAAACTGCCTAAAATTGCTTCCATGTGCGCGGTCTGCAGGCTTTGACCAACCCCACCAGATCCAATTCCCCAGAACGCACGATCGACGTTTTCTCCTTGTGTAGCGAGCGTCAGTGCTGACATGAAGCATCCGAAAGCCGCGTGATTATTCCAATACGTTGTCTTCCAGAAATTACTGAGTCGACTTTTGACATCATCCGACACGGGATTCAGCAACCGATGCGGAAGGAAAACGTAAACGTTGTTTGAGCCCGTCTTCTGCACCTGCTTCAAGCCTCTGTCTTCATCAAACAGAAGACACACATCTCGAGTACAAACCCCAGGCCTGCGAGGATCGTCAATTCCACACCATTCGACGTAATATTTGATCAAATGGTCATGTAGCAACGAGCTTTGCCTTGCGACCAGATATCACTCCATCTGCACATTTTTATCTAAGCCAACACGAATTACATTAACTCACACTAACCAAAACAGCTTGCAGCCAGGACGCAATTTCACATACAGCTTGCCCACAGTACTAGCCATAACCTGCGTCCATGGCTTGTTGTCATCCTGTTCCCCTGCTGCATCGACCTCATCATCTTGTGCAATTGCCGCTGTTCTGCGCTTCTTGTTGACGATGGGGCTGCCGCAAATCGCTGCTTTCTCACATTCTTGAAGCAAGAATTCTGCACTGTTGTTTCTTGAATGCAGCAAGAGCGACACTGCGTTGATGATGGATTCTGGTGTGCGGAGTGTATCGGTCGGCAGCAGTCTATATAAACCTTCAAGGAAGAGCAGAAACTTCTTGCATCGAGCCAGAACTCCTTGAGGAATTACACCGTTGTTGGCCGCCGTGAGCTCGCTCATGCCGCGAGCTTCCTTCAATGAGCTCGAGAAAGAAAACTTCCTCTCTACGAGAAATGTCCAGCAAGCGCAGTCGATGCACACAGATTGCTCCTTGCACAACATGCTGTAAGCTTTTGTGCCACAATGACGAGTGGCCATGCTGAGCCACCATTGCTCGATCGTCTTCTATCTCACGCAGGATGCTACCTTCCTCAGACTGCGGAAGATCTGAGAAAGCATCACACAGCAATGAAGTCTCGTCAACGCGCAGGATCTTCAAAATATCATCACCCGAACCTTGCGAACTGACTTTGCAGCGCTTGGGCAAGGGAAGCTCCATATCCTGCATCTCTGCTTCGACCTGCTGCGAGAATGTTATGTCATCACAATCGTTTCGATTTTTTCTGCTGCTCCTCCAACACAATCCGCTCCTGTTTGAGCAACTCTGTCTTGTAAGCACCGCCGCTCCTCTGGCTGGTGAATCTTGCTCAATATGTAGTCGCGGTCCAAGCGCGATGCTTTGTAACGCACAACCAGCGATCGTGGGAACAAAGAACTGACTGTTTCCTGGTCGACGCCAACAAACCTAAGCAGACGAGGTTCTTTGCACATTCGTACTCCACGGTCTCAACAGAAAACATTCTCACTTGCAGGCAAGCGGCTTGGGTAGCTGGTTGAATTCGAATCGCTTCCAGCCACGAAGTTCAACCAAGTGCGTCTGTATAGCATAGGGCAATCTCTCTGGAAGTTTGTCTGCACATTGGCCGCCGTGAGCTCGCACATGCCGCGAGCTTCCTTCAATGAGCTCGAGAAAGAAAACTTCCTCTCTACGAGAGATGTCCAGCAAGCGCAGTCGATGCACACAGATTGCTCCTTGCACAACATGCTGTAAGCTTTTGTGCCACAATGACGAGTGGCCATGCTGAGCCACCATTGCTCGATCGTCTTCTATCTCACGCAGGATGCTACCTTCCTCAGACTGCGGAAGATCTGAGAAAGCATCACACAGCAATGAAGTCTCGTCAACGCGCAGGATCTTCAAAATATCATCACCCGAACCTTGCGAACTGACTTTGCAGCGCTTGGGCAAGGGAAGCTCCATATCCTGCATCTCTGCTTCGACCTGCTGCGAGAATGTTATGTCATCACAATTGTTTCGATTTTTTTCTGCTGCTTCTCCAACACAATCCGCTCCTGTTTGAGCAACTCTGTCTTGTAAGCACCGCCGCTCCTCTGGCTGGTGTATCTTGCTCAATACAGGGTGGTGCCCCCAAGTTATAACTAAGTTATGATAGTTATAACTAAGTTATACAAGTTATAAGTTAAGTTATGTTAAACTTATAACTTAACTTATAAGTAAGTTATAACTTAAGTTATAACTTATGGGTGTTTATTTTCATAAGGTTTTCGGTATCAGTTTCCTGGACTCAAAAAAGTATTTGAAAACGAAATCGGAGTGTTTTTTGCTTCGCTGCGCATGCGTTTCCAGGTCTTTGGTGAGATTTCATTTCTAAATGACACGAATCAGTGTCAGGGTATGCACAGGAAACTGTCATTCTCGCGGCAATGCCACGTTGGCGTGGCAGGCTGGTACAGGTCGCTCCAGAGAACGAAGCGCTTTGGGCCATCTTTATTGAAGATGAGATGTGCTTCATCTTTCCAACTCAGAAGCAAAGGTTGGAAGCAGACATGCAAATCGCCTCGAGGGTCGCGGTAAAAGGAGTCACAGAGGCCGGATTGCTGGTATTCCCTGCCTGCAAGCAAGATATCGTCGCGGCTAATATCCAAAAGGCCGATTCGCAAACGCCGGTAGCAGATCCCTCCGACAGGCAGACGCACTGGCGGCAGCTCGTTCTCCTTGAGCTGGTCCAGAATCTCCCATTTCCCGTACAACAGCAAGGGCTCGTCTGCAGCTTGTGTGCAATGCTTGAGAAGCAGTCGTGGCATCGAGCGCAATCCGTGCTCCGAGCCGCCGTTGCTGCTGGTCAAAAACTGCTGCACGCAGCTTGCCAGCTGGCCTTTGTACAGCTTGTGCTTCGCTTCGGTTGCATAGCAGGATAAGACCATGCCGCTGGCCTCATAATGCTTTGGCAGGTGCATTCGGTGGTGATGCTTGGGTTTCTCATGTCCCGCATGTGCCAGCATGAAGGCCCTCATGTGGGATTGCTGCACATCGTCGAGCTTCGACCAATGTTTAGTTTGGTTTACTCTCAGCAGTGCATCCCGGCAACGGCACAGCTGCAAAAAGCTCGCCGTGACCGTTCGCAATCCTTCTGTGCGGTGCCATTGCAGTTGGATGGCATACCAGCGAAACAAAACCACGAGGGCTTGCGTTTCGCTCGCACTACCCTTGTAAACTTCGCCAGCAAAGAACTTCTCCCTGAAAAGCCGCTGCACCCAGCTTCTGGTTTCTCCGTGCTTTCGGCGAACAGCGGGTCGACTCCAGCCAGCTTCAAGCACCGCCTTTTCCAGGTCCTTGAGAGACATTCCCGTGACTTCGTTTACTTTGTTCCAGATCAGAATCAACTCCTGGCTAGCGATACCGTCTGCAAAGTAAGCGTGCATGCTATCATTCATGATCATGTCCAAGCGCAGCAAGCGCCGGCTGAGCGGGCAGGACCAAATGCTGCAGGACCTCAAGCGAAAGCCAGAGCAGGTTTCGCGCATGGCGACGTCTGCTTTTGACAGGCGTGGCACAAGATGCAGACTATCCTGCATGAACTGCACCACGTCGTCTTGTCTGTTGAGCACGAAGTTCCTGGGGTTGCTTTCGCTCACAGGCACGAAGCGGTCGTCTTCTGCCGGTGCTTCCGTCCGCTTCGAAACAACATTCTGGCACAGGAAGCAAGGTCGCAAACCAGCGCTGCCCTTGGCATCAAAGGATAGCCGTAGTGCATCAAAGTCAGAAACCCAACCGGTCAACTCTAGCCGGCAGTGGTGCGGTCCGCACTGCCAGCTCGTCGAGAGGCTTTGTCGATGCCACTCTCGGAGCCAGCCAACAGTGAGGCGGGCGGTTCCTCCTAGGATGTTGTGGATTTGATCTCTGCTCGCGCAGGAGATGGGGAACCAGGCTATTTGCGACTGCACAGCATCCCCGTATTGCTTGAAAGTCAAGTAAAGCAAAGTCAGTTTCTGCCTGGCCTCGGTCGCCAGCACGTTTCCTGCTGTGCATTCGTCTTGGCAGAAATAAACTTGCAAGGCTTCGTCACGAAGCTCAGCTCTTGCGATGACTTGGCCGATGCAGGGGCACTTGGCCACACACAGCCGAAGCATTTCTTTCACATCGGCAAAAACGCACACCACATCATCCTCGCCGGCAGTTGCTGCCGGCAACTGGATTGTAGTGTATGCTCGACGAAAGGGTGCGAGGATTTGCGCGGTCTTTCGCTTCCATGCACCACTTCGCTGTTTGGGCCGGCTTGGGCTGTCGTCGGCTGCCTGGTCGAGAGCCCGAGCGCGCCAAAGACTGGTTTCGCTCTGGCGGCCCAAGGCAGCTTCCAAATGGGATCGCTTCGGCATCCCATGCAAGTTCACGGGCTTCGGAAAGAAAAAGAACAGCTGCAAGCATGTATTGTCATCCTGTTGCACTTGCCAAAGCCAAAACGGCTGCGAGGACAGCTAGAAGCAGCGAAGGTGGTGCGGTGTTTCTGACTGGGCAGTGTTCCTTACTGTGAACCTCTTTTGTCGCGAGTCGCTGCAATTGCGATGGGGCGGCATGCTTGCAGAAGAGATCCCCTGCCCACTCCACATCCTCAGCGGTTTTAATTAAATGCAGTTTGAATTATATGTCGGATCTACATGTCTAGATCGGATGAAACAGCTTGGGCTATGGGTGCACCCTCATCTGAAGCGGTCTTTCTTGCGTTACGGTCCTGGGAACAAGGCAAGTCTCTGCCTATAACTCTGCGGCTCTTGCGCCCGGCCTTCTTCTTCGTCTTGTGTGTCCTGCAAGCAAGCAGTTGGGATGTGCTTTAAGATACTTTGCAACATGTTGGCAGCAGCGGCCTTGGGGAGAGGTCGCAGCTGCAGTCCTTGGACATGCAGTTGCTTTCCATCACACTTCGCCTGCAACGGTGCGGACATGCTTCATTGTGGAAGGGAGGCCTGTTCAAGCACTGCACCTGTCCAGGTAAGGCTGCACAGCGTTGAGGTAGCATGACAAACATGCCCTTTCACTTTTCAGGGATTCCAAAAAAACAACGTAGGCTGCCCTCTCGCACATCGCGAGTGCGCGGTGTTTGCTTTGAGCCAAGACACTCCAGGTGCGCCTCCTGTTATATATGCTGCTTGCCCTTGCTGGCTGTCAAGCAAGATTTTTTTCCTTTCGTGCGGGGAAAACGAGCGTGTTCGGGTCTCGTGTTAGCACACGACGTGACACCTGTGCTTGAATTATGCGAGGGAACTAAAATTAATTAGGGCCTCTCGGCCGGCTCCAACCTCCATGAAGCGAGGAAGGTAACCAAGCATGCAGTTCAGAAAAGCACTTCACTTGGTCTTGCGTGCCCTCTTCGGGGCTGCAGCCTTAGCGTCGGCGGCCTGTCGCTTCAAGTCCTGCAAACTTTTGGCGACACAGGCAGCGTCCTTCACGACCTGCTGCAAGTCCAAGGGCGTCTGGAAAGACAAGGGCTCTGGGCCAGTCCAGGTGTTCTCGCCCTGGGCAGCGGCACCAAGCAGAGCGTTGGCGTCCTTTTCGTAGCTGGTAAGGAGCGGCAAGACCTCCTGGAGCTGCTCCTGAACGCAGCTCTGCAAGCCAGCCAAAGCTTGCTCGCCGAGTTTCTCCATGAGGTTCTCCAGGCGAGTTTTGCTGCTTCGCAAGTTGGGCAGGAGCTTTCCAACCGCAGCAACCAGAACCTTGAAGTCTTTCTTGGCTTGGCGAAGCTTTTCACGTTCTGCTTTCTTCGCTGCGGCCTTCGCTGCCTTGTCGGGGTTTTGCTTGGCAGCCTTCGTGGTGGTCTCTGCCTCTTCGTCGGACTCCAACCCCTCGAACTCCTGTGCCAAGTCGCACAACGCCAGCTGGGCCGCCCCCGCACCAGCCAGAGCTTTGCGAGGTGCTTCTCCTTCCAGCTTCTTGCGTTTCATGGCAGTCTCTAAGCTGCACAGCTTGGTTTCACACTCCTCCACCGTCTTCTCCTTGGTCTGGCTTTCGAAGTTGACCTTGTAGGTTTTGCCGAAGACCGGGTGGTCTTTGGCTTCGCACGTCGCCTCAATCTTGTCAAGCTCATCCTTACTGAGACCTTTGGCTGCGTACATGGTGAGTGGCAGGAACGTGCCGCTCTCCGACTCCTTGTATCTCTTGGTGGACGTCAGCACCATGCAATCCTTGAGGATGCCGCGGGTCTTCTGGTAACTCAAGCGCTCTCCCTTGGAGCGGGTGTCCTTGGCAGTCTGGAAGAACTTTTCCAACTCCTCCTCCTCCAGAAGCTGGTCTGGATTGAGGCCGTTGCGATTCAACGTCGTCATGGTGGCGTTGCAATCCTTGCAGCAGATTCTGTTGGCGCTTCGCACAACCATCTCTGTCTTGGGATGGTTCTTGCGGCAGCGGTAGCAGCAGAAGGCGTGGTCTGCGGCTTGAGCTTGGGTCGCAACAGCCGTCTCCAACAGTTGGGTCTCTATCTCGTCGGGAGAAGGAGTCCCAAGCACTGGAACGCCTTCGGCAGCAGTGCTCTTCTGAATTGCTGCATCCACGACAGCTGCCATGCTTCAGCACCAAAAGCAACGCGGGAGCAAGAACAAGTCTAACAAAACTCACTAGTTGGAGCCAAACGACAGCACCAGAGCACCTCGTCCGAGCAACCACGCAATGTACATATGTATCGTGGCCCCTGTGTTACGATACATATGTCCTGGATATATTTTTTAAGAAAATGATACCCGAACATACGTATCGCGAGCCCCTGTTACACGATACATACGTTACAGGAACAGCACGCGATCCAAAACAACAACACGCAACATCCACGATACATCCGCTCTGGAAGCAAGGAACCCGTACATTATACATATGTATCGCTGACCGGCGGCTCACGATACATACGTTCGGGATGGAATTTTGTAAAAAAGATATCCGAACATTCGTATCGCTAGAACCCCTCATCACGATACATATGTTACGGGAGTCTCCACCAAACAAACAACAACAACACGCAACATCCACGATACAACAACACGGCTTGATGCCTGCCTGGACATGCTTATCGTTCCTATCGGCCTGCGACCAACTAGCTTTTTTTCCTTCAAGCACGTCCGAAAGAAGTCGAGACACTGTGAATTTAATCTACACGAAGCCCAGGCCCCGTGGAGATGGTGCTTCTAAGATTTAAGGCTTGGATACACAGGGTTTAAGTTCTAAGAACTATTAAAGTTACAGGGCTTAGGGATTTAAAAACCAAGCACCATCTCAACCCGGACCGGGTCTTCACAAGCGGGTGGAGGAGCTGCTGCTTCCACCCAAAACTCTGTCTGCCACATCAGCAAACAGATCTCGCAGCAGCTGATACTTCAGGTTATTATCCTCTGCCTCGCTCTTGGTGGCCGCAACACCCTGGGGCATCGAAGCTTGGCCGCCACTTTTGGGAGGCAAGGCAGCTTCCGGCTCCCTCTCCACTGGCTCCTCCTTGACTGTCTGCAGCTTGGAGCTCGGCGGCTTCTGGCCCGACCTCCTTGGCGGATCCTTTGGCTCAGCAGGGCGCCTGTCATCCCGAAGCTCCGAGCGAGACCGGAGGCGGATCCCGAGTGCATCGAGCTTCCAGAGCTGGCGGGCTGCCGCTTTCGCCTGCTCTTCCTCCACGCCATGCTTCGCTTGCAGATGCTGAACAGCGGCCCAGGGCTCTTTGAGGGACTTGCGGCACATGTGAGTCCCGTAGAGAGGGCACCACTGCGGCCCCATGTGGGTGCAGTGTTCCACTTCCTCCGCCGTCAGCAAGCCCCAAAGCAGCCTAAGCTTCCGGGGAGGCGGGCTGTCACGCTCCTCCTCGTGCCTTCCCCGCTCTTCGCTGCTGTGCTTCTTGTAGCGCTTCTTGTCCTTCTTCTTTTCTTTCTTCTCACGCTTGCGGCTCTTCTCCACCTCCCTTTCCTCCGCTTCTGTTTCCTCCGCCGGCTCCTGCACGTCGAACGGACTCTTCTTCGAAGGCGCCTCCGACACCGCGGGCTTCGGGCCCCACTCTCCCGGAGGTTTCTCCTCAGAGGCTTCGTGCTCCGAAGAGCTTCTCTCGCGCCGCTTCCTGCCTGCGGAAGGGGAGCGCCTTGTCTCTTTGGAGTGGGAGGAGCTGTCGCTTCGCTGAGACTCGCTCCTGGTCCTGGTCGCCGTGCCTGTTCCCGCCGGAGAAGTCGAGGGATCAGCCGCTCCAGGCATCGCCACTCTCTCCCAGTTTGGCGAAGACCTGCAACAGGGGAGATTCCATAAGGCTAAGGCTTTAATTTTGGGGTTAGAGGGCTCAAGGGATTGAAAAGCTCTTCACAGAAAGCAAACATCTACACGAAGGCCGAGCTTGACCGCCGCCGCCCCCGCGAGGGGGAGGAGGAAGCCAAGCTGCGACCGGAACGAGCGCCGCCGCCGCCGCCCTGGTAGGCGGAGGAGGAGACGCTGCATTCCAACAAACAACCAAAGCAAAAAACTTTCGAACTCAACTCTTATCAAACCCCTGGCTAGAGACGCACCTCTCGTCCGCCATCGATGCCCGCGGTGCTTCTTCCTTGCCGTCTTGAGCCGAAGCAAAGCTGCGGAACACAGGCTTGTCTGGCGTGCGACTGACCCACACTGCAAGCATCTCGACCACACGCGAAAATAAGAGAGGTTCTTTTTGATTCCACATCGGCATCTCTATCCCAGTCGCCGCAACAGACCGGTGTGTCCTAGAAACAAAAGACGTTCTCTGCTGGTGCGCACGGCGTTTCTTGTTAAGGCAACCCACACCCGCCGCTCAAAGCGACGCTTCCAGAGCTTCAGTCGTTCCTCTCTGGGTGCTTTCCTCGCAATGGCTTCCTGGTAACTCTTTCGAGACTCCTCAAGCCTTTTCAAAAGTCGTTTCAAAAGCTTCTTGCCTGCAAATATTTTTGCAGCCACACACCGAACTCGATGAGCCACATACCAGGTCCTCAAAGCAAACCTTGAAGGTTCCACTTTGGCCCGGACACCGGGCCTGATCGCGGGAGCATCCTGCCGAATCTTTCTGTTTCTGCTGCCCGTGGACGACATCTGCAGAGGCCGTTTGCGGGTACCCTAAATCTGCAAGCTACGAGCCGAAACGAAAGATAACATCAACCCTACCTCATGGCATTTAATGTGCCGTCCTGTCCCCCCCTACAATGAAACAAAAAACTTTAAAGCACTGCACGTATGTTACAGGAATGCACTCCCAGGCTTCCCAAGCAAACCCTTTCTGCTCGCGATGCTGTCACATCCAGCCAGTGCTGCGCCCTTGCGCAGGTTTTGGGAATCTGCAGGCCTGCAGCTTCCTCCTTAAAAGCGGCTCCACGGCTCTGTGCCGGCCAAATCAAGGGAAAAACAATTTACACGATGTCACCTCCTTTGCATTCTCTAGCAGGCGGTGCGGTGCGCAATGCGAGCACGTTCCTTGGCTTCTTCCTTAGACAAGCCCAACTTCAGAGCTGCTCCCAACTCCTTGTGGTAAGCACGAGATCGAATGCACTTGGCTGTCATCTTCAGTACCCGGGGGCCCGCTGCGGCGGCTGCAGGCCTGGCCATGCAGCAGCTCGGCTTGCGCTGCACGCCGGCTTTAGCTTTGCCTTTGCTCTTTGCCGCTGCCTTGCTCTTGGCCGTGGCTTTCGCTTTTGCTTTCGCGCTTGCTTTCGCCGCAACTGGCGCAGTCTTCGCAGCTGCGTCTCCATGGGTCGCGGCGGAGACAGGCTGCGCAAACGACTCTCGGGCTGCTGGCTTCTTCAAAACGGGGGCTGGCGATCCTTCATCTTTAACTTCCCAGACAGACGGCAGTCGCAGCAAGTCGGGCACTTGCTGCAGCGCTGGCTTCTTTGCAACCGGCCCGTCCTTGGCAGCTGGCCTTTTCAAGGGACTCTTCGCAACCGCGGCGGCTGCAGGCCTGCGCAGCACCGAGTCCGCTGCAGGAGCTGCAGAACTCCTCGACCTTGTCTCCCGATCCATTGCCGCAGCTGGCCTTCGCAACACTGGTGTTTTTGCCGCTGCCGGGCTTGCGGCGTCGGTTTGTTTCCCCTTGACACGCCTTCTGCCGCTAGACTGCCCCGCCCCGTCACGAAAGTAAGACCAAGGCGACCGAAGCTCTTTGCCGTAGTGCACAGCAGCCAGTCCCTTGACACTTTCCTTCAACTTCGACGGCAAGTGACCGAGGGGACTGCCCTTGCTCAAGCGCTCAGGCGGGGTGCTGCCGCCTGTGTCTGCAGGGAGGCCTTGTGAACCGGAAGCGGCTCTTGCGGGGGTTCTCTCCACCTCCGGCGCCGGCGGCTGGACCGCTGATGCAGCCTCTGACAGTTCCTGCTGTGCCGCTGGCGGGGCTGCCTCTTGCGGCGGCGCAGGCGGTAAAGACAGCAACGCACCGTGCCCACTCTGCTGCGATTCTCCTAAGCTTTGTGTCGATGACAAAGCAAGCACTCTCGAAGCCCCGTTGCCCTGCGAGCCACTGCCTCCC
>CAJNDT010000954.1:0-109920 GCA_905221615.1 Symbiodinium sp. CCMP2592 | reverse complement strand
TTCAGGCGAGGTTATCGGGCACTCCATGTTGGGTTGAACTGCCTGATGAAGCTTGGCATCCATCTGCGAAACGGCATAAATTCCGTAGACCTGTGTGTCGCTTGATCAAAGCTCTATATGGACATCCTGATGCAGGAACCATGTGGGAACAACATTGCCATACCGCGGTACAGAAAGTAGGATTCAAGCCGATTGGCGACGAATGGCCATCATTGTATTTCCACCCGCAGATGAAGCTCTTACTTGTCATCTACGTGGATGATCTCAAGATGGCAGGACCCAAAGAGAATCTACCCAAAATTTGGGACATGCTGCGCCAAGAACTCCGATTGGAAGAAGAAACGCCACTAGGTTTGTATCTGGGTTGTCGCATCTCCAAGGGCGAGGCAACGTTGCATGACAAAACGAAGGTGCAGACCGTTACCTACGACATGGAGACGGACCTGGACATGACAGTCAAGAAGTACTGCGACGTGACTGGGTTCGATCCGACAAAATTCAAGACGGTACCATCGCCGAGTCCGGCTGAGGAGACTAAGAATCACCCAGCTCGCGCTCCGGCACAGTCAGGTAAAAGCCATCGATGCACGTGGTGTGGACACACCATGCCCGTTGATAAGGATGGTCGGCTTGTTCCGCCTCCACCTATTCCCAAGGCGCCAGAGGAAGAGGAGATCAACGAGGCTAATCGCGGCGCACTTGCTCCGCAGGCAGCAAGCATTCTCATGAAATTGCTTTATGCCGCGCGCATTTGCCGCTTTGATCTTCTGCGCAGTATCAACAATCTCGCACGCAAGATCACGAAATGGACCAAGAAAGAGGATGCTCTTCTTCATCATCTCATGGCCTATGTGCACCAGTCCAAACATCACATGATGATTGGATGGGTCGGGAACTCCTTGGAGGACTCGTCCATCGGGCTGTTTGCAGATGCGGACTATGAAGGTTGTGGAGAAAGTTTGAAATCTACCTCCGGTGCTCACTTGCACATTCAAGGTTCTCACACAAGATTTCCCTTGGCGGGACTTAGCAAAAGGCAGGGTTGCTTGAGTCATTCCACACCTGAGGCCGAGATTGTCGCGGCCGACTTTGCCATGTCACGTCTTGGATTGCCTGCTATCACGTTGTGGCAGCAGCTTGGGGGGCAAGACCACAACTTCGTCTTCTACGACGACAACCAGACCATGATCGGGGTGATTCGCACGGGCAAGAATCCGACTATGCGTCACTTGGAACGTACCCACGGCATCTGCATTGGCTGGATGCATTCTATCTTTCAGGAAGGTTACGTTTCTCTTGCCTATGAGGTCACTGCCAAGATGTCCGCGGACATACACACCAAGTCGTTCAAGGATTCTGTGTCCTGGACACACGCGTGTCAGCTCATCAACATTTTGCCGCCGGCTCTCATTGGCTCCCAAGAGATTATGGATCTGATGCGCCCTACTCATACCCAAAGCACGGATGAGAAGGGGCAACAGCATTACTCGTTCAAGAGCGAGGTGCCTTGTTTTCCTTACACGCAAACGCCGATCCTCCCTCAGGTGTTGTATCGCGCTGGATTGTCGAGTAAGGAAGGCTTGCAAGAACATGACAGTGTGGACCCCATCCTGGTTGTCAAGTTCCCGCGCATGTTGCGGGGGCCGCCTTCCGCGTTGCCGCCTGGTCGTTACCTTCGGTCGACTTGGATTCTTCGTGAAGGGCAGTGGCACCAAATGGAGGACCGTGCTGCTACCCTTGATCAACCGGGAAAGTTCGACCGCTATGTGGAGCGTGCTGTGTTTCAGTACCATCCGGTACGGGGGCATTTGCGCCCAGCCGCTATTGCGGACGTCCTTGCGCCGCCGTTTTTGCCTCCTCCTGAACCGACTTTGGGCCAGTCTTATGTGCGCGCCCTGCCCGCCAAATGGCGAGCGGTGGTTGTCACACTGGCGCGTGCCATCCATGGGGGGTACCAGGGCTTTACATTGCCTCTTTGTTTCAACGGCCAGTCCAAAAGTCAAGCCTCTCAATTCGTTTATGACCAATGGTCGTCAGTGTACGAGGATGTATGGCATGATGCGGCTGAACAGAAAAGGGAATATCAAGGATATGATGGAGCAATTGTGCCTCACGTGGTCAATTTCGCCGAAAACAACCCCAAGGAGGGCCTGGTGATCCAATTCCTCGACCACGATGGAGGGTTGGTCCATACTTACAAGAATCCTTACAGCCGGTGGAAATACCGTATCACTATCAAAGATGCTCCAAAAGCAGTGACGGTGTGGACATTGGTAGGGGTCGATGAGGAGAACTGGTGGAATGAGTATGCTCCAGGCAAGGATTGCATTGCACAGCATGCTCCCGATTATCACTATGACCCTGGGCTGCAAGTAAATGTTCTGAGTATGGGGCGAGAAGTTGACGACGCCATGTGCGCCTACCTCTTCGATGTGGTGGAAGCAAGGAAAACCAACCCTAACTCCGTGATCTTCATTGGTGCAGGGGTGTTAGGCAAGAATTCGTGGCTGAGTCGGAAAATCGCTGACAACCCTGAAAGGGCCAAATTGCGGACAGACTACCCCTGGGGGGAGGTCGTCCAAAGAATTGCGCGCAGAGCGGCATCATGGGGGTTCCAAATCATCATCGAAGTACCTCCTCGAGTACCAGTCCAGGAAACCAAGCAGTACAAGGGAATTCAGGAAGATGCCATGTGGAAGAGCATCAAGATCCAAGGATGCACTCACGGGCAACGTTATACCTTTCGGGATCCTGTATCTCCCGGAACCGCCGTCGAGCTCGGCTACTGCAATGATGAATGGGAGTACATTGCCGCAAACGTCGCGTTGCATCCTAAGTCGTCTGACGTGTGCTCGTCCAAACATTTGCACATGACCGATTCGGACGCTAAGGATCGATCTGATAAATGCGAGTTGACTAGCCAAATCTCCAGGAGATTGCTTAAAGCCTTGAAATTTCAGGCAACGGGCGATGGGAGATTGGTAGCCATGCCGGCGAAGGCTGGTGGACGAAAGCCTGACCGCATGATCGTTGACCTATGTGGCTTGGGCAATGGCTACGCCGTGCCTAAGTCCACTAAGGGATGCGCTCGCATAACTTGCAAGGAGCTGATTGGCTCTAAGGCCGATGAGGACAGCCTTATCGGTGCGATGAGGGATGCGTGCCGGAATGACCTGCGCACACCTGTGCTATTCGTGGCATCGCTTTTGCGATCAGGTGCTGGTCCTGGAAGTAGTGAAGGGGCTTGCGTGGGGGGTGAGAAACGTTCCGGTGGGAAGTACAAGGTTTTCAGAAGTGTCTTGAAATCTCTCAAACGCCTGCTGAAGAAGTGTGCGGAATTTTCCGACGTCTATTTTTCGCTTGACATGCCTTCTTCATGTTCATGTTGGTCTTGGCCAGAGTTGCATGCTCTTGTTTCAAGTGGCAAGGTGACGAAGGTTAAGATTGATGACCATGTTGGTGCTGGTGGCGATGGTGGTGGACGCAGGATCATGTTCTCTAACATGCCTGAAGCGGAACGTTTGATGGTGAGACTGGATGATTGCTTGGACCACGAATCGAAGAGCAGTTTGTCGCAGCGCATTGATGTTTCATGGCAGTCGATTGCGAGGAATGTTCGCAGCCTTGTTCGAGCTCATGTCAGTGTCAGTCACGATGCACATGAATCTGAGGACATTGCATGGCAGCAACATCAGTGTGTAGACGCTGATGAAGGGGCTATTAGACAGCCCCAACTAAGGAACAACTAAGGTCTGACCAGACGGATCGGGGAAGGGTGCCTCTTACGGAGAACCCGGAACCGTGAAGTCGAGTAGGGTGTAGGGACTTCTCTCCTACGGAGGAAGGCCCGAACCCCGAGCCATGGCTGAAAGCTACAATGCCTACGAGCTGGCCTTCGAGGGAGTGGACCACGAAGAAGTTTTCCCTTCTGGTGGGATGATGCGGACGTTTCTGAAGTTCCACAAGTTTCTGCAGATGTATTCTGAGGACTCGTCGCAGAGCGTTTCGCTCCCGCCAAAGATTACGAAAGACAAAGTGGTCGACAATGATCTCATTCGCACATGGGCAGCTTTCAAAGCACCTCCGTTGGTCTTGCTGTTCACGTGTGCAAATCTGTCGCCAGGAGGGGATCTTTCCATTCGAGTCCGAGAATTCCTCAAGGCTTGCTTATTTGCCGCCCCGGAGGAGTACATGGACAAACCCTATGGGGAGATACTCGCCATGGTCATCAAGTTTGGTGGAGGCCTCAAACACATTGTTGCTGACTATGGAGGGAAGTTTCATGCCATCACAAGATTTATGGTGGATGAGGAAGTGATCCGCGATGATGCAAAATTGGCTGTGGTTGAACTGGAACAAGAAAGAAAACAAGTTCGGTTCGACTTGAACACTGCAACCAGGAACATCGTCAGCGCGGACGTGTACTACAATCTCGCCGTTCTCATCAATTCCGTGGAGACGCCCTACCAGGCCGTGACAGACACGAGAATTCAACAATGGTATACGGTGAATCGGGACTACTACCACAAGTTGCCTATGTCAGGCAGAGCACCTGACCAATCCGACCTGTTGGGAGAGCCTACGTTATGTAGGGTGTGCAAGCTGATGTACATGTTCGCAAAGCACACTGGGTATGGGCTCCGGACCTATAACCAGGAATGTGCAGCGGGCAACGATGGCGCTACGCCAATCAACGTTCACCAGCTGGCTTTGATGATGCGCACATTGCCTCAAGGCATGGGACATCCGCTCGCCTTTGCGATGAACTCACTCCAGGCGTTCAGTGTCTGTCTCCACGTGCTTCATTCCTACGTATCATGGATTGATCCACAAACTGGACTCCCGCATTACAGATGGTCTAATGACGTGCTCCCTGATTCCGACTACACCACGTATGCTTTCCTCAAGTACCATGTGGATGCCGTATGTGCAGCTCAGGACAAGAACGGTTTCCAATTGCCGGATGCGTTCCGTGGCTACACCTGGAATCAATGCGGAGTTGAATCTGGGTACGTGGTCGACTGCTCTACCAAACGCGCCACATTGGGCATATGGGAAGCGGAATTCCAACAGATGAGGGCACCAAATCCGCTTATGCAAGATGATGGCCTATTTCCGCCCAACCTTCAACGGCATCCTAGCTGGGTATACTCAACGGGGAGAGTTGCGATGCCTACGGCAAGCAACCTCGAACCGGAAGGAATCGTGCACCCTGAGCATGGAAGAACGCCGGAACAATCGCAAGGATCCGCTGCCGGACCTCGAGCCACCCCTAGCCACGGACCAAAGAGGGCAAGGACGGACGAGGCAACGGCATCGGCGTCGTCATCTTCTGCGGCACCTCCTCCACAACAACCGCCTTCGCAACCGGAAGAGGAACCATCGCAACCGACATGGGAGGAAGCTCCAATCCCCGCTGGCGCTCAGGAAAGTTGGTACCATTATGTCAACATCGATGAGAAGGGCTGTCGTTCGATCTTGCTGACGACGACCCGTGATCATGACGAGTACCCACCTGCCATTGATGAGACGCCAAAGTTTGTGGCCAACCACGACGTGGGGACCACACCGATTCAGCATTACGTCAGAAGACTGGTGACCTATTTGGCAAGGATCCGTTCCGTCTCTCAAAATGATGACAAGGGTCTCAACCTGAAGGTCTACGTGAAGCTGAGTACAAAGGTGTGGTTACGGATGTATTCACGGCTGTACCATGCATTGGCATTGGTATCATGCGTGCATCTTCCTTCTCCTCCGATGCTTACCTCGGCAGTGATGATCGAGGCAGACAGCGATCTTGTCGACAACGATGAAATTCCGGAAGAAGCAAGGATCAACACCATGAACACGCTGAACGGATTTCGCAATAGTTTGGGTATGGGTGGCAAACCTGATGCCGCGACTATGCGCTCTCAGTGCACAATCCTCGTCCAGGACTTTGACATGGTTGCAAGGACCAGGGGATCAACGCACACGGTGAGAGAGAACCTCGGCATGCATGGATGGAGCGAGATCTACATTGTGAGCCCGTCAATCACCACAGGTGCCAACTACAACTTCCAAGTCACAAAAGGATCGTTGGAATCTGTGAATGCGACATTGGATGGCTTGACTGAAGAGCAGCTTGCAACCGTCACATTGCATTACCATCTGTCTCTCCAGGCAATCCTCATCGAGAACATGTCCTTTCCGATGAGTGAGGTCGGAGACGGAGCAGCAATTCGCACTGACTTGCAGCGACAGCTCAAGATCACGTACGTTGACCCTATCATTGCGGCAGGGAAGCGTACCACGCGCCCTCGAATTGTCAACATCAATCACGACTTACGGTTCGTTGGAGCAGCTAGCAACTACCTTCAGCACAAAGCTTCTCTGTTCAACGGTTTCCACGCGCTGGGAATGTATATTGAACTGGAGTTGCGAGCCCGAGCATGCGTGGTGATTCATGGATCTTCGTTTTGGTCAAGAATGTACAGCCAGATGAAACATGCGTCATCAGGCGTGCATACACTGTCAGCCGAAAAGGTGCCAGCACCGGACAATCGGGTCAGGTTCAAATTGGGCTACGCTATCTACGAGAAGCAGCTGTTCTGCGAGAAGATGGTATCCACGTGCTTTGTAGAGGCATCGAAAGTTCGCTCATGGGACGAAACTGTCCGCGCCGACTCAGTCGCTCACCCGTCGCTTGTCGAGATTTGGGAGGACAAGAGTGAAGTCAAGACGTCCACCAAGATTTCGCAGACATGGTTCACGGGAGAACAGCAGCAACAGATCAGGTCGAGTGCCCAGGGTGACACGGTCGCTGAATCGTCCACAGTCACCTGGCAGGACTTTGACATCGCCATGACCGTCCCCGAAGCCTACTACGACAACAGGCACTACTGGTTCCGGATCGACACCTATGCGACCCCGAACACCGGCTATGTCAAAGGGAGAACGTTCTATTGCCTGGATGTGACGCAATGAAGTTGGCTGAGTGCTACGCACAGGCCTTCTTCAAGCCGACTGGAAACGGGTATCCTGGACACTGCATTGGGTGCGCGCATACTTCAGCCTTGAAGATGCAGCATCAAATCGGCTCCTTCAATGACTTGGTCGCGTCCCAGAAGTACACCTTGGCTTGCGCAAAGCACCTTTATGACCTGAGGCTTCAATTTGTGGACCCTCGCATGGACATCAAGGAGTTCCTCAAAGCTTGTGCGGAAGTGGTCTACGAAGACATTGGCAAGACGGTTTCTCACTACGGTGGTCTCCGAATCACAGCCAGTCAGGCCATCGAGTACGCGGCATGGGGAAAGGCCAAACAGTTGGCATGGGACAGAGGATACGACTCCGAAGGCAAGACATGCTACATCTGCTACTACGATGCCGGGAACTGCGCTTATGCTGGTTTCATGAGAATGCTTTTGACTCCGGAGGAGCGCCAAGAATGCTACAGAGGGTCAGCCTTGCCCAAGGAGGAACTCCTGGGTGACACGGTGGAGCTGGCGCTCGGGCTTCTTACAATTGCAATGAGACACCCAAGTCATTTTCCGAATTGGGGTGGCCTTGAGGGAGCAAATGCGTGCGTGAGGGGGATCGAAAGATCATTCTTCCGCTACGCGTCGGCCGAAGCTATCGAGCTGATCACGGTTGACTCCCCACGCAAAAGGACACCGCCCAAGAAGAATGAAGCAGTCGCTGAGATCGTCAACAACATGTCCGCTGACCTCGTGATTGATTTCACAGTGATCGTCGATGGTGATATCTACCCCGTAGAGATTGCGAGAACCGACGAGACACAGGCCGCTGACAACGTCACGGACGATCCAGGGTTCTCCGTTGCTCCACCAATATCTGCACAGGATGTAGATGTGGATGCGCAACCCGAGGAAGAACAAGGTGCAGAAGACCCTGATCCCAGGCAGATGATTCGTGAAGGATTTGTCGCGCAGCTTCAGGACTATGTGGGAGTACTCGCTCAGGGCGAAATGTCGGTCGGAAGCGACCGCCTCACGTTCTGTGTCGCTTGTGGCAGTGATCTACACACTCTGTCCAATTGCACAGAAAATGCTGCGACCCGGGATCTGGTACTTCGAGGCGTCCAGATTATCAAGGAAAGCCTTCTTCGATATCCACGTCGAGTACCTCCACAAGAGGCTGAGCCAATGGACGTTGACACCACAGACCATGTGAGTGTTGCATCCTCGGACCGACGACCCAAGGCCAAAGGCCGACCGCGACGCGGAGGCGAAGCCGTACGGGGTGATGTGGTCTTGATCCGTTATGAGAACAAACACAATCTCTGCACGGATGTGGAGAACCGTCGGGGCCTACACGATGCTTGTGGCGTACCACTGCAGGACTTGGGACCAGAGAATAGCCAGCGGGTGGTGGACCTCATTGCGCAGCTTTCGGACCATCGCGACCGACGCCTACCTCAACGAGGAGACCGTCCTAGCTTTGCTTACGATGATACCACTCACAGCTACACCAATGCAGGCTACGAATCCATCGGCGGCGGAAGGCCAATCCGGTGCGGGATTCTCGACCTGATCCCAACCAAGGGTGCAAGCTTCATCAACAATCAATGGGACATCGTGAACGAAGTTGTCCTTCGCAACATCACCCGTCAGCGCAGAATAAACGCGGATTGGGCGCTATCATGCATCCAATCTGACCTGCGTCACAGAATCGCCAGGCGCCCAGGCTCGGAATGGCTTGACAACAGGTGCCAGGTGGCATTCAGCAGCGTCATTCGATGTGATGAAGGAGGGTGGGTGCTGATCGAGGACTTGGTGAGGCATGAGCAACTATGGACCCATGAGAGCAGACGCATCACCGAAGCGGTCTCAAGGACCGATGAGCAACAGAGGAAGAGAGTGTACAATGAAAGACTTCAGCTATTGTTCCAAGGGAACATGCTCGCAGCCACGAAACGCCATAAGGCCAAGATTCGGTTGCAGTTCCTGGGAGTGAGAGTGAAGGACCCCGGCGTGGAAACTCTTGGATCCGCAGGTTCGAACATGTTGGTATCGATTCCTGACCAGATCACGGAGATCCAGAACAATGATCGTTGCCGGCACAGCCAGAGGTACCTGAACGTTTGCAACGGCTGGGTGAAGCCATGGGCAGTTCGGGCTACGAGTGGTCACTCTGCGCACTCAGATCCCCAGAACAATTTGCTTCAGTTGGACAAGAACAGGTTCGCAATATCTCCATCTATGACCCTCTTGCAACGTCTTGGAGGCGCGTTCCACGCTACGGCATGCCGCAACCTGGATTCCATTGTCACGCAAGGCATCATGCCTGGTTCGGAGGACCCCGACGGGGACTTCGACCATAGGCGCCAATTTCGAGGCAACCAAGGCGGCAGACTCCACAGCTATTGGGGGTGTTTGCACCGTTCGATCACCGGAATGCGACGACCAAGATGCGGGTACATGGACGAGATGCCAAGCACATGCCACTGGCGGTCCTTCATGTCCCATCGCAGGACCTTGCACGAGAAGATGGACGTATCACAGACAGCGGCATCATGATCGTTGGCCGAACGATACCGTTCCAGTTCGTCAAGGAGGTATGGTTTTGCGTCCCGAATCCTCAAGATACACACTCTTTCGCTCTGGTGGAGAAGATCTACGATGAACGGTTGGAGAAAGAGATGGTGTTGGACTACAATGCATCACCTTTGCTTCCTGAGTTCGAGAGATACCGAACGCCAAGCAAGATCATGGAATTGCTTTGCGAGATGCCTCCTGGACCCCACGACAAAAGCAAGGAGCAGATCATTCGAGACCTTACGACTGTCCTGGAGTCCCACAGGGAGAACACGGTTCGGCATCACTACATGGACAAAGGGATCAAGTTTGTCATCAAGAATTGGCGACCCGAAGACCTACGCAGAGACGAGGATGGAAGGAGAATGAGGGTGTGCCCGGCATGCTACAACATCGTTCCAGCATGCTTCTCCCGATGCACGTCTTGCTGGTCACAATTCGTTTCTAGCGGATATTACCAAGGTTCTCCACAACGGGAGACTCCTACGGAGATCCCCAGTGACTTCATTGCTCAGACAATGGAAGCCGCGGCAGCAGCAGTGCCTGAGGCGCCCGAAGAGGAGCAGGAAGCCATGGAGGTAGAGACCGTTGCGGAACCTGAGGAAATCCCAGAACCATCTGTCATCGCGGAGGACGATCCAGAACAGGAACCTGATGAAGAAATGGACACAGAGCCAGGAGAGGACTTTGATGACGCAGTACCAGATGCAGTTGCACAGGAACGCCGTCCCGTCCTCATCGCCGGCCAGTCTTTGAACATCGATCCTGAACTACAACTCGCACGTACCGCCATGCAGCCATCCTACTACTCAGGGAAGCGAAATGCCCATTGCATGACGCCAACATGGTCGCTCTTTCGTATATGGCTTTCGTGGTATGCAGGACCATCTACAAGGCTTGGTCAGGATTCGCGAAGTGGGCTACTATGCCGTTGTTTCAGATGAAGGAGAATTTCGCACTTGGCCAACGCTATGATGTGCTCGGAAAGTGGGGATCTTTGGCTGTAGTGGACAGAGAGACGGGTGTGAGCAGGGATGTGACTGATGAGGAGATCATTCGCTTTGCCAAGGAGCCTGAGAACCTCAAGCAGTACGATCCCAACGGGACTTACACTTTGAAGCGCTTCCGGACGAATCAGATGCTTTCGTTGCTTACGCGGGGAGCCAACATGATGGGAATTGGCAGGGACAACTTCAACCCTACTACGTACTTGAAGAGCAACAGGGATGAAGATGTGAAGGCTATGCACTTTTGTTGCCTGAACGTCCTGTGCGAGGTGATTCCGATGGTGACAGGACACCAACAATTCTCAGTGCTACGACCAACGCCAACTGGACCGGTGGACTTCTTGTACATCGACCCCGTCGGTATCCTGCTGACTCATGCCGATCATTCAGTCCAGACCATCGGATTGCTGGTGGACCACAATGTGCAAATGCCTGCGCATTTCATGGACAGATTGAACAGATCCAAGGCTGAGAGACAGCAAAACCCGACGACCAAGCGTACTGAAGCCCTACACCACATTTCGGCCGCTGACTATCTCCCTCCAGGTGGTACTTCCATCCTGGACACGCCTGTCACTACGGAGGAACGTGCAAGCGCTTCTTCGGCCAAGGGACCTTCAAAAGGGCGTGAGAGAACCGGAGGTGAACAGCATGGAGGCTGGAACGCCAACACCTGCTATGACTACACCGCCGGCAAAGGCCGAAACAAAGGCAAGGACAAAGGAAAGCAAAGGGAACAGTATCCAGAGGAAAACCTCCGGCCCTGGGACCGCGATCCTGCGACCACGCGAAGATGGAGATGAATCAACGCTTGGTCTTCCTCGCCTATCAGTTCGTGACCTCTGAGCTTCGCCCATGGAATGCCATCGCGAATGCTTCTTTCTTCGGTGACGCCTGATTCGTTTGCCATTTCAGGGGATCGTTACTGACGTAGATGAGTGTCACAACGTTTCTAATTGGGATGCAAAGCTCTGATTTTCAATGTCAACGTTGCGGCGGAACATTTTCTGTTGTCCTATCGTGCCATCTTCCGGGTGAGCAGCGTCGGAGACGCAACTCATGGGGGGTGCGAACGGACTGCGATGCCTTGTCAAGTTCTAAGGTGTCACTATAAGAGCTGTGAGCAAGACCGTGTAAAGTGCAAGAGAAGGGGGCACGCTACGCGTCCCTCGACTCTAAGGGGGCACGCTACGCGTCCCTCATCTTTACCTTTCTATGTGACCGCCCACGCAACGTTTGGCTCAAGTCAATGCCCATAGCTAAGTGCTATAAGTGTCTTCTATCCTGAGCAATCAGAGCTATCCCGTTGCACAGACGAACCGCCGCCGGCAGTGAGTGCAAAAGGAACGGCCGCCGGTTCTGCCTGCATAGGATTGCACGTGTGGAAGTGTGAGAGAGACAGGGTCCAGTCTGTGGAGAGTGCAAGCCAGCCACACCTACATTCATTACAGCTCTGGTGGGGAGAGCAGCAACTTAGTCGAGATCAATCCCCCACGCAGTAGTAATAGTAGTAATAGTAGTAATAGTAGTAATAGTAGTAATAGTAGTAATAGTAGTAAAAGTAGTAATAGCAGTAATAGTAGTAATAGTAGTAATAGTAGTAATAGTAGTAATAATAGTAATAATAGTAATAATAATAGTAGTAAAAGTAGTAAAAATAGTATTAGTAGCAATAGTAGTAAAGTAGTAATAGTAGTAATAGTAGTAATAATAGTAATAGTAGTAATAGTAGTAATAGTAGTAATAGTAGTAATAGTAGTATTAGTAGTAATAGTAGTAATAGTAGTAATAGTAGTAATAGTAGTAATAGTAGTAATAGTGGTAATAGTAGTAATAGTAGTAATAGTAGTAGTAGTAGTAATAGTAGTAATAGTAGTAATACTAGTAATACTAGTAATAATAGTAATAGTAGTAATAGTAGTAATAGTAGTCATAGTAGTCATAGCAGTCACAGTAGTCATAGTAGTCATAGTAGTAATAGTAGTAATAGTAATAATAGTAGTAATAGTAGTAATAGTTGTAATAGCAGTAATAGTAGTAATAGTTTTAGCAGGGTTCGAACACTGGTGTTTGAACCCTGGGTTCAAACACCGGTGTTTGAACCCTGGGTTCAAAAACCGGTGTGTGAACTCTGAGTTCAACCTCCGTTCCAAATGTTTGAACTCAGGGTTCAACTCGAGTTCCAATGTTATGTTCCGAGCCCCGCCCCCCCTTCCCCGGACCCTCCCCAGGTGTTCGAACCCAGGGTTCGAACACGCAAAACCTATGCTCTTTGTCTGGGCTGTTCTTTTTTTTCGACCCCCGAAATATCTTTTTTCAGACCCCGCACTGGTCCATCTTGATTTTCGACCCCGGCATGTCCTTTTTCCGATTTCCATCTTTTTTCAGCCCTGCGACGAGTTCTAGGAAAAGATTATGATTTTTTTTCAACCTCCACTCTTCGATTTAAGCCGTCTTTTTCTCGGCTCCGAAACATCTCGGAGCCTCTAATGTCTTGTTTCTGACCTCTGCAAAGATAGAGGCGCGCACTCAAACAATACAACAAAGAGCTACAACATGAATTTTTGCAATGCAAACTGGACAAAAGCGAACTTAACCATACTGTCTTCAAATCATCTTCCCAGACACACACGTACACACAGACACACACAAAAGAAGAAAAAACGCGAAATCGCTCTAGGGGCTGAAAGCGACGAAAGAAATCAAACTGTCATCGAAGAATCAAAAACAAAAATGTTCCCAACGAAGAAAGCCCACAATATCATTTTAGGGGCAAAAAGCAAAAAATACAAAGTGAAATTGTGGATTTTGAAAACACATACACGACAAAGAATTGATCTTTTTTCTGGCTCTAACTTTGTCTAGCCGCTGGTTGTGGCCGAAAAAAGATCAACGTCTTTTTCTGGACCACGGATGTTTAACGCAGAGGAAAAAGATCGCGCGGTCTGGAAAAAGACATTTCGGGGTCTGGAAAAACCAGCCGGTTCTCCTGATCCATGCCAACTTTGTTTGCTTTTTGTCGGGCTTTTGACGGGCCTGCCAACCGTTATTTTGTGATTGCGCACCGGACCAAACTGACCAAGAACAACTTAAACAGAAAACAGCACAGAAAACTCCGCCACATGCCAGCGTGCCTACTATTGCAATTGTTCTCCATCTTCAAATCACCTCGACCGTGCAACTGTTGCTGGCTGCTTGTCTTCTATGGCTTTCGACCATGATCTGTTTTTTCGCGGAAATGCTGCATGTTTAGAAAAATGCAACAAGTGTCAACACATCTTGCTGCGAAGCTTACAGAAAGTTGCTTCTCCAAAGATGTCTTCATCTTCGTTCCTCCGCCAAGATGGACTTCAAAACTTTTTGTTCTTTTCCACTGTGGATCATTTATGTTTGGTTGGGGGGCTGATGTTTGTGGAAAAAAATGTTGCGTCACGAGATGGACGCAAACGGATTGCAACATATGTTCATTCAGATGTTTTTTGAAAGCTTACATATTGGTGGTTTGAGCAAAACCAGTGATACGGATACACGACTTCGGCAAGACTGAGAAAAAATCTTTTTAGAGTTGTTCGTTTTTCAGAAGCAGCTACGTTTGGTGAGTTTGCATGTTGGGGAAAAGTAGAAATCTTGATCTTTGTATAGTGTACGGTTGCACAACATCGGTTGCCGATGCGAAGCAATTTGGTGTTGATATGGTTCTGTCCATTCAATTCATTCGTGGCCGTTTTAGATCGGAATCAGTCCATGCAAATGAGAGAAGTTTTTTTCATAGACAGGCGTTCCTAAAGCCCATGATGCTTTAGTCAAAACAACTGAGCATTGAGCATACGTTGAGGTCAGCAAGAATCAGTGCTCCGATCCGTGGTTGTTCGCAGAGTTTGAAAACCATACTTGCAAACAGGGTTGTGCAAAGCTGTGGTTGTCCCGAGCACGTGCCTGGCGGAAAACACGATTGAGGACCACTTTGTTTCGGCTTCATCTTGCCGGATGGAGGCATCAGCATGCCTGCAAAGGGATCTTCAAAACGCATTGGTTTGCGTACGTACATGTATATAGCAATATTTCCACATTTGTGCGGTGGTTGCTTCATTTCAATCAGTTTCAGTATTGTAGCTTATACGCGAGCATATGACATTGTAGCTTATACGCGAGCATATGACATAGCTGTGTGTCAGATGTGAAGCTCAGTTCTGTCAGGTTGCCCCGATGATGCATCGGCTTGAGATGCTGCTGAAGAGCTTCTCACCTAATTGACAGTCGGTCTTAATTTGGAGCCTGACACCATGGATCACCCCAGGCCTGGATGCTGCCCCGGCACCTCTGGCACTCATCACGCCCCGGCGCCGTGCGCTGGAAGAGGTCGCGGAAGAGCTGCGCAGCCTGGACACATGGGTTCGTTTTTGCTTGATTATTAAAAATGGAAACCCATACAAGATTCAACATGTCAGAATGATGAATGTGTTTACAGGCAGGTAGTTATGTTGCAAGTAATTAATGATGGTACTTTAGCTGGTATGTTTTTTGAAAGATTTGTTTGTCGACTGCGGCTGTTGGTTGACTGGTTGATTGGTTGTTTGGCTGATAAACCATTGGTCGATGCTGAGTTGGTTGGTTGATTGGTTGCTGGGCAATGTTGAGGGCAAGCTAGGCGAGGACAGCGCTTGGCGGGCTCGCAACGAGCATGTTTCGGACACCTGCATGTCATTCAGCGATGAACACCGACATTATTTAAATTTTGCCAAGCGACCCACGACATCCGCCAGTGTCAAAGACGTATTAAGTGAATTGCCTTGGCCAAGGAGCAGCCCAAAGCGCGCGAGCGGCCCAGGAACCAGATGAGGCCAAACACTAAGGCTATTATGTCAATGTTCTTTTCATCCTGCATCTCTTGCATGGGCCTTGACGGTTTCAGTTCGGGCCCCACCTCGATCCAATCCTGCAGCTCTGACACGCCCATGCGCTCGGCGGGAGAGTAAATACTGTAGGCGGTGTTCTGCCGTGTACGAGACTTGAAGAGCCTTCAGTGTGTGTTCCTCATCCTCTGTGTGTCGCTTCAGGAATCAAAGCTGGCGCTTCGCAACCGGGAGGCCCGCACTAGCTGCGTCAATTCCAATATTCACGACTCGCTCGAGCGAAACCAATGCCGTAATTCAAAGGAAAAGATGCATACAGTCATTAGAGATCACAAGCATTCTGTACCACCAGAGCAGGTCACGAGTCCAGGCAATCTGTTCTTCTTACTCCTAGACGTGTTCTGTGCTGGATCGCGAATCCCTCGAGATCCGAGCGCTGAGATGTTTCTCTGATGACTCCTTCCAACCTGGGTGTCAGGCAGAAGTGCGGCAGTTGCTGGATCGCATGATGGAAGAAATCGCACAGACGCCCAGTTTTTTATAAGAGCCAAGAGATGCTAAGAGGGCTTCAAACTCCGAGACCCCCAGCCTCCAGGCCGGGGAGCCCTGGCATTCTCCCCCGGCGCAGCGGCGACTCCTGGGCCTGGAGCGAGGCCTTCGCGAGGCGGCCGAGGAGTTGGCGAGGCGGGGCTTGGGGTTCAAGCGGCGAAAGCCAGGAAAGCCAGGCCAGGCAATGGTGGGCTGCAGAGAGGGAGGGCCATACGTCTTGGGTCGGGAATCCAATTCAGGGTTATGTGTTAGGATTCTAAGGCTGGAGGAAGCCTCACAGTTTCTTACAGTCGCGGCTGTAAGCTCCTGACTTTCCTTGTTTCCTTTCGCGATCACTTTGCCAGAAAACGTTCATGTGCCAGAAAGCGTTCATGTGCAAGCTGGAGGTTGGCCCGCAACGTCAACGGCCCGGAGAAGAATCTAAAGTTCGTCCGTCCAGTCAACATGAAGGATCCGGAAGACGTGAGGGTCAGTGGCATGTCGGCCGACCCGCCATCGCGAATGGAGCCAGACAGACTGGGTGATCATCGCGGAATCTCCGCCATCATACTGCGGCCTCGCTGCATTGTGGAGCCATGAAAATACGAGCAGGGCCAAAATCCAAAGCTAAGGCACTGGTACCGATCCTACAAGCCCCATAAAGGCTTCTTCGCTGATAGTCACGAACATGCAATACTAAGTGGCGATGATGTTTTTTCTGATGCTGATCGGGATAATGGTGATGATGATGATGATGCTGGTCACGATCATGTTCAGATTGGCCAGCATCAGCATCTGCATTATCGCTATCATCCCCATCGCATTCGTCGTCCTCCTCCTCCTCATCATCATCACGATTTCGCATTCACCTTCACCCTCTTCATATTTATTATCCTCTTAACCATAACCTTCCCCGTCATCAGTATCATTATCAGCATGGTTCTCATCATCTTCATATTTATCCACACCCTCTTCATTCTATCCTCGTAATCGTCATCTTCCTCATCCTTATTGTCATCACTATCATCATCATCCTCAATGTCATCATCATCATCACCATCACCCTCGTCGTCGTCATCGTCAAGCTAATGGCCAGTGAAGCAAGCAGACATGCCAGTCACGACTCACCAACGTGGCAACAATAGCAGCAGCAATGTCAGCAGACATAGAGTGCTGCTTACAGTACGTCCTGCGTCAGACGAAAAATTGAACTGTCCAGGGGCGCCTCCGGAGACAAGACCGGCAAGAGCCTTTCCGATGTCTTCGGTCCAAAAGCCCATTGCGCAGCAGCCATCCAAAGGATCTTGCACACCATGTCGTGATTCCCCGAGCATCGTCGCCTGTGCCTCCGAGTGTATGGAACGTCGGCCAGAATCTTCAGACGTGCAGACCCGGCTGCGGAGGCCGTTTCAAAAAGTGAAGCCGTGGATGCGGGTGTGGGGTGAGACCTCCGGTTGCAGATCTTTATACCTTGTTCTGCTGTCATGCTGCAAAGCCTGAGCAGCTTGATCGCACCCTTCTCCACTGTCTAATATGGGGTCATTGCCTGTAGTTGTGAACAGCCAATGTTTCTCGTTGGCAACACGAGAGCGCTGAGT
This sequence comes from Symbiodinium sp. CCMP2592, assembly GCA_905221615.1. Taxonomy (NCBI): domain Eukaryota; class Dinophyceae; order Suessiales; family Symbiodiniaceae; genus Symbiodinium; species Symbiodinium sp. CCMP2592. Next base: position 92,395 of record CAJNDT010000954.1, on the reverse strand, counting down.
TTCAACCCTACTCGAGTCTATTGACGTGCTAACATTGAGTCTATGCCTATGCACCTGCGAACGTACGCAACATGGACGGCGGCACAACCTGCACTGTTATCTGCCTCCCTCTGCCTTTCCTCCTCTCGCTCTCTGCGGGGTTTCGCAGAAGGCCCTATGCACTATGCTTCTTGATTGGTACAGTACTGACAAGAGGGTGTGCCGTGCGTGCGCTCGCTTTTGTTGATGTAGAGGAAATGCAAGTCAGAGGGCATCAGGTGAAGATATTGGAAGTCGACGAGCCGACATGCCCAACATGATGCATTAATTCGTAAGCCACTCGTATTTTCATCGTGACACCAAGTTGCAAGCTCTTGCAAGCTCCAGACTGATTTGTGTGGACTTCTTGGGCCGTGGCCATGGCGGAGACCCTTCCCTCCGTTCGCCATCTCAGTGCGGCCCATCTCTCCAGCGACTCGAGGCTGGGCACCAGTCACCGCGATGTGATATCTTACAAGATACACATTGTAGGTTATAAAGTGTGTTATCGCTATACATTATATTGTAGCATATTGTATTATCTTAGATTATATTATAATGTAAGCTTACTGCCCCCGAAGGCAGCGAATTGAGCTTGCTCGCAAGCTCAGAGATGCAGGAGTGCTCCTCCCGGTGTCGTGCAGAGGCTTGTGATGCAATCAGAAAGCGGGCACTTGCAAACTAAGCTGCCTGCTTCTTCCTTGATTCATTGATTGTGCACATCATATAGGATATCCGCGATTGGGATTGCACGCTGTTCTCTTAAACGAGTTTCTACTCTCTGAACATGGAGATTAAACATCAACGATGTGCACTTGTTTTGGATATCTGGAAGGACCGCTTGCCGAGGAGCACTCCAAGATCCTGGCGACGCAGATAGGAGGCTTCCCCAATGGGTTTGCCGGACGTTGCCCCCCTCGAACAGCAAAAGGTGCAACGAGATGCATGCAGTGCTCCCTGCATGTCCAGGCGATCGGAGATCAGCGGCTATGCTCTTTTGGATGGGAGAGGCTTGCGACTTCTGGCTCGCTGTTGCCTTCTTTCCAGCTTCGCTGTGGGCTCTGACCAGGCAGGAGCTCAGGCTCTGGCCTCGCAGTTGGGAGAGGCCATGAGACCGCCGAGTGATGCTTTCCGTGACTTGGGCCGAAGTCGCAGTCTCCCGGGTAAGGACCGCGACAACCTCACTCATCGCATGGCCATGACGTCGCTCTTGGCTTCTGGGCCGACCGGCGTCCAAGCCCTGCATGCAGCCCTGGGAGGCGCCTTCGCCACTGCCCAAAATCTTTGCTCTGCTTCCAAAGTGTGGTTTGGTCCCACGTCTAACTGTCCAGGTTCCGACCCTCTGGGCCGACAGAACGCCGCAGAAGCGTTGGCCATGGCAGGTGATTTGGGCAGTGATGCCCTCGTGGACAGGCCGACGGGCAAGATCGAATAGAAGCTTGCAGGTCGATGCCAACAACCAAACACACGCACATACACATGAAAAGACTGGGCGACGGCTAAAATCACATCAATTCCAGCCGCGTTTTGTTTGTAGGATCCAGGCCCATCCTGAATGCCACTCCTCGCTTGGAGTCCTGTGAGCTCATTGGCGTTTTTTCGTGAAGAAGCCAAGTCTAGAAATAGTTTTGTTCTGGATAGACACGCCGCGTTCCTTTGTTATCAAATCGCAGCTATTCCGGCATGTAGAAGCGTTATTCGTCGAAGGTGATGGTCTGGCTTCCAGAGCTTCTGTGAAATGGTTGTACGAAGAAAGGAGCCAAAACTAGGAGTCTGATTAATACTGTTCATCAAAGCTATGCCAGCTACCTGTGACTATGTTCTGGGATACATGCAGAGGAAACGCAACAAGGCATACACGAAACAGAGTTGGGAATGCAAGTCTTGAGTACAAGGCGAACCGGAGGCGCGGATAGTGTGGTGTGCATCCCATGTATGTTTGCTCTGTGGGGCCTCATCTTCTTGCAAGGTCTATGACTGTGCATAGGTTTAGGGTTTTGAGGGTTTGGGGTTTAGGGTATAGAGTTCCTAGTTCTTGCCAATGCTGTTGTAATACATCCATTTCGCGAAACGGAAAGCACAGTACTATTGGCAATATAGTTTGAATACAGCGGATGTGCAGCAACACCCTCACGTGAATTGGACGGATTCGTAAGGTCATTTCACAAACAGCGATCATGGATCCCGTTCGGAATGAGCCTTTCTTTGTTCATTGTTCGCGCCGAATTGGGACCCCAACACAAACAATGACAATGCCTTGCAAAGCGGCCTAAGTAACATTCAGCATCTTCTATGAAGCTTTGGGCTTCTCGGGGAGCCTGCGTCCTTTTCAGCGTTCTCCATGCCAACTCAACAGAAGGTGAGGTCCGTCATCTCCTTTTGAGGCATTGGGTTTGGCCTAGAGGTTGGGGTTTCTGTGACCAAGTCATCGTTCTGAGATGTAGGGGTTGCCATCTATCACATCACTTTCGGCTTTGGGTCTGTCACCTATCACCTCAGTCTCCGTTTTCAGATTTTGGAGCCTCTCTCCACCCATGTTTCCCTACACGAGTCACCTTGTCAGGGCTTGGCCCATCATCTTGTTTCTCAAGATTTGAGGTTTTTGGTTTGGCACGCATCCACAGCCCAATTGGGGTTGGTGTTTATGGATATCTTCCAGTCATCAGAGCCGTTGCAGGTTTTTTATGTTTTTTTTGTGCCAGCCATTTTTTCCTATTGGTCGGGTCGAACTCCAGCCATTTGGGGTCTGGGGTTTGCCTCAGCCTCTTTTGTTTCAGATGCATTTTGGAAACCGGTTACCCCATTTGCGGTTTAGGGTTTGGTACCCATCTTGCCCCTATGGGATCTTGAGCTCGCCACCCAACATGACGAGCCTTTTTCAGGAGCTTTTTATCAAGAAACAACAAAAAGGAGCCCCAAAAAAGGTAGGGGCCCTTCAATGTTTTTGTGGTTTTCGGTGCCCGGTACTCGTTATTTGACGTGGACGTTTTGGGTTCAAGGTCCAAGTTTGCCTGTTAGGGTTTGGGCCTTTTGGGAAAAAGTCGCCTTTTTCATGGTTCATATGTTCCAAATCTCGTATTGGGATTGTAGGCATTGGAGAACCAGTTCATCCGAAACACCTACTTTTGTTATGTTCTCAGTCTTGCGAGGGTTTCAACCTGAAAACCAATGCGAAGTGGATATCATGTTGCTATTATGATACTTTGCTTGATATGCTACGTGCTACCCGCTGTCCGCCCTCTATGTATATCCACGGTGAGCAGTGAGCAGATGATGCAGATGAGATGGGACGAGAATCGTCGTGCTGGCACAGGTTGAAAGATCCCTGTGACGATGTTCGGCTCGCGGCAGCCTGGGGATTGTCCAGGCCAGGGCCAGGACAAGGATCGCTCTGGGCTTCTTTGAGGGTGAGGTGTCCTTTCCTTGTCAGGATCCCCAAGCTCTCCCGCGCCGCGGCCCTGTCTTTGGCAGAGGGCCTAGAAGACCCGGCTGTGCGCAGCTTCGCTGTCGAGGCGGAGGGCGGACGGGGGTCGTTTCATGCATAAAGCTCCTTGCCAGGCGTTGAGTTTGAGGGGTGACCTGGGTGCCTCTGCGCTGGCGACGCAGCTGGCCTCGGAGCAGCAGGAGAGAGCAGAAGTCCTCGGCTAGACATAGCCGCCATAGTCTCTGTCTTGCCTGCCTCTGTGTGACATGCGACACCAGGAGGCGCAGAGCGTGGCCGCTTCCAGCCTGCAGAAGCTCGGCGAGGTCGGGGCACGTGCCGCGGCTGAGATGCTCAGTCACCAGAGCCCTGCCGTCCGAGCCTCGTGAGCTGTGGCTGCGTAGCCGACGAGATCGTAGCCGAACTCAGGGCCGACGCCGAGCTGCACAGGTGCTTGCTTCGATGGGCCCAGCCGGAGACTGAAGTGATCCTGAGTGCGAAAGGGGGCGGAACGGGTCGAATGAGGCAGCCTCCCGTGCCCTTGCGCCCTCCCTCCGCGACAAAGACGGCGACCTGCGTCGCCGAGCCGCCGAGGACGGCCCCAATCAAAAGAGGTTCGAATCTGCCAACATCGCCCTGCTGGCTGCAAAGGTTTTGGGGCGCTTGGGCTCCGCAGCCGCCGGCGAGGTGAAGGCCTTGTCACGGCTTCTGGAGGTGGGGGTTCAGGGCGGCACCGACATCAAAGCACATCCGACTCATTAAATGCCCGCTGGCAGGATCCAAACCCTTATGCACGGATCAGCTCCGACCTTGAACTGCTGAATCTGTCTCACAGAAGTGAGCCCTTGAAAAATCGTGGTGGGACTCTAGAGGGATTAATCGAGGCGCCGCACGTTCTCTTCGAGCTGAAGGCCTGAAAGAGGTGGCTTGCTTATGAGCTCGGACACCCTATCATCCTCACACATGCGGCTGTTGCACCTGACTGGACCAAGTAGTATACCTGAAGCTGAACGTCAGGCCGCCAGTGCAGCAGGAGTGCCCGAAGAGCGAATTACGGCTGCCCTCAACAGCAGACAGGTGCGAGAACGCTGTGCAATCGCGGCAGCTTTTGAAGGGAGTGGGTGGGTTGTCTACATGAACTTGACAGGTTCCTCGCAAAGCTAGAAGACCTCGCTTTGCTTTGTCGGCAGCTTGTGATAGTGAGGCCGTGGACTAGCACTGGAGCACCTCCACCCCTCCAGCCTCGCTTCACCTTCGCAGCTTACGGCTTGCCACCCGGGAGTCAGAAGCTCGATGTCAATGAGAACTGGCATGGCCAAAGAGGCCGTGCTTTCTGCGCGACAAGCAAGTCGTCAGATTCAGAGGGAATTCCGCGAGCAGTTGTGTTTGCACTGCTGTGGTTTTCTGCATGCTAGACTATCCTTCAACGTGCTTAAATCATCTTAAACCAGCTCCTCCTGTTCTTCGTCATCCACGTTAATTTTTCTGGGCCTTTCAGGGTCAGGGGCTCGAAGCCTGGAGTGCCTGTGAACAGCGCAAGCACGCGATGCTTTGACGGCCTCAGAAAAGGTGCAAAAAGAATGCCTCCGTTTGAGAGAGTGTGTGGCTAGCAGTACGCTTTCCCTGCAGGTGCTGGTGCTGTGCATGACTTGAGACCATCCTTGCCGCAAGCAAACTGGAGGAAGAGAAGAGCTTGGGACGATGCTATTCTATTATGAGCTCTGAACCAAGTAGTCATGGACTGCAAGAAAGCTGGCCTCCAACAAAAGGATGTGATGTGCATCGGATCGGCAGAAATTGGACAGACGCCAACACTGAAGCCCTTGGAAATAAGACCTTGCATACCAGGTTTAAGGGTGAGTCTTGCTGAAATGCCTCATGACACGACCTGATGGCAGACGAGTCGTTCCAGGCAAGGCCGCATGGTGAAAGGACGGAGGACGGCTGACCCGGCTCTGCGCTTCAGGCGTCGCCTTCCCAGGGCTCCGAGCCGCCCGAGTCCCTGGCATTGGCACGGAGCCCATCGGGTCCGAGTCTCAGAAAGCGCACGTTTCGAGATAAAGGCAGCAGCCGAAGAGCAGCGTAACAGCTGTCTTTGTCTCCAGTGCTTGTTTTGTTCATGCTCGTTCTCTTAGTTTCATTCACGGAGGTGAGGGAGGGAGGAGCTCAAGAACTTAGGTCCTTTCGTCTTTGCCCACGACTTCACTCGAGAAGTTGCCGGTTCGCTCGAGGACCGCCCCAGCTTTCCCCTGCAGTTGATACGCTTTTGCTTCATGTGGTGTTGGAGAAGCTGGCTAGCTCTTTCGGGTTGTGTGTCTGCGTGGCCGGGACGAATTTAAAGGCACCCTCACTTGATGCAGGATGCTTACAGCGTGCAGAAGAAGCCGCTTGGCGAAGGTTCCTTTGGGAGCGCCTTCCGGGCGACCTGCAAGTCATCCCCGGCACACTTGGAGACAGGAAAGCTCCTGCTGGCAGCAAGGGTCTGAGGTCTGCGCATGTTGTCATGTTGCTCAAGGCTCAAGGGCTGGTGGAAGAGTGCAAGAGGAAGAGATGTTTAGCTGACCTGTGAAGTCTTTCTTTGTTTGCGCTCGCGGTATACAATCTACAGTAGCATTTCGGCCAAGATGAAGGAGCCCTCGTGACATCACGCCATGGCATCAACCAGACAGCTCTACTGGTGGATGTGCGTGGGCTGCGTCGTCTTGTCCGTTGTCCTTACGGCCTTTCCGGCAAACCGATGGAAGCTTATCATGCACTGATTGTCTCTTTCGATCTTCGAAATAGAGTGAGTGGAGGTGGCCTACCTGAGGAGTTGGTATCCCCAAGAGAACAGCGAGGAGCCTGGGTCCATGGATCTGAATTCCATCAACAAGGGCAGTTTCACAGCGGCTTGACTGGTGTCACGGTATCGTATGGCAACGAGAGGAGGCGGATACTTCCAAAATGCACTTCTATTTTGTTAGGTCCGAGATTCCAGTGGGATCGGAGAAACACGAGAGGCATGCAATTTTTGAAGGGCTCGTGTGGCGTTTGAGGCAGACGCAATACTCTGCAATATTTTGTTTGCGCGTGCTGGTGTCACGAACATTGAAGTCAGCATGGGAGGCTGCAGAGCTTAGGTGTCATGTTGCCATCTGTTCACGCTTCAGCGCTCAGGTAGCCGTCTCTGGTGCTTTCTCCGAGGCGCGTGGCCACTTCCATCGTGGCAGGTTTTGTTATGTTCACACAGGTAGTCCTGGTTCCCTTACCAAAGAGGCCAACAGGACATAGTTAGAAGATTTCCTTACGGGATGCAGGGCTACGTGTGTCTTCGAACCAAAGCCGCTGAGCTGTTCGAGCTGCAGGCGGAGTGTGAGGAGCTGCTCCGCTTGGCCGGGCCTGGGGAGGAGGCGCCATTGCTTCGACCTCAAAGCACCCTTTGAATTCTACCCAAAGCATTCGTCCATGCACGTAGGCCAACCTTCACACATCCATCCTCGTCCATCCTCATCCATCCTCATCCTTCCATCCTTCCATCCCTTTATCCCTCCATCCCTCCCTCCCTCCCTCCCTCCCTCCCTCCATCCATCCATCCATCCATCCATGCACGCATGCATGCCTGCATGCAGACATGCTATAAACATGCAAGTTTACCTACATACGATTGTGGCGTGGTGCATGCACATGTACGCCTGCCGAAGTGCGTTTGCTGGTGTGTGAATAGTAGGTCTAGGTACTTCCATGAAAGCGTGCAGATGTCAGGGCTTACAGTCGCTTTAATAATGTGTTGAGAAGGTCCCATGTTAGGCTGTGGTCCATCTGTGCATTTTGATGCTAACGTCACTTGCGTATGAGGCATTGGTTTCTGGAAATCAAGGGCCCGGATACTTCAAAGAAGAGGCATCGTGCAAAGCCCGGCCTGTTCAGAATGCAGGATCTGAAAGCTGCCGCGAGTTGAGGTGCGTGTGGCGAAGATGTATACGGTGAATCCGGATGATGCTCGGTTTCTAGTCGCACTATCACTTGAAATGCTGTCGCAACGCCAGCCGTCATGTAAGCCGTGCTAAGGTTTCAATGGGTGTTCAAGCGTCTCTGGCAGATTGCGACCGAAACAAACCGGTTGCACTGGAAGCTGGGACGCTTGAAGTTCATGGAGCCACTGAATCTGGTGAGCTGCCTGTCTGCTACCCATTGAAAGTTCGGCTCTTTGGATCGTGCGAACGACGAGGTGCTAAGCCTAAGCCTCCTTCCGAAAGACCTCAGGCTATACTGCGGCTCGGCAGCGAGATGCCTGAGGCCTGGCTTGACGGGGTCCTGGTGCTTGGTGTCTTCCGTTGTGAGGCAGCTGAAGATGGTGATGTCCACGGCCACTATGATTGGCATGCGGCGCCCAGGCTAATTACTAACTAGCTCGCCTTCTCTTGCATCGAATCTTCCACCGAACTCCAGAGGCTTCTTTGACGCCTGGAATTGCTAAGGACTTGATGCCTGGCGCTGAATCGGAGGGGCGACTGCTATCCCTCTCTGTCCAGCTCTCCAGGGGGAGTGCTCCTTGGACCTGAAGAATCGGCTCTTCTCGCTCTTTTCGTCAGTATGACGGACCTGTTGCGAGAATCTGGGATAGACAGCAGCACCCGGCAAAAAAAGCTCATGTCCTGCCCAAGTTATTGTTGCCTGTTTTTCCAAGCCATTTTGATTGGTTTTTGCTCTTGGATCAGTGACCTCTCAAACAGGGCCTAGCGCTGGCTTAAGAAGAATCCGACAGGTAGTCGGTGGTAACAGCCACATTCCGAGAGATTTTGCAACTGTCCCACGTTTCGGCCACACACGCTGTCGCAAAAGAACGCGTCCGCCAGCGTGGTTGTATCTTCTTTTTGTGCCGATTGAGACATTTGCAGCAGGCTTCCTGTTGGCAGTACAGACGTACGACAAATCAGGCTAGCTCCTTCTCCAAGCTTGATGGTGTGTCCAATTTGATCAGCTTAAAGGCGCAAGAGGGAAAATGCACGCATCGTACCAGTTATACCCAGATTAACTGACCGGCAGTTGGGAGCTACGCTTGCACAGAGTGGCAAGCAATACGACATTAGGGGCTTCATCGTCACTTCCCTGTCGAGTGTGCCTCTTTCAAGTTCCCCGGTGCTTCCGACTCGGGGTTTAATGTGGCCTGGTGGTGAGCGATTGGGTTTGCAGTTATTCGGTATGTTAGAGTTTAGGGTTTAGGGCGTGACACCCTTTCGACGCTCATCGCCAAGGTGCGTTGTGGTGTGCGCCCAGGTTCTCCCAACCCACCCACCCAGTTTATGGCGTTCTCGGGGTTCGTGCCAGATTGAGTCTGTTTCGGAAAGTGCTTTGGATCTTGCGGATTGGCTTTCGGTGCCATTGCTCGAACGGCAGGCCTTTACAAGGAAGCCTCCTAGCGTGAGAGAAGAGGCTGCTTCGTCCATACTGAGTTCCCCAGAGGGGCCTTCTTGAGGAGACCGTTTTCAATCGAACGCTTTTACAAGTTGTTGAATAAGCGCCCTTTGCGTGGAAGTGTTTACGGAAGCCCCTTGTCCGGGAGGGTCCTCACGAGACCGGGAGCCCCTTATGATTCATAATATGAGGAGGCCCCTGCACCGGGGCCCCATCCCCATGCAGGGGAGGGAGATTCTAAACAGGCCCTTCTCGGGAGCTTTTCGTGGGTTTCGTTGGGAGGATGCTTGGCAAGAGCCCGCAACAGCCCGAACGATTTTGGAAAAACCTGTGCTCCTTTACCTGTACGGGAAACCCTCATAAAACTTGCGGTCCCTTACGGAAAGACTTTGTGAGGAGGTGCGGGCAAGAGGGCTGTTCAGCTCGCATGCAGAGCTGTGCGCACGCACCATCCGAATGCTGGGGACACTAATGCGTTTGACTATCGGTGGCAACGTGGGTTGACCCCTTGCACGCAAGAGCGGTACCCGCGGCTCGTTCATTTTAGGGTTTCAGGGTTTGGGCAAGGTTTTGCGTTTAGGGTGTCGTCTGTGCTGCTGGCTTTGCGGTTTAGAGGGGAGGGGATTCGAATGTTCGTGATTTGTTTATTCCGGAAGCATCGCAACGGCAAGTCGTACCGCAGCCGTTCGACTTAAGCTGCCCGTCCGTGCCACCTCATGCGGTACGGTTCAGCTAGTGAAAGTTTAGGCTGTCACGGCTTGATGCCGAGGAGTTCCTCTTCCGACTCCACGCCCCGGCCCCGCCGTCGTCGCCGTGGACGTCGTCGTCAGGCCTGTTTCCGGGATTGCCTTAGTAGTCCGGTTGGCTGTCACCGCGTGGCAGCCCTCTCCGACTTCTTCGAGCAGCCCCCGGTCCCCTTCCTCCGCTTCGAGGTTGGTTGACTCCGGCACGTTGGGCACTTTTATCTGCCGCTGTGCTTCAGGCGTTCACCTTCCGTTCCGGTGCCCTTGTCGGGCGCTCGGTCCTTGCGGTGTGCTCCCTTTTTCACTTTCTTTCTCTGAGGCCGCAGTCCGGTCCGTCCACCTTCGGTGCGACTACCCCTGCTGCTACCGCCGCGGAGGCCCGGACTGCCCGCTATGTCCGTTCGCCTCTGATTTGCTTGACCATGCTTGAGCTCCGGTTGCGCGCATGCAGCAGCATTCCCGCTCTCAAGCATTTTGCCTCCCGCTCCCTCCCGTTCTTTGCTTTCAGCATGAACCGCTTCGGAGGATCTCATCCGCTTCGCGATCTGGCCCGTGGCTTGCGCTATGCCCAGGCTGGCTTGGGAGCCGACCCAACTACGCCGTCCTTTGGACCTGGCCCGGCTGCTGCGGTCATTGATCCGCCGGCCCAGCATCAGACTGCCTCGGCCGCCAATGCTGGCGATGGGCAGCCGGCCGCCGTCCCTGATCCGGCACCGGTGCCTGCCGCTGCCCCTGCGGATCCCCCCGGCGGTTACTTGGCCACCTCTAAGGCTGCCTCCGGAACCCGCTCTGGTGCTGGTGTTCCTGCTGGTGATGGCACTGCTCCGGCCGCTCCCATCCAGCCGGCCCCTCCGGTGATCCAGACCAAAGCGGTGCCCAAGCACCCGCCCACGACCGGTGGCCGACCTTCCAATCCCCCGGCTGCTGCTGTGATCCCGCCGGCATCGGCAGACACCCGCCCGGCGGATTCGGGTCAGCAAGCTTCCGGCTCCGGTCAGCCAGCGTCCGGCTCTGAGCAGCGTCCGGCCGAGTGGATGGCTCCGCCGCATGACCCGGATCGAGAGCGCGCCTTGCGCCAAGTCATGCTGGAGTTCCTTTCCGAAGCAGATGATGACTTGGTCTACGCCGGGCTGGCCGACCTCCCGCTGAGCCAGGCATCCCGGTTGCTGGTGCTTCAGTCCGAGGTGTGCCAGGACAACTTTTATGCCCTGGCCAACCTGGGGCAGTACGACGTCGAGGCGCCGATCTCCGTTTTGGCCGCTCAGTCTACCCGGCCCGCCTCCGTTCCGGGGCAGTACCGTCCGGTTGGCGCACGCTCCATGCCGGAGGGCCCCCGCTTACCGGACCGTGATGGTGCCGTGGCCATTGAGGAGAACCTGGCCCGCCCCCAGCCCAGCTTCCCGCCAGCCCGCATTGCCCGGACCGACACTCGCGCTATCCCTCTGGATGTGCCTCTGGTGCACTGTGACCGGAACCGGCCCTCGGTGACGCCCCAGTTCGATCCGGATGCCCCGCTGACCCCGAGGCGCATCAACACCGGTCCGTGGAATAAGTCAGAAGGCTGGATGCGCCTGTCCATCTGCCTTCCGGACTCTCCCGGCCCGTTTGTCCGCGACCCGGAGACATGGCCTTATGCGGACCTCTTTTGCTTCGAGCTGGAGGACTTACCACCATGGGTGCCGATTCAGCAGCCCCCGTCCGGCCTGACGCACCTCCGGATCCGTGGCTATTGTAGCCATGATTGCCCGGCGCGAGGACCACGCTGTATGCGCTGTTGCCTCCGGCCGATATTGTATTACAGCCGGACGGCTCACACCGGGCACAAATGCCATAACTGTATGGAGGATGGCCTCTGATCCGCCCCGGTGGTATCAGCATTTATGGTCTTTTCTTCCCCGGGCTCTGAAGCATAAATCATTATTCCGACCCGGCCTTAATTTTACTACCTCCCGCGTTCCGGTGGCCATTCTCCCTGCGTCTCACCGGTCATCCGAATCCGATCGGTGGGTTCTGGATCTGGCTGCCCCTGCGGAACCGCAAAAGCTCTCTGCTCGCTTACATTTTGCACTTTTCCTGCTGTAGCGGTTTACGTTTTCATGCTGCCCTGATTCAGGTTCCGCTCCCCTCCGAGGCCTGTGCTGTCAGTCTTCTGGGTTGCCTTTGACCCCGCCCTTGTCAGGCAACACCGAAATCCTCGTGCGTGCTTTCACAGGTTGCTCCTCTGAGTCTGCTCCTGTCAGGCGCGTCATCGTTTGCACCTGTGTTGCCTGCGGCACCGTGCTGTGAGCCCCCGGCTCCTCGCCCGTGTCCCGGGCAATCCTTGCATCTGCCTTCGGATGAGGCCCAGCCGGGCACCCCTGTCGTGGCCCGCGCTCCGCTGAGCCCCCTTGGTTCCCCAGGTTCGGACCTTTTTGCATCGGATGGGACTGAGGCCGGGTTCCAACTGGTCGCGGGTTTTTCATCAAACTCCCCTGCATCTGCCTCTGGTGTGTCTGACCTGGCCCTTCCTGGCCTGGCTTCCTTGGTCGTCCCGCCCTTGGCTTGCCCTCCCGACAGCCTGCGTCTGCCTGGCTGGTGCCCGCGCCCTAGGCCGGTGCCCAAGCCCTGCTCGCCTTTGTTGCCCGACGCTGGCGGTGACACCCCGGCCCCATCCGGCAACTACATCCTCGGGCCTCTTCCCCTTGCCTCGGCCTCGGACTCTGGGTCCTCCATGGCCGCCGCTGCCGAGGCCGCCCTTGTGACTTTGAGGGCCGCTTTTTGCGATGCCGTGCAGGACCTCGGTGATGCTTGCACACTTTGGCTTCACACGAAACTGGTGCCGTCCCCCCGTGAGCTCCAAACCCGGGCGGTCGCGAAGTTTGCCCCATCTACCCTCACTATTATCTGCGTCTTTGGAGTGCCTGGGTTCTGCACTGTCGCCGCTTCGGTTTTAGCTGTTCCGACCCGGCTCCCAGACCGTTCCTGATTGGCTTCACCGGAACGCCGCCCCCTCCGGACTTGCGACTTCGGCCTTCAAGTCACTTAGCTGGATGTCGCGCATTGCTGGCTTGCCTTCATTGGCGGCGCAATTGCAAACTCCGTTGTGCACTGCGTTCCTCACCGCCACCATCCCCATTGAACGACGAGAGTCCCTGCCGTTCTCCGTCTCTTTTGTTGCTTGGCTGGAACGTCGAGTTATGTGTCCGGACACTCCGGCCCGGGATGCCCTGGTGATGGGATCCGTGCTCTGCTTGATCTGGTCCAGTTTGCGCTGGAACGACGGGCTCTGGTCTCCGCCCGGCCGTTTGGTGCTTCAGTACGACTCTTCCGCCGTGACTGGCCTGGCCACTCGCACGAAAAGTTGCCGTGCCTCCATGCCTTGGGGCTGTCAACTGTTCGGCCTCACTGGGGGCCCCTCTGCCTGCTGGGGCCTGTCGTGGCTTAATCTGGTGAACCGTGCCCTGGCGGACACCCGACTGCGTTTCCCCGGCCTCCGCCCTTTGCAGCCTGTTGCTCGTGGTGCGTCCCGCCCGCGTCCTGACTTCCGGGTTTCCTTGCCCCCTCCGGACCGCCATATGGCAGGCGAGGCCCCTCAAGATGTTCCCCCTCGTTCCCGTTCTCCGGTCCCTCATGCCAGGCCCAGTGCCGCGGCTCCGGTGGATGATGTTCCGGAACTCTCGGCTGACAGTTCCGATTCTGATGTGTCAACCGCGACTGCCAGTGACGTTGACACCTCAGTGCCTGCAAAACCGAAGCTGGCCGTCCGGCCCAAGCGCCCGGCGGCCCACACATCGGATGACCTTCGGGCCTTCCTGGTGAATCCGCGCAGCAACATTGTTCACAAAGCGGTTTCCTGCTCGTCCTGTACCCCGCATGCTGTGAGTATTGCACTTGATGGACTTCAGCCGTTTTTTGCGCGCCCAGCATGTGGTGCCTCTACTGCCCACATGACTGCCGACTGTTGGTTTACGACCCCTCCTGTGGGTGCTCAGCCGTGCCTCCGCCGAGCATGCCGGGAGGACTAGACGCTCGCGCTGTGAATGAAAACTAGTTGCCGTCCCGTATGCCGCGCATCATTTCTGAGAGTGCATTGTTTTGTGGTTCCGGCTTGTTTACATCCGCAGCCTTTTTGCCTTCAGGTAGAGGTTCTTCTAGTCCGGGTTCCGGCCACCAACCACATGGCTGCCGACTACCCCGCCGCGAGTTACTCGGCCTCTTCCCAGCAAGCGCCTGCTCCGGACGTTTGGCACACTTTCAGGGCGGCCCGTGGCTGACGGCGCAGTCCTGCTGCCTTCCGTCCCGGAACTGGTGGACCTGGAAGAGCTTAGCGATGAGGACCTGCTGGCTATGCTCCGCCGGTGCTCGGCTGGCTTCTTGGCACGCCTGGCCCGCCTCATCGGCAGGATCCTCCGCCCGGTACCGCAAGTTGTGACCTGCCATCTCCCTTGCGTGAATCCGGAATGCAACCAGGTGTGTGGCCGGGCCATCGACGTCACTCGCCGCCGCCAACAGTTTTGGATGGTGAACCCGTTTTCCTAGCCAACGCGACTGGCCCGGCCGGTGAATTTTGTCTGCCACCTGCCGCAATGATCTGGCATCCGGCACTGAGCAGGGCGCAAAACTTTGTGTGGTTACGCCTTGTTTCCGCCGTTTCTGCAAGTTGCTTTCATGTAGCGTCTTGCTCCGCAGCTGGCTCATTAGCATCAGGTAGGCTGTGCTGTAGGCTGTCACTGGACTTTGGATTTCCCCGGCCTTGGTCCCCATGACCTCTGCCCCCTCTTCCTTTGACGACCCCGCTGCGCTCGTCGCTCTGCTTAAGCAGTGGCACGCTCCTGATGAGCTGCTGGACGCGCTGACGCTTAAAGGTTTCAAGTCCCTGGCCAGCATTGCGTATGCCATCCCACAGGATGGGTCCCCGGATGACTTTGTCCGGAAACTCTGGCCGCCGGCGGATGGATCTTCCGAAGCCATTGTCTCTCCTGCTGCTGCTTTTGCACGTCGCCTGGTCGTGCAAACCCAAGCGGTTGCCCACCCTCCTGCATCCCCGGCACCCATCCCTGGCCCCAGCCTTCCTTCGGCTCCTGCGGCCAAAATCTCTGCCGCCGCAGCTGAGACCATGCGAGAAAAGTTCATCACCGATTACCCGGGGGAACTCCTGTCCCCGGCTAATACTCCCAGCGTCGAATTTCTGAACCGTCTCCGGTCCGAACTCGATGCCCCAACGTCGCTCTGGATTCCGTGGCGCTTGAGGACATCTGAGTCGGATCTGCAGCATTTCTACGAATCCCGCCGGCCCCGTTCGGATGCACAGCTGTTGCGGGGCTTGCTTGAGGGTGTTCCGGACCCTGTGGTGGCCCAATCCTCCGCTCCCACCTCCGGCCCGGTCGAACCTACGTTGCGCCGCCATCTGGGCCTCTTGATTACAGCTTTTGCCTTCCTGGGTGACCTTCACCTCCGTGCCGGGAAAATGCTTCTTGAAGCATTTGTGGCCGCTGCCGTGGAGCAGCCCATCGACACTACCCTCCGTCCTCCATCTATGCAGGAGGTCATTGCTGCCGAACGCACCGTGTGGTCTAACGTTGCCACCCTGATGCGCGATGAGAAGTGGAGCCTCCCGGACTCGGTCACCGAGATTACTGTTACGCGGCATATGCTCCCGAACATTCTTGTGGCCCGGCCGCGCAGCATTCCGGCGCCTCCGGTTAGGGAACCTGGACTCCGGAACCTTGACCGCACCCGTCCTGAGGATACTCCGGAGCGCCCGCCCAAGAAACCCCGTCCCACACCTAAGGGTAAGGCTAAAGCCGAAGCGAAGGCCACCGGGAAGAAGCCCATTTCCGAGTTATGGGACGATTCATGGCACTCCGTCGATGAGTCCGGAAAAGAGATATGCCGCCGGTTTGTTGTTGGTCGGTGCAAGTTGTCCAACTGCCGCTTCAGCCACACGTGCCCAATTCCGCTTCCGTCCGGAAAGCCCTGTGGGCAAAAGCATACGGCCAACAAGCACAACAAAACCCCGCATTGACTACCTACTGGCTCCGTGTCCGGCGCTCTGAACGCGCCTGTTCCTGTGTGCATTCCATCGTCTTCTGATGAATCCGAGTGCATTGCCTCGCCCACGCCGGGCGGCCCGAGCCCCCCGACATCATCTGTTACGCGGCCTGCCGCTCCGCTGGTGGTTGGACCTTTGGCTCCTCCGGACCCTCGAGCACGGTCCCGTTCTCCGCGCCGGACACGCCTTGGATTTTCCTTTTCTTTTGTACCACCTCGCGTCCCGCTGGGACGCCGCATTGGATGCCCCGCTCCACCGACGCAGCACACATCGTCTTGCCCGCCTCCTGCCCCGGAGACTGTGACACAAACCTTGCCGGAACCTGTGTCCCACCCTGCACCTTGCAAGCACCGTCTCTTTCTGGACTTGTTTTCCGGCTCCTCGGCGCCGCTCTCCCATGCAGTCGCTGCCCTGGGTCTGGACCGCATTTCCCCCATTGATTGTCTCCACGGTGAGCATGTTGACTTGCTTGACCCCGACACTCAAACCTCCTTGCGCCGGCTCTGCTCCAGTGGTTTGATTGCTGTGGCTGCTGCGGCTCCTCCTTGTTCTAGCTTCAGCCGTTCCCGCCTCCGTCCAGGTGGCCCGCCGGCGGCGCACGCCCGCACACCCTTCTGGTATTCCTCGGCCTTCCCCACGCCAACAGGCCGAATTGGATTCCTCTGACCGGTTGCACACATTCACCCGGGAATTGCTCACGCTCGTCATGTTGGCTGGAGGTATTGCCATCTTAGAAAACCCGGCCTCCAGCTTACTCTGGCTTGTCCCGGGCTGCCGATCCTGGATCCGCCACCACTGCGTGCATTCGGTTGAAGTTGCCGCTTGCAGCCACGCCTTGGACTACCGCAAAAGCTGGCTTTTTGTGTCCAACTTTTCGGATCTGCGGTCTCTCGCGTCTGTGTGCCAGCATCCTCCCGGCTCTCATGCGACCACGTCTGGACGCCGGACTGCCTCCGGTGCTTTCCTCACACGGGATACCGCCTGTTATCCCTCGTCACTGTGCTCTGCGCTTGCTGACTTTTTCAAGCCGTTGCTCTCGTCACACACCGGCGAGATCCCTTTTCGTTCCTGGCAGTCGCTTCTTCCTGCTACACTTTTCTGGCCCATTCCGGCGAATCGTGTGGAAGATGGCTGTCGGACCCAGAATTGGCCCCGTTCCTCGAGGACCTTCGTTCCTTCCTTCGGCTGTCCGCCCCGGATTTTAACACGCTTTTGTCCATCCCGCCGGGACAACCTTTCCGCCTCTTTCTGTTGGAAGCGCTTTTGTCTGTTTTCAAAGATCCGGACACCTCCTTTGTGGACTTGCTCACTGAGGGCGTCCCCCTGGGCGTTGATTCACAGATGCCTTCCTGTCCGACCCTTTTTCCCCCGGCCGGACAGTCCGCTCCCACTATTATGGACTTGACACATTGCTCCTCTTCTTGGGGCTCCGCTTTGTCGGACCAAGCATCCGTGGATAGCCTTCTCTCCGAAGAGATTTCAGAAGGGTGGGTGCGTGAGATTCCCGGTGGACTGGATGAGCTTACAGCCCGTTACCAGCAGACTGCTGTTGGGAAGCTGGGCTTGGTGAAATCCCCCGGCCGGCCGGATCGACTGGTCGTCGATAGCAGTGTTTCCGGTGTGACCGAACACACATCACTTCCCAACAAGTCCGCAAATCCGTCCATCTCCGGTCTTCGCCAGTGCCTTCCGCCGGAGCACGCCATAGAATGGCTCATCGCGTTAATTCTGGACGTCAGCAAAGCCCACCGCCGGATCAAAATCCGTGACTCCGACCGTGGCCTTTTGTGTTTCTTTCACCGGAACCGGCTGTACCAATGCTTAACGCTTAACTTTGGCGCACGCGCCTCCGGCTTCTACTGGTCCCGGATGGCCGGCTTACTGACCCGTCTACTTCACCGCCTGGTCTTTGTCAAGCATTGCCTGCTGATATATGTTGACGATTTGATTGCTCTGCTTTCCGGCCCGTCCGGCCCGGTGTGGGCAGCACTGATGTGCATCATGTTGCTCATTCTCCGCGTTCCGATGAGCTGGCACAAGGCCTACTTGGGCCCCCGGCCAACGTGGATTGGCTGGTCTATCTGCCTCCACTCCCTTTCTGCCACCATGGAAGCTCCTAAGCTTGACCGGTTGCGGGACCTCCTGGCCAAAATCCGGGGGTCAGATTCCGTCCCACTCCATCTTCTCCGCAAGCTCACCGGCAAGCTCCTGTGGGTCTGCTCCCTGTTTCGACCTTTCCGTCCCAGTTTGGCTCCCCTGTATTCCGACCAGGGCAAGCCTCCTGTGGTACATGTTGCTCTGAGTCCGGCGAAATGGGCTTCGTTCCGCTCCAAGCTTGACTCACACCTTGTTCTGCAGTCTGACGTGGGTCTCGCATCCTGTCCGAAGTTATGCACACTGATTTCTGTCTCGGGTCGTGAGGTATCCTCACTTTCCCAAGTCCCGGTGTCCTTTCCTGGCGAACGCCGCACCTGGATTTCCGTGCGTATGCCACCTGAATCCGACCGGAAGCTTTCCAAGGAATCCTTGGCGGTGCTGGACATGTGGCACGCTTGCCTCGCCGATGCTGCCCCTACGTTCCCGCTGCCCCTGGCTCGTGAATTCCCCTGCCAGGCTTTCGCGGACGCCTGCGCCGATGCACAGCATGCCGGCATCGGTGGTTTCGTCACGCTTCCTTCCGGTAAGACTGCCTGGTTTCAACACCGGTTTTCCGCTTCGGAGCTCACTGCCCTACTCCCGTGGTTCCCGGTTGGCACTTCTCCGCAAGCCTGCATTGCTGCTTGGGAACTTCTCGGACAGATCGCTCTCCTTTGGGTGATTGGTCTCCTGATTCCGGTTTCCCTTCACCCCATCCACGTTGTCACCCGCTGTGATAATTCCCCTTCCGACTCTGCTTCGTGGAAAGGACTCTCCACTGCCCGGGGAATTTGCTCGCTCCTTCCGGCCTACTTTGCCTGGCAGCGTGCATTTTGCATCTCTACTTATATTGACCATGTTCCGGGTTTCCAGAACACTGTTGCCGATGGTCTTAGCCGAGGTGCTGACCCGACCACCTTTGGACTCCGACCTTGTGACCGGGTGGATATTCCGTGGGCTCTCATCTCTCGGCCTCCTCGGCCTTCATACCATCCGACGAGTGCCCTGAACCTGTCCCTTTTTCCGGCTATGGACTTCTAAATGTGGCTGGGTTTCCCCCGGTTCGGGTAGTCCCCACCTCAAGGGACTAACTAGTTTGGCCGTTAACCCAGCTGCCTTCTTCTCCGGTCCCGGGACTATCCTCTGGATCTGCCCGGGCACCGAATATACATTCCGTAGCTCGTCCGGTTGCCCGGTTCCGGAAGATCCGAGGGCCGGGCCACAGACCGAGCTGCTTGAGCCAACCGTGAAAAAGGTGATGCATCCGTGAAGTCCGCACTTCATGTTATTCCGTACCGCAGAGACGTAACGGACTAGTGCTTCCGGATAAACGGGGATTCGAATGTTCGTGATTTGTTTATTCCGGAAGCATCGCAACGGCAAGTCGTACCGCAGCCGTTCGACTTAAGCTGCCCGTCCGTGCCACCTCAGCCGGTACGGTTCAGCTAGTGAAAGTTTCCCGCCACCGTCCCCTTATCACCTCCGTTTGGTGGTCCATCCATACTTTCTGGACTTTCTGTGTTTTTCAGCTGGATTTCCGTCTGCACTTCCGTAGGCCGTTAACCCAGCTGCCTTCTTCTCCGGTCCCGGGACTATCCTCTGGATCTGCCCGGGCACCGAATATACATTCCGTAGCTCGTCCGGTTGCCCGGTTCCGGAAGATCCGAGGGCCGGGCCACAGACCGAGCTGCTTGAGCCAACCGTGAAAAAGGTGATGCATCCGTGAAGTCCGCACTTCATGTTATTCCGTACCGCAGAGACGTAACGGACTAGTGCTTCCGGATAAACAACTGGGTTTTCCTCTCGTCTTGTAACGTGTTTGAAGCTAGCCCCTTTGTTTTGGTCGTTTCATTTTGCCACACTGGAAGTTAAGGATGCCGGTGTGATGCAGATGATGATGATGATGATGATGATGATGCTGTTGTTTTCTTGTTGCTACTATTTGTTTGTGCTAACGGATCGTTAACTGTCGTGCGTTGTCGTGCATTTCTGAGGATTCGGACTTGTCTTCGGGAGGTGGGGTGGGGTGGGGGTGGGGGGCGGGTTAATAACGTCCGTGCTGCATGAGCCTGGGCCAAAGTTGATCCGATGCAGTTTGCGCGACAGAAAATTCACCAAACCTCCTCAATCAATACGAATTCCCAATTTTTTTTCTGATTCCAATCTATCCGATTTTCCAATCAAATCAGAGGAATCTCGCAAATCTGACGATGCGTTTTCCTGCAATAGAGCTACACATCTCACGAAGATGATCCGATGCAGTTGTCGCGTCAAAAGTTCACCAATCCTCCTCAATCAATACGAAATCTCCATGTTTTCATCTTGATTCCAATCTATCCTATCTTCTGCTCAACTCAGATAAATCCCGCAAATCTGACGAACTTCATCCGATGCGTTTTCCTGCGATAGGCCCATCTCACGAAGATGATCCGATGCAGCTGTCGCGACAAAAAACCACCAATCCTCCTCAATCAATACGAATTCCCAATGTTTTCATCCTGATTCCAATCTATCCTATTCCCCACTCAACTCAGATGAATCTGTCAAATCTGACGAAGTTCATCCGATGCGTTTTCCTGCGATAGGCACATCGCGCGAAGATGGTTGTTTGTGTAATAGTAGTAGTAGCAGTAGTAGTAGTAGTAGTAGTAGTAGTGGTAGTAGTTAGTAGTAGTAGTAGTAGTAGTAGTAGTAGTAGTAGTAGTAGTAGTAGTAGTACTAGTAGTAGTAGTAGTAGTAGTAGTAGTAGTAGTAGTAGTAGTAGTAGTAGTAGTAGTAGTAGTAGTAGTAGCAGTAGTGCAGTAGCAGTAGCAGCAGTAGCAGCAGCAGCAGCAGCCAGCAGTGGCAGTGGCAGTAGCAGTAGCAGTAGCAGTAGCAGTAGGAGTAGGAGTAGGAGTAGGAGTAGGAGTAGGAGGAGTGGAGTAGGAGTAGGAGTAGGAGCAGCAGCAGCAGCAGCAGCAGCAGCAGCAGCAGCAGCAGCAGCAGTGGCAGTGGCAGTGGCAGTGGCAGTGGCAGTGGCAGTGGCAGTGGCAGTGGCAGTGGCAGTGGCAGTGGCAGTGGCAGTGAGTGGCAGTGGCAGTGGCAGTGGCAGTGGCAGTGGCAGTGGCAGTGGCAGTGGCAGTGGCAGTGGCAGTGGCAGTGGCAGTGGCAGTGGCAGTGGCAGCAGTAGTAGAAGTAGCAGTAGTAGTAGTAGCAGTAGCAGTAGCAGTAAGAGTAGTAGGAGTGGGAGTGGGAGTAGGAGTAGGAGTGAGAGCGGGAGTGGGAGTGGGAGTGAGGGTGGTAATGGTAGTGTAGTTGTAGCAGAAGGATGGTGGTAGTGGTAGTGGTAGTTGTAGCAGAATGATAGTGGTAGTTGGAGTGGTAATGGTGGCGGTAGGGGTTGTGGTAGCGGCAGCGTTCGCGGCAGTGGTAGTGGTACTGGATTCGGTACTGGTACCTTCTGCTGGTGGTAGTCTTCGTGCTGGTACTGGTGCTGATACTTCTAGCGGTAGTGGCTGTGGTGGGCATAATTTATTGTTACTGTTATTGTCATTATTATGTTAGTTGTTGTTGGACGACTACAGGGCGTGTAGGGCGTACACTCCTTCTCGCCCCTGTTTTCGGCTTGTCTAAGAACCGTTTGATGGGAGACCGTTTCGGTCATTCACGTTTCTATCCTGTCTTTAGCTTTGCATCCCAGGACTATCAGGGAGGCGCCCTGGTCGTCGGCACCGAGGAGTCCTCGCGTGGCCTGGGCGACGCGGTGACATGGCCTGGCTTTGAAATTTACAATGGCTCCAACACACAGGGACATTGAGCGACGGGTGCAGATGTGCTTCGATGTCTCAGGTGACATTTCCCTCCTACATGGCTCACTGTGTTCTCCCGGTCTCCAAGGGAGTCAGGCTTGGGCTTTCATGACAACACGTACACTGCGAGACGTCTCATGTCGTCTTGCGTGTGGTGCACGCTGCATTTGTGTGATCATCCCGTGGGGTTTTCGGCCAGGCACGCTCTGGTGGCCTGGGTGCGTGGCCGGGTGAACAGCGACCTGGCAGATGCTGCACAAGCTGCCCACCGACACGCCATCGCCAGCCGGCTCAGAGCGAAGCATTCGTGCCATTGCAACTGAACAAAACCTGAACAACAGGTTGGACGATTTGAGCCAATATCCGCGGGAAGGCAAAATTTCGTACAGTGTCACTGGTAAGATCTGGTAAGCCTCCCAGTTCGCTTGGGAGCTTTTGAAGCATGACTTTGGTAAGGTTGTGCTAGAGGATCGAGACTACATGCCAAGTTCTGGCCAAGTTCATCGGCTCTCCCTATCATGCTCGCATGGCCAAAGCCTTTCCGTAAGTTACTCAGCAATCAACCAAATGTGGGGCCACACAAGTTGGGGTCAGCACACCGAAAGTCGGCAGGTTGAAGTCATTGCTACTCGACCGTGCATCTCTAGGACAGCGCTCCCTGCGCTGGAAGCTTTGAGTCGTCTTGAAAATGAGAGAAAACGCTTTTTGGGAGTCCGACAAAGCACCTGCATGCCGGCAGCTGCAGAAACAGCCGTAGCCGTTTTGGTGGTTTCCAAGCCTCGAGCAACAGATTTCACAGAAGAAAAGCAATGTGTTCATACCCTTGCCGCACTTTCTTGCGAAGCCTCTCCAATCATTTAGCAGCCAATCTTGGCTCCTTGTTTGTGGAAACGGTTGGTGGTCCTTGACGTGCAGTTCTTTACTGTTTGTCTCCACTCGAAGAGCACACCCCACCTACCACAGAAGAAACGGAAACATGTTCAATCCGCCACCATCAGCAAGTTTGCAGGCCACTGTCTGCTGCGGGCTTTGCCACATAAGCGCTGGTCTTGTCCGGAACCAGCAAACATACGTTCCACACCTGCTGCGAGCTTGTTCGGAGTCTTACCGGTCTTTTTAGCTCAGCGCCAAACCTCTCAGGCCGATGGCTCCAAGTCGGTACAGAAGACCGAGCGACCTGCGAAGCGTGCTCAACTGGTGCCGGGTCTGAATCAACTTCGAGAGCATTGCTTCGGGCTTTAGGTGGATTTGGGCCCGGACGGCCGGACGGACCTAGACCTAGACTCAAATTCCCTTCGTCAGGCTCAGGCAGCTCTGGGCTTGCAGCGCATCTACGGCAACCACCTACTGCACATTGGCCGGCACCGGGAGGCGGCCGATATGCTGCGTGCCGTGGCGCAGCAGGCTGGGGGGTTCGACGTGGCTTCGATACCAGCCCTGGGGTTTGGTGAGACGCTGTCGTTCTGCGATCCAGGATCCTTACAGCCCCGGTGCTTTGAACAACCTGGCAGTGGCAGAGTACCAGCAAGGAAAACTGCATGCGGCAATTGCACCTGGGCCGAGAACATTTGGTCATGTTCTTTGCAGGTTTGCAGCATGCAATAATGAAACTATTGTCGAGGATGCCCTCCTGTATGCCGTGAGTCTGCGTCCGAACGATGGTGCCCATGCGGCAAGGAGAGCACCAGTGGACCAGTCCGTGTCTTGTTGACCGGCGCGAGGCGAAGTGAGAGCAAATCTGGGACGGTTCTTTTTCATGGACGGCCGCCTTCCATTGGGGACGTATCACCTGGCCACGGCCGTGACTCTTTGGCACCGTTCGGTGCCTGAGCTTGAAGATAGGTCTGGAGACCTTGCGATGGGAGAAGTTGGCATGTGCTTGACCCGGTGCCTCGACATGACTGTCGGTGGCTCAGGCAATAATGCTGTTCCTCTTCTGTATGACGGCGTACTGAACCTCGGCCGCACTGGTGTCATAGCGAGCGTGTTGCTGTTGTTGCAGCATGATTCATGGTGGTCGCTGACAAATACTTAGGTAGCGTGTGTTTTCGGCTCAGTTGCTTGTGACGATGCCATGTCAAATGTGACAAGTGGATGCTGCCCGCTGTCACAGAGAGGAGAGAGAGAGAGGGAGAGAGAGAGAGAGGCAGTGCATTTTGGTGCTGCTGCCTGACTGCGCTCGGCTGGCCAAAGCCACGATCCTGCGACGACACGGAGGAGGCAGATGAGATGGGGCCAACAGCTCTCTACAAGCCCTGTCTTTTGTGACACAAGCCGAGACCGTGCTGCCCTGGTAAGTGTAGTGCAAGGCATCCACAGACGCGGACGCATCGGAGGACCATGAGCTTGCGACTGCAAATGTGCAGGAAAGAAAAGTTTCTGTGTCAATGCTGGGGTATTCTCCGTCCGATAAAATACTGTAGCGGTGCTTTCTTTTGGAAAGGGCTGTGCCAGGCAGACTGGGCAGGAGCGAGCTCTGCGCTAAGCCACATGGAGTCTTATCAGCTTGATTCCACAGACGCAAGTTTCCCAGGTACGGGTATTCCCAAGGTCCCAGGCACCAGGCACTGTCATTCTTCGAGGCTGTGAAAGCCATAGACATCGGCAACATGAAGAACCCCACCAGGCCTGACTTACCGTGCCCTGTTTCGCGGTTGGTTCCGAGCGTTGCCATAGGTTCCAGCGGGAGATCAATATCGCGCAGAAGCTGGACCATCCCAATGTAGTCAGGCATCAAGGATTTTGACGCCTATTGCGTGTGGATGTGTCGATGATGCCCGGAATACGGATTGCCAGCCGCAGTAGCAGACATCGCTCGTGCTCTAGGCTCTACGAGACGTTCAAGGACGCTCGGAAGGCCAGGTCTCCACGACTTCCTTCCATTACCGGTCAAGTTGCCGAAAGAACGTCAGCCAGCACCTGTTTTATGCCGTGACAGATATACTTGGTCATGGAGCTCTGCACGGGTGGAGAACTCTTCGACCGTATAGTGGACGAGGCTGTGGACAGGGACGATCAGGGCTGTGCTTTCTCCCGTTTTCAAGAGCACATCAGAGCGAATAGGGCGAGCTAAGCTTCTGATTGTTGTCCAGTGCTCCTGAAACAGGGAGTGGAACTGACTGCGCCTGTGCCGGCCGTCGAGAGAGTCACATGCGATAGGCACCAAGCGGGTTTGATGAGGCACATGCAGCAAAGTGCGCCAATCCATCGCTACCCGGTACCCACATAGAGATCCTGCTGCTGATGCTAACAGATGTGCTGAAGTCTTCAGCGAATTTTGCGGACTGTCAGGGGCGGCTGGCACGTGACACTCCTTTGTCTGATCCTTCGAGGTACATACGGCAGATTCTGTCTGCGATTTGCTACCTTCATGCCCACAGGCCAGCCTGTGGTGTGCGCAAATGCTGATTGGAATGGCAGCAGTAGCTCCCTGAACATGTAGAAGAACCATTACTTCAAGGAAAGTGTGATTGGCCTGTCAGTGGCGCATGCTTGGAGACAGAATTGCGTTCGCTTTGCTTGACAATAGTTGTGCAAAATCGGTGTGGTGTTGCAGCCGACCGTGGTGTCCGCTCCATGATTATTGATGAGATCGTTAGGTTCATCTCATCGACGCAGTTTCACTGCGGATGATTAAAAGCTACTCATCGCAAATTCGTGTGTGATGGGCGTGCCATGTCAGCCGGCAAGTAGTTTCTTCCAGCTTGCTTGACAATGGTCGGGTGCAAGCCGTGTGTGTTGAAGACGACCGTGGTGTCCGCTCCATGATTATTGATGAGATCGTTAGGTTCATCTCATCGACGCAGTCTCACTGCGGATGATTAAAGCTACTCATCGCAAATGTGTGTATGATGGGCGTGCCGGGTCAGCCGCCAGGCATTTTCTTGCAGCTTGCTTGACAACGGTTGCGCGCAATCCGTTTGTGTGTTGAAGACGACCGTGGTGTCCGCTCTATGATTATTGATGAGATCGTTAGGTTCATCTCATCGACGCAGTCTCACTGCGGATGCTTAAAGCTACTCATCGCAAATGCGTGTATGATTGGCATACCAGGTCAGGCGCCAAGTAGTTTCTTCCAGCTTGCTTGACAATGGTCGGGTGCAAGCCGTGTGTGTTGAAGACGACCGTGGTGTCCGCTCCATGATTATTGATGAGATCGTTAGGTTCATCTCATCGACGCAGTCTCACTGCGGATGCTTAAAGCTACTCATCGCAAATGCGTGTATGATGGACGTGCCAGGTCAGCCGGCAAGTAGTTCCTTCCAGCTTGCTTGACAATGGCTGTGTGCCAGCTGTGTGTGCTGAAGACGACCGTGGCGTGCGCTCCATGATTATTGATGAGATCGTTAGGTTCATCTCATCGACGCAGTCTCACTGCGGATGCTTAAAGCTACTCATCGCAAATGCGTGTATGATGGGCGTGCCAGGTCAGCCGGCAAGTAGTTTCTTCCAGCTTGCTTGACACTGGCTGTGTGCAATCCGTGTGTGTGTGTGTGTGTGTGTTGAAGACGACCGCGGCGTCCGCTCCATGATTATTGATGAGATCGTTAGGTTCATCTCATCGACGCAGTCTCACTGCGGATGCTTAAAGCTAGTGCCAGGTCAGCCGGCAAGTGCTTTCTGCCAGCTTGCTTGACAATGGCCCTGTGCAAGCCGTGTGTGTTGATGACGGCGTGGTGTCCGCTCCATGATTATTGATGAGATCGTTAGGTTCATCTCATCGACGCAGTCTCACTGCGGATGCTTAAAGCTACTCATCGCAAATGCGTGTATGATGGGCGTGCCATGTCAGCCGGCAAGTAAGCTTTGACAATGGCTGTGTGCCAGCCGTGTGTGTTGAAGACGACCGTGGCGTGCGCTCCATGATTATTGATGAGATCGTTAGGTTCATCTCATCGACGCAGTCTCACTGCGGATGCTTAAAGCTACTCATCGCAAATGCGTGTATGATGGGCGTGCCAGGTCAGCCGGCAAGTAGTTTCTGCCAGCTTGCTTGACAACGGCCGCGTGAAATCCGTGTGTGTGTGTGTGTGTGTGTTGAAGACGACCGTGGCGTCCGCTCCATGATTATTGATGAGATCGTTAGGTTCATCTCATCGACGCAGTCTCACTGCGGATGATTAAAGCTACTCATCGCAAATGCGGGTATGATGGGCGTCCCAGGTCAGCCGCCAAGTAGTTTCTTCCAGCTTGCTTGACAATGGTCGGGTGCAAGCCGTGTGTGTTGAAGACGACCGTGGTGTCCGCTCCATGATTATTGATGAGATCGTTAGGTTCATCTCATCGACGCAGTCTCACTGCGGATGATTAAAGCTACTCATCGCAAATGCGTGTATGATGGGCGTGCCAGGTCAGCCGGCAAGTAGTTTCTTCCAGCTTGCTTGACAATGGCTGTGTGCGAGCCGTGTGTGCTGAAGACGACCGTGGCGTGCGCTCCATGATTATTGATGAGATCGTTAGGTTCATCTCATCGACGCAGTCTCACTGCGGATGCTTAAAGCTACTCATCGCAAATGCGTGTATGATGGGCGTGCCAGGTCAGCCGGCAAGTAGTTTCTTCCAGCTTGCTTGACAATGGCTGTGTGCCAGCTGTGTGTGCTGAAGACGACCGTGGCGTGCGCTCCATGATTATTGATGAGATCGTTAGGTTCATCTCATCGACGCAGTCTCACTGCGGATGCTTAAAGCTACTCATCGCAAATGCGTGTATGATGGACGTGCCAGGTCAGCCGGCAAGTAGTTCCTTCCAGCTTGCTTGACACTGGCTGTGTGCCAGCCGTGTGTGCTGAAGACGACCGTGGCGTGCGCTCCATGATTATTGATGAGATCGTTAGGTTCATCTCATCGACGCAGTCTCACTGCGGATGCTTAAAGCTACTCATCGCAAATGCGTGTATGATGGGCGTGCCAGGTCAGCCGGCAAGTAGTTTCTTCCAGCTTGCTTGACAATGGCTGTGTGCCAGCCGTGTGTGCTGAAGACGACCGTGGCGTGCGCTCCATGATTATTGATGAGATCGTTAGGTTCATCTCATCGACGCAGTCTCACTGCGGATGCTTAAAGCTACTCATCGCAAATGCGTGTATGATGGGCGTGCCAGGTCAGCCACCATTTTGTTTGAACTTGATGCCAACTTGCTGTTCAATTGTTGAATGTTGAGTCTAATGCCCTGCCAGTCAGTGCTTTCGTATTTTTAGAGGGATACGATGGAAACGTGATCTCAGCAGTCTTGGCGTGCAGCACGGGAGGGGAGAAAGGCGTGGCTTGGGTGGGTTTGGGTTCGTTATGCGGTGTTGTTTGGGCGGGTTGAGTGGGGTTGTAGGCTGATGTGGACTTCCTGGTCCAGTCATACGAACTAGTGGCGAGTATGTCCACGTATCGGACAGGTTTATCCTGCGTGCTAGGTGGATGGTAAGTGTTACTCACCCTGCTGATCGGCATCACTGTCGTAAAGCACGATGCATGGTACTATTGTCCTGGTCATCCATACGACCTGCTGCATGCATAGGACACTAGGGCAAGCTCATGCTGATGCAAGCTCATTGGATGGTGGAGGTGCAGCAAATCTCAAGCTGTCCAATTTGCCGACTTCTTCAGAATTGTCAGGTTCGCCCATCGCGACGTGAAGCCGGAGAATTTCCTCTTCCACGATCCTTCTGCAGAGTCCCAGCTCAAGGTGTCTTGTCGAGAATGCGGGGTTGGAGAAATCGCGGGGCCTGGTTGTTCCTGGAAGAATCGACCCTTCAACCCCCGGATCTTCACGTGGTGGGTGAATGACTAACGGGCAATCACGGCGGATATGAGACCGTGGGCTCATGTTGATTGGCCAGGAGCCGCCGCATGCGATTTCCTTCAGCTTGTGCTGTTTCCTGTGCTTCGATTTCTGCTACTGCTGCTGCTACAACAACAACAAGCACCACTAAAACTACTACTACGAGGACGACGACTACTTCGACTACTACGACTACTACGGCGACTACTGCGACTCTGTTACGACTACGAAGACTACTACGACTACTATGAGTACGACGACTACAATGACTACTGCGACTACTACGATTACGACGACTACTCAGACTACTACCACTACTGTGAGTACGGCGACTACTATGGCTACGGCGACTACTACGACTACTACGACTACTACGACTACTACGACTACTACGACTACTACGACTACTAAGACCACTGCGACTGCTACGATTACTGCGACTACTACGAGTACGACGACGACTACGACGACTACTACTACTACTACTACTACTACTACTACTACGGCTTCTACTTAGACTTCGAGTTCTGATTCTGCTTCCGCTTCTACTTCTATTGTGCCACTGCTACTGATACTTCCAGTACTAGTGTTGGTCGCAGTACTAGTAGTTTCTGATTTGGTCAACCGCAACCTGAAGCCCTAAACCCCAAATCCTAAGCCCTAAGCCCAAACTTACCAAACCCAAATCCTAGACCCTAAACCTTGAGCCCCAAACACTAGAAGTTGCTTGTGAGAATGTCTCAGATCATCGACTTTGGCCTGGCTTGCCAGTTTGAGCCCGGGGTGAAGATGAGCACTAAGGCGGGGCTGGTGAGTTTTGATTGTGTGAGGTTTGTGTCTTAGGTTGTTGAGGGCTGGGTTGTTGATGGGGATGCTGGATTTTGTTGCTTTTTTGGTGTTTCGGGCTCGGGGATTCTGGGCTCTGGCACTTCGCAACGGATGCAGGCGGGCACGGCCTACTACGTCGCCCCGGAGGCAGGGTCACGAGTAGAACTTCTATTTAGTTTAGAGGGTCCTGTCTTGCTGCTGCTCCTAGCTGCGCTCGCTGTGTATTAATCAGGGCAGGCTTCGAGGGCCACCGCAGGAAACAGTACGGACTTGCTTAGCTGGGAAGCCGGGAGAGGTCCTCAAAGGAGGCTACGACGAAAAGTGCGCCTGCCTCAGACAGGCTTAGATGCTCATTTCCTAGACGTGACATGCCCTGTGTTAATGGATACGCCAGAAAATCATACAAGCTGGAAATCTTGCCAAATTTGTTACGGCTGTTCAACTTCGGAGCTGACCAACTGCAGCAATACTGCACGACGGTGTCCGTGTAGGATCGTTCTGAGATTTAGGGCGGCTCCCGCGTTGACCTCGTGCTGCAAGGTCGTCGTGCTACAACGAGTGCCGCGTTCCCATGGGCCCTCAAAGTTGCCCCAATGCTGCTGCTGCTGCTGCTGCTGCTGCTGTCACCCGGTTCTGTGTCGGCCCGGCGAAAATCTCCATTGCGGCCGCAATGGGCGACTGCACTCGGAGTACTCGCGCATACGCTCGAGTGTGCTCGAGTACGCTCGAGTACGCTCGAGTACGCTCGAGTACGCTCGAGTACGCCCGAGTACGCTCGAGTACGCTCGAGTACGCTCGAGTACGCTCGAGTACGCTCCACAGTACGCTCGAGTAGGCTCGAGAACGCTCGAGTCAGTGAACATCTCAAGCACGACAACTGCAGCATCTGACTGCTTTCTGCGGCCGTGAATTCGCCCAGTGCTTGGGTCAGTTTTGCACAAATTTCGGCGAACTCTGAAGCACGACCAGTGCAGCACCTGACTGCTGTTTCTGCTGTCGTGAAGTTGCCCGATGCCCGATGCTGCTTGCAAAGTTGGTGTCCGGCTCAGTCTTCCTGTTGGCTTTTGATTGAGGCAGAAAAACCACAGCAAGTTTAGAGTTGTCCATGCGACTTGACATCGCATTGTGCCGCAATGCAATATATGTGACGAACTCAAACATCCATCTTTGACACTCGCCACGAATCGATCCAGGTGATGTGTGGAGTGCTGGGGCCAGTGCACTCAGGACAGATCTGGAGTATCACTGCCGTTGACAAGGGCTTGTCTGTGCACTTAAGGCAATGCATTTGCGGGTTTGGGGCTTGTGCTTTACATCATCTCGTTTCTTTGAGCAGAACTTGAAGTAAAGAGGCAAAGGCACAGCGCTGCAAGATGGTGAGTGACGGGATGATTCGGATCCTCCTGCGGCGTACCTCGGGTTACCTCAGTTATTTCAATATATCTTCCTCGGCATCCTCAGTGCTAAGCACGACACAGTCACAACAGGGCCAACACGAACTGGAGAAGACTCCTGCGATCTCGGTAGCTCGTGCTCTTCTCCCTTTTCGACTCCTAGGCCTTCGTTGTTTTGATGCTCAAGATAATCTTCAAGATAGCACAAGAGCAGGCACAGCGAAGAGATCGAAACTAGATCGAATGAACCGTCGAGGTCATCTCCTTTGTTCTCCTCTGCGGCTTTCCGCCCTTTGCAGGCCAGAGAAGTTCGCGATTTACTGCCGTGGTCATAGCTACACCCTGTACAGATTGTAATAGCGCTGCCCGGACACATTGCAAATCTTTCGGGTTGCTTCGACTTGGATTGGGCACAGTCTTCCAGGTGACAAAGATCCGGAGATCCTAAAGAAGGCCGGCTGACAATGAGAGCTGATGAAAGCTCTCTGATGGCCTTTTGGTGTCGAGTCCTTCCCTGCCAGGTGAAGACGGGAACCTTCGAGTTTCGCTCGCCTGAGTGGGATCCAATCTCTCAAGGCAAGTCCTGGTGATGTCAGCGAGGCATGCGGCCAGGATGGCGGAGGCCGCAGCATGTGCTTCGTCTCCACTGGCTCAGGGATTTTCGCTGTACTGTAAGGGCTGTGGGCCTTCCCTTGCTTGATGGCTGCAGAAATTGGGGGCATTCATGGGAACTGCCAGAGGCCTGAGTGGGTTAGGATGCTGCAAGCATTG
The DNA here is from genome assembly GCA_905221615.1 of Symbiodinium sp. CCMP2592. Classification (NCBI taxonomy): domain Eukaryota; class Dinophyceae; order Suessiales; family Symbiodiniaceae; genus Symbiodinium; species Symbiodinium sp. CCMP2592. The sequence continues at coordinate 61,101 of CAJNDT010000954.1, read as the reverse complement.
CAGCAGTTCTGGATTTCCTCGTCCATCACGCTGCGGTCCTGCTTCGTATCTATTGATGCATGCGCTAAAGAGCACCGGTGGCAGAGAGCGGTTTCACTGGCAGACGAAGCCCGTCGCCAGAATCTTGAAACGAGAGTCATCCAGTACAATGCCACGATGAATGCATGCGCCAAAGGCGGCGCATGGAAGCAAGGTGTTTCATTCTTCGCCAATGCTGCAGAGAGGGGTCTCCAGCTGACTTCGGTCACTTTCGGCACGCGTGCATCGGCCTTTTCGAAGGGTAATCAGTGGCAATTAGCCTGCCACATGCTTCGATCAGTGTTTGGCAACAACGTTCCTCCGGGCAAAAACCGCTTCATGCAAAGTGCTGCGCAGACTGCATGTGCAAGTGAAGCACAGTGGCATGCGGCAGTGCTGCTTCTGGGTGAGGCACGTTATGAAGAACTTGAGCCCAGTATTGTCCTGTACAACTTGGCGGCTAGTGCATGTCAGAGTGGCAGCCAGTGGAAATTGGCTTGTGCGTTTGTGGGACGTTTGACAGGAAAGCATCGTGCGAGTGCGAATTCTTTCACGTATAGTGTCGCTATCAGCCTTTGTGAAGATGGGCAGTGGCAGCTTGCCTTAGCACTCGTTGCGGAAGCCGAGAGCCAGGGAATTCGGATAGACATTGTCACTTGCAATGCAGCCATCAGTGCATGCGAGAAGGGCCAGCAATGGCAACATGCGATTTCGCTTTTGTCTTATGCTTTGACCAAAAAGATGCAGGCAACCGCGATTTCATGCAATGCTGCGATCAGTGCATGCGAGAAGGCCAAGGAATGGCAGGTTGCCCTCCAGCTCCTCCTGCAAGGATTAGAGGCATCACTGGAGCCTACCATCGTTTCCTACAATGCTACGATGAGCGCCTGCGAGAAGGGAGGGCAGTGGCAGCTTTCTTTGGAGCTACTTGAGCAGGTTGCCGCTTGCAGGATGGAGCCTACCATTGTGTCCTACAACGCTGCCATCAGCGCCTGTGACAAAGGCGACCAGTGGCAGTTAGCAGCCTTCTTGCTTGGGCAGTCTGAGGAGCATACCCTGGAAGCCGACGTAATCTCTTTCAATGCGACCATCAGCGCTTGTGCAAAAGCAGGGCACTGGCAGGAGGCATTAGCTCTCCTGGATGTCGCTGTTCGCCGGAGGCTCGGCACCACCATCGTGACTTTCAACTCAGCTCTGACTGCTCTGGAGAAAGGTGGGCAATGGCTTCTGGCATTGGGGCTCTTTGAGGGACTGGGAGTGCTTCGGGTGCAATCAGATGTGATCTCCTGCAATGCTTTGATCAGTGCCTGTAGCGAGAGCTGGCAGAGATCACTGGGCCTTACGAGCGACATGCAGCATCTTTCATTGAAGGGGACGCCCATCACCTACGGCGCAGCCATAAGTGCCTGTGTGAGGGCTGAGCACAAAAGAGCACAAGTCCAACCGGGCTAATCTTTTTTGGCACCTGGAATTCAGTTCTTGAAGCCTGGAATCCAAAAAGATGCTGGCTTGGTGCACTGGATCCTCATTTCAGGTGGAACTCGATGCAGTGCACCTTCTGCCAGGGGCGAAGAACCTCATAACGCAGATGCTGACCTTTGATCCTTCCATCCGGCCAACTGCCGAAGCTGTAAGCTCAGTGCACAACATTGGTGGTACTGTGGAAGTAGGTCTGGACCGTTTGACAATGAGGTCGTGTTGCTCAGTCCGTGGCTCAAGTTCAAGGCCCTTCAAGTTTTCGGTTGAAGCCTGCCGGTAGGACTCTCCGCGTGTCCGCATGTGCAAGGATTTAGACTTAGACCAACGGGCAAGTTTGCAAGCTGTCGCACTTTGGCAGGGCACGCCGAAGCCGGCCCCTCTGAGCAAAGACTTTGTCACGAGGCCTTGCACGCATCGTCTTGGGCCAGTTCTGCTTCAGACGTGTCTTTTGCAAAAAGTCAGACTTTTCTGTGGACTTACCGCTTTATTATTCCTGCAGGAGGAGATAGTAGGTGGATGCAGGCAGCACTCCCTGCGCCAGGCTGTCTGGGTTCCGTGCCTTCTCAAAGTTGAAGAAGGTGTGGAGGGCATGGAAAACACAACTGGGGGTATGCGGGTGCGCTGATGTGACGTCAGGTAGCATGTTATTGATGGTTCCCTGCCAACAGTCCGTTGAGCCCCTTACTTAGACAGTGTGCCAGGTTGCACTGACGGCGCTAGCGCAACAGTTGCCAGATGCCGCTGATCTGAAAGTTGGATTGTTGCCGCTACACACAGCCCATGTGGACTTCGCGGAGCCTTCCAACAGGGTTTCTCACCATGTGGAAGCGTTCTTTGATCTCAGCAGCAACAGCTGGACCGAGGAGAAGATAGACGGGCTTCAGAAGACCTTTAGGTCATTGGACAAGCCCTGCACTTACCGGAGCAACGGCCAAGGAAGGGTGTGCGTGAATATGCCAGTGGCACGAGCATCACACAAGATCTTGCTTCTGAAGGAATGGTGATGGGACGCTGTCCGTGGAAGAAATCCGAGTTCCGAGCCTACGCCTGTGGCATGAAGTGCGTTCGGGGAAACATTGCCTGGACATAGATCTGCATTGCGAATGCTTCATCAGACGAAGCCGTCTTGTCGACCAATTTCCCAACGCCTGGGAATGGCAGATACTGTCATCGACCAGAATGTCAGAACGACATGCTATGACAGCTGTTTCTCCTGCAAAGAAGCTCAAGCCCAAAAGACGGGGATGCCATCGCCACGGTCAGAACCATGTGCTGCGCAACCGGTCTCAGGAAGCCATCGTGCAGCAGGGGCTCAATCCTCCAAAAGCCTTGGAGGACGTGAGCCGCTGATCTCTGTTTGCTTGAGCTTAATATTGTCTTCTTTCTACTATTGATACTATTGCTATTGCTGTGGCTGTCATGTGCTCTATAGTCCTGGACCCAACTGGGCTCTGCATGTCTAAACTGGGCAATTATGTAGGAATTCTCGCGGTGCTACAGTCGGCAATCTTAGGTTTAAGATTCGGCAGTTTACGAAACAAGCGAGGCTTTGGCAACAAGTCTTTGATCGTCAGGACATCCTACAAGCGATTGATTGCAATGGTGAGCTGCCAAGCTAACCGCATTTGTGCAATTCTGTCAAGCAGCTGCCAAATAGAAGCTCAGGCTCTGGTAGCTTGGACTACACGGAGTTCCTTGCGGCTACCTTGGACCAGAAAGTCTACATGCAGCGGGACCTCCTCCGATGCCGTTCTGGTCACAAAAAGTTATGACTTAAAGCTCCGACCGTGACAGGATGTTTGCTGGGCAGCCTTTCGAATCTTTGATCTGGATGGCGACGGGAAGATTACGAGAGAGGACCGCTGCATGACCAGAAGCACGCAGTCTCCGCATTCTGCCTTGTGCACACTCCCTGCTCTCGTGGTTTTGCAGGAGCTCGGCAAGGCGCGCGCACCCCTCTTTCGCAAGACGACCCCACCCCACACAATGACACGTGCAACAAATCTCGTTCCGGCTTATGGCCCTGGGAGAAGCAGGTGCTGAACGGCAATTCCGTGCAGGAGCTTTTTGGCGCGAGCCTGCTGCTCAGAAGGTGAAGTTTGGGACTGCATAGCCAGCCTCAGCAGTAGTCGCAACTTGAAGCTGGCCGGTTCGTTTGCGACAGGGAAAATCGAGAAGATGATCGAAGAGGTGGACAAGGCAGGGTCGCTTCTTAGGTTCTTGAGTCATGGAGCTCACAGCCTTCGGCGAAGGATGGCGATGGAGCCGTGGACTTCGAGGCTTCGCACAGAGATGGTGGCGTCTCCTCGAATGCTCTTTGTTGTCTTTTTCCTTGGCCGCAGGAGTTCTGTGCAATGATGTCGACCAAGGCTGGTTGCATCTGGTTCTGGGTCTGTCGAGACGAGAGATCTGTAGCATGCGTCTGCCACCAAAGCATCGAACAATCTCCTGAAGGCCTCACGTCCGCAATCTGCAGCAGAAGCGCCGGCTAAGCGGCAGCGTGTCTCTGCCTAGCGTCGGGAGGCCTGACAAACATGCAACTCGTTGCCAGTTTCGGCAAGCCAGACCACCATCCATCAACCGACAAGCCTAAGTTAATGCTGCAGTGCAGAAAAGACCCCTGCCCGAGTAGGAAAGGTTTAGCTTCAGTTGGCCTGTGCCTCTTCCAGGCGAGGTCACTCTGGTGAAAATTGCACGACCCACAATGCCCCATATGCCCCATACTCTGCTCCAAAAGTTCTACACTGCATTGCCATCGTCTTGGTGGAGAGATGCGAGGCTGGTCTGGTGAACCGCCAACGGGCAAACGGTTGGTCATAGCCAGTGTGTAGCTGAAGGCGAAGAGCAGCAGAGGTGGCCAGTGCTCATGAATGGTCGCTGCAGCGGATGCAGCGGTACATCTAGACAGGGTTTAAGACATCCGAACTTCGTGCGATCGCACTACTGCCCCTTGCTTAGGGAGACAAGTCGTAACAGGGTCCTGGCTATTCGGCTCCTCAGTTAACAGGCCGAGCAACTGGAGTGGAGCGCGCCACTCGTTTCAAAAAAGATCGAATTGTCAACGGCATGCCCAGTTGCCTCAGCACCCGTCGAGTTAACCCGACCTGGGCTTTCTGCAACACGCTTAGGGTCCGGTAGCACTTCGTGTCGCTTTGTACCGCCGAAGTTCCAGAGAGGTTATACATGCATACATAAATATGTGAATAACGTATGTTTATATCAACATGCTGATAAATTTTGCCTTACCATATTACTCTATATATTTTTAAATAGAACATTGCATTGTATCATGCTGTAGTACAGTTTGTTAAACAAGCAGCACAGCATGTTATATATGTTTCGCATATTATGTTATGTTTGTTACATTGTATTACAGTATACTTTGGGACATGCTACGACAAAACATTATACAATGATTTGGGTAGTGTATTATGTTACGTTCTGTTCTATCATGTCTGTTTCTGTGGTCATATGAGCCTTTGTGATGTTACCTTATTTAAATTCTAGATTACCTTATTTTCTTATACTGATACCATAGATTCTAGATTACCTCATTTTCTTATACTGACAACATATCACACTATGTTGCGTTGTGGCATAATGTGTTGTGTTGTAATCCTCTGTATTATATCATCTTATTTTTGTAGTAATTTAATTGGAATGTAGCATTTTGCTCTGTTGCATTATTTCAGTTTAGTATAGTCTTGTGTGATTGCAGAGCATAGTATACCATGGTACAGCAAAATACATTACATCAGAGTATAGGAGAGTTTCTTTCTCATAGTGTAGTATAGTATGGTATGGTATGTCTTTGCATGCCTCTCTGCTTGCACCAACCTGGCCGCCAAAAGATGACGTGTTCTTTGCTCGCAGCGCTTGATCTTGGCTCTCCGGGATGTCACGGTCTTGCTGTGAAGCTGCCCACGATGTCAGGCGGAGGAGCTTGGGCTTAGTTGGTTAAGCGCCGCAAGCATGGGGATACGGGCAGATGAGGCCTCGCAGAGATTCGGAGTAGCAAAGATAAGAGGAAGATCCCAGTGATTCGCTCGCCAATATTGACCTGCAAACGAAGCATGATCTCTGGATGCATGTCCTGTGAAGAGGAGCCGCTTGATCGTGGAGCGGCTGCAGGTGCGGTTTCTGGTCGTGTGGGCTCGGTTCAAGGGGAAAGAGTCGGTAAGAGGTGAATCTCTAAGAACTACTCGAACCCCAAACTCTTCCGACATCTCGCTTGTTCTGCGGCATACTGCAATCCCAGGACGGCCGAAAGGTTTCCTTTCAGCATCCACGCACCGACGATCGTTTTGCAAGATGCACTGTGAATGACAACCCTCATCGTATAGTGCAGGCAAATCAACGTAGGGCCTTTGCAATAGCGACGTGGCTTTTGCCACGAGAGCGACACCAGAACTAAGCGCAGCCAGGTGGCCGGAACGAATGGCAGATGACGACGGAGATGCAGTCGCTCGCTTGACGAATCTAGTCTGCAGAATAGCAGCAATATGCAACGATCTGGTTCAGGTAGCTGATCTGCTCGACGAAGCCCTGGAGAGTGCCAAGAAGGGTGACGCGCTGCCAGTCGCACCCTCGGTGGAAGCACCCTCGGTGGAAGGACGCAAAGATGGCGCAAGGTGAGCCCTGAAAGCGTTTGTGGACGGTCTGCTGACTGTTCGGTCGGTGCCACGTGGAGTCAGGCAGCACACAAAAAGTACAAAGATGTTGCAGCGTTGTCCGAATCCTAAGGAGCCAAAGAAGGACAAGAAGCAGGATAAGAAGAAGGAGAAGGCAAAAGAGAAAGAAAAAGCTACTGGGCGTCACAGTTGCGAGCTTCCCTGTCCCCAAAGAGTCCTTTTTGCAAGAACTTGCGAGCTGAGGAAAAGAAAGACAAGGAGAAAGACACAGACTCGAACATGGTAGTTGCTGTCCCTCCGGTTGTCGAGGATCAAGTGATATGCAGCAAACCCGGAGGACAGAAGTCGTAGCAGAAGTCGCGACCGAAGTCGAAGTCCGTTCCCAAGCTCTTCGTTTTTACACTGGAGCCGGAAGAGAGGTGATGGCGAATTGAAAATACCTGTGTGTGGAGGCCGTGACCGCGAAAGGGGACGTGCTAGCCGTGCCGCACTCAGAAAAATTCGAGCAAGGAAGCCCAACGGAGGTTGCACTTTCAAGTGTGGTTGACTGCCCGGTAACAGCTGCACAAAGCCGAGCTGAGTTAGGCAGCCGAGACCGTGACCGGAAGGCGGCGGGGGATTGCGTTGCGCAGCCGCCCTTCAGTTGATGTTCGGGTGTACAGCGGCGCCTTCTGTGGAGCGGAACTGACAGGATCGGTCTCGGGATCGCAGAGATCGGTCGCGTGATCGGTCACGTGATCGGTCCCGCGACAGAAGAGACAAGGACATAGTTCGTTGGGCATCATGTTTCCATGTGGATGCAGCTCGCTGGAATTTGTGTGCAGCAAGCGGGCCAGCCCTTGCTATTGGGCAAAGTGAAGCGTCAAATAGCAGGGCTGGCACGGTCAGAAGATAGGGCGCTGGCATTCCAATTCCTGTCGTCGAGTAGGGATCATGCAACATCTCGAAGCAGACTCGCAAGAACGGGGGAAGTGACGATTGGATGACAACACAGAAATTGCACTGCTGAAAGCAAGTATGGTGTAGGCAAGCAGATACATCGTCCGCTGGATACAAAGATGTATTGCGAGATGGCCGGGTAGCCAGGTAAAGAAATTGGGCATGATGTATGCACTTGTGTATATGCAGAGATAGATCTACCGATAGACAGATTGATATTCCGTAGTGCAATCCAATACCATACCTGTATCTACATTTACACCTAGGCCTAGACCTATACCTATATCTATCTCGTTATATATACCGTTTATATACCTATACCTATATCTACATCTGTGTCAATATCTACATTTCTACTGTATCTGTATCTAAATCTATATATTATATCTGTGTATGTATATGTATATATGTATGTATGTATGTATGTTTGTTTGTTTGTGTGTATGTAGGTATGTAATGTATATCTACCTATCAGTCTATCTATCTAAACCATATATACATTCATACATACATACATACATATATATATATATATATATACATACACATACACATACATAAGCCGATGTCTATACATACACTTGGAATTATGTGCATGCAAGTATGCATAGGTGTAGAAGTACGGATGCATTCATAGGTAGGTAGATAACTATGTAGGGATGTAGGTATATAATACAGGTATGCAGATACATGTAGGCAGGTATGTGTCTATGCATGCGTGCATGTAGGTACACATGTCCATATGCACATATGCGTGTGTGTATGAAGGCAAACCAGGGCTCATGTAACTTTTCATGTAAGCGTGGTTGTATGCATGTACGCACGCATGGATGTGTGTATCCATGCATCCACGACGCTTTCGCACCTTCACAGATACAAGTGTTTACATGGCGCACACGCATGTGCGTCCGTACATAGTTTGGTACCAAGGAATATGTTAACACGATGTGTCTAAAACGGTGAACAGCCTGACGGGTCAGGATATGTCTATGCAGTGGTAGGCGCATGTGAGTGTAAGTGATCAAAGTCAGGAACCAATGGAAGACAATCGCATAACCGATGTATCGAGATGCATCTTCCACACATCCGAGGAGGAAAGTGTGTTATGGAGTCCACAAGCATGGCCGCTAGACAGTGCGGGATCACGTAACAGATATTGCATGTGCAGCACGAGCTTCGTAGAAGATGTGACAGACCGCACAGAGCGCAGCTTCAAAAACGCAAGTCGTGTACGAAGAACTTCGGCCTTAATATGCTATTTTCCGTTGGAACCAACTGAGTAGTTGGGCAAGTTGCAAGCTAGCTGTGTGGCCAGATAGCTGACCCAGCAACTTGGCAAGTAATATGATGAGCAACTCCGTCAGTCAACCCGGCAGCAACGCAGCAAGCACTAGTGCTTCAAGTGAAAGTCTAGCCGGACTAGACCAACTATCTCTGTAAACCTGGCGCTGGGGACTTGTGTTTTTATGACACGAGCGCCTGACCAACAGACGTGAATGCATCGTCAGAAGTACATGAATAAGATACTGGTCTGCAAACCAGAACGCTGACCAAGTAGCCGGGTAGGCAAGTCACGCAAACAAAGAGGACGGTGTGTAATGCAATCTCTGAATGATACACCTTGTACCGTTGTACGGAGGTACATTGCTGGACAGGTAAATGGGAGTTTCATAAAGTAGATTTTATTATTTAGCGTACTATATTAGGGTCCGTATTATCAGAAACACCCGAACGGGAGTTTCCGAAAATTGCGGGTCCCTTCTTTGGTGTCCTTATGAAAAGGATCCTACTATGTAGGGTACTGTATTAAGATCCCATATTATCAGCAGCCCCCAAATAGACATTGACGAAGCTTGCGAGGACCGCGGCCGAAGAAGGAGCCGAAGCAGAAGCCGAAGCCGAAAGTGCCGTCCTCTGCCAACTCCTGGGCTCTTGTTGAGGGATTTAATTTCAAAGCTACCATAATACGGAAACCATATTATGTAGTATGTAGTAGAATTAAATCCCTTAAGAAGAATCCAGACTCTTGTGATTCCTTTCGGTGCTCGACGTCAACAGCTTCCGACGAGGCGTCGTAGTCGCAGTCGAAGGCGGAGGCTGGGAGTTGAGCTTTCTGATGGCACGGCGTCTGTGTCGGACAGACATAGCTGACACAGCAAGTTGTGACATGCAGCTGGCGAGGAGTAGCAGCAGCCGTGCTAAGCGAAAAAGTCGCAGCCGGCGTGTGCCGGCCCGAGTTGCCGTGAGGCTTTGTATTGTTCGACGAGGAGAATCCCCGTGCTTGGTTGCAGCATGTTGCAGCTTTCAGCATCCTGTGTGAACGGGAGTGCCAATATGGTCGGCGTGAGAATGCGTGTTGTTGACCCGCGAGCTGCCGAGGGCAAAGACCGTGGCCGCGACAGAGAGAAGGACCAGACGCCTCCGCATGCCCAGTGCTGTCGCATTGCCGTCAGAATCAGTAGGTGGTGCAGGAGGGCGGAGTGAAGGGTTTGTAAAGTTTCAGCGTTTCCCCCCGACCTTGTGTTCCGACCCTACCCCCCTTGTTTTGGAGAACCGATGCCAAGTCCGCAAAGGCGAGACGTGGTAGTGCAAGGTCTGGTTGTGCCACACCGCTTGTCCAAAGCCTGAGACCTCAAAAGGCCAGGCAAAGAGGTTCATGCACGGTTGACATGGGTTGATAGTTCAGCAGGACAGAGTCTGTTCTTTTGGTCCGGACTAAGACCATTCTGAGAGGCCTCAGTCCCAGTTGTGTGAAGACAGGTCTTGTCCCCGATGGCTCACTTGGACGCCGCAGGGGATCTCGGGTTCACCGCATTGTTTCAAGCTCCTTAAAATACGACAAGCTCAAGGCACTAAGCACGGCATAGCCTCCCACGGTTTCGAAGCTGCCACAGCCCGCAAGCGCCAAGCACCAGCACTCAACATCACTCAACTCTCTGTATTATAAATTATCTAACTTGATCTAACTCTCCCAATCTGCTTACAGCCCCAAACCATCCGAACTCCGAAATTCCCACATCCGAAGTCTCGGGACCGCAGGCCCAGGTGACCTTTTCCCCTTTGTCTGCCACCGGTCATAGGGTATCAGTGCTGCGTATCTCAGCGTAGGCTGCATGGTGTGTGACTTCGAGGACTCCAGCCGATCGCGGAGCGTGAAGCCCCAACGCTCCGCGATCTCACCGGAGCCCGGCTCCTAAGGTGGAGATTAGGGTTTAGGGCGGGGTTTGGGGTTTAGGGCGGGGTTTGGGGTTTAGTGTCCGATTTTAGGACTTTTCCTTTTGCGAGCCTCATGGTTCGGGTGATCTCTCAGGGTCCAGCTTCTGTTTCTGGGTGCAAGGTTTTTCTCCCACAAGTGGTTTTTCCGTCCATCCCTTGCATCCAATCAACGTTCTGTCGAGAGGTAGGGTTTAGGAAGGAAAATAGGTGCTGTGGAGAGCTCTTACTTGGAGCAATGCCCTGACGGCTGCCTGATGGTGGTTTAAGAGCACGGCCATCTGCTTCGTTTTGGTCCTTACAGTTACCGCGGTTTTGGGTTTTGTAGGACTTTTGGCGAGTTGAGGGTTTCGACGTTGCAGTGCTTCGGATTGAGATGTAGGCATGCCGCAGCGGACCTCTTTTTGGCGTTTGCCGTCTCGGCAACTTTCATGCTTGGCAGGCACTGAAGAAGGGTTGAGGCTTTGTGCGAAGTGTTTGTGGGTGCGGCCGCCCATGCCAAGTCGGAGGGCTTCGGCCTCCCCAGGTCGATGCCAAAGCTCTTGGAGCCCACGTCAGCTCCGAAGGACTCCCAAAACGGGTTGAGCCGATCTGAATAAAGGCTGCCTGTTTCTGTACCTGGAGTTTGTCTCATTGTTGTTTCGTTGCCGCTGTGTTGTTCTGCATCAGGAAAATCCTCTCATCCCGGCACTCCGTGTCGGCAGCGAGCCCAGATGCAAAGGGTCGCTGGCGAGTTTGAAGAGCTCCGTTTCCCCGTCGCCACCAGAAAATCCAGAAACACTTGAGCTGCAATCGCCAAAAACATATGCCGAGCAAATCGCTTGCTAGCGTGTAAGGAGGAGGACGAGGAGGGACGAGGAGGAGGAGGATGAAGAGGAGAAAGGGATGGACGCAATGATTTACGCGGCAGCCTGGCTTACGTCACAGATATGGCAACAGAAGCAAATTGTGCCTGGCTAGCGAGCGCATTGTTGCAATCATGCTGACGACCTCATTTGAACCATTGTGTTCTTTCCGGCTGTATGACATGAAATCGCGATTTACATGCGGTGCGACATGCAGTCTTTACCTTCGCCCCTGGCGAGGTGGTGCTCCCATCCCTGGAGCAACAGCAGCTGAGGCCGCAACAGAGCACCTGAATGCGTTTTCTTGCACACCTTGTAGGTGGTTTGGTTCAATAACAAGTCTCAGATCCGTTTGAGACATCAGACACGGAGCATCACGCAGCTAACAGACGTGGGTCAGTCGGTGGTTGCAGATACTGCAGCCTGTGACGTCAGGAGAGAAAGAGGTCCAAGCTCGGTCCTCAGCAAGAAGATTCGTTCATCCGACATTTTGAAGGTGTTGTCAGTCGTTCTGTCTTCAGGCTCACCAGGCAAGGTTTAATGAGCTGGCCAATTAACGTTGTGAGGTGGGACGAGATGGGCGATCCATCTACGACGTTGCCGGAGTGGCTCAAGGCGCACCAAGTTGAAAGCATGCGTGCTGCCCACAGGGCTGGTGCTGCTCAGGGATGAATTTCAGTACACGTCCGTTGCGACATCTGTCCAGGACATGAGCAAGAGCGATCCGAAGAGTGTCCGGCCGGTCCCACCAGGTCGCTGCCCTGGCATGAGGAACGCAAGGCTATGCAGTAGTTCTTGGATCAGGCATTGACCCGTCCCGCTTCAAGATCATTCGCATGGAGGGCGTTCAAATCCGGGCGCTGATTGGCAAAGGTGGTGAGACGATCAAGGTTTCCTGGCAACATTGGTTCCTCTTTGAGTGTTGAGTGTTGAACGCAGAGGCAGGGACAGCAAACGGGAAGCCCAAAGCATTGAAGTCCAGCCCGAAGCCTGAGCCTCGAATTGGAAGCAAGGAGATCAGACTGCGAAGCGGAGCTGACATCAAGATCGACCACCTGCCATCGGACCGATCTGTGCACGCACTAGGCTTGTGTTCAAGGCATTTCCGACGAAAAGCGGTTTCGTCGCTCTGGTGGATGATTGTGACGACTGTCATGGTCATTGTGACGGATGGTGCTGCTGCTGCTGCTGCGAATGTTGATGATGGTGCTGGTGACATCTGAGCCTGGTGATGACGATGATCGTTCTGATTCTGCCGATGGGATTGACGAAACAACAATGTGGCCTCAACCTCCGATTCTGCATTTTTTTTTTTGCTGCTGCTGCTGCGACTATCACTTGGACATACTTGGATGTCCACACACCACGACGACAGCTGTTGCTACCACTGTACAGGACTACTCTTGCGTGTTTTGTTTCGCTTACTCGCACTTCCCACGACCACCACGACCACCACGACCACCACGACCACCACGACCACCACGACCACCACCACCACGACCACCACGACCACCACGACCACCACGACCAACCACGACCACCCGACCACCACACCAACGACCACCACGACCACCACGACCGACCACGACCGCCACGACCGCCACGACCGCCACGACCGCCACGACCGCCCACGACCGCCACGACCGCCACGACCGCCACGACCGGCCACGACCGCCACGACCGCCACGACCGCCACGACCGCCACGACCGCCACGACCGCCACGACCGCCACGCCACGTCGACCACCACAAACCGACCCACCACAACCACCCCACCACCACCCACCACCACCACACCACCACCCACCACCACCACCACCACCACGACCACCACCACGACCACCACCACGACCACCACCACGACCACCACCACGACCACCACCACGACCACCACCACGACCACCACCACGACCACCACGACCACCACCACGACCACCACCACGACCACCACCACGACCACCACCACGACCACCACCACGACCACCACCACGACCACCACCGCGACCACCACCACCACCACCGCCACCACCACCACCACCACCACCACCACCACGACCACCACCACCACCACCACCACGACTACTACTGCTACTGCTACTGCGAAGCCACTGCCACTGCGATTGTGACTTGCGACTCCGACTCCTACTCCTACTCCTCTTCTCCTCCTCCTCCTCCTCCTCCTCCTCCTCCTCCTCCCACTGCTACTACCACTGCGACGGCCACGGCTTCTACTGATTGGTGTTTTGTCAATTCTGCTTCGTAGTTTGATGCCTCCTGGTTATCCCAGACGCGGGTGATCACAGGATCCCGAGGGAAATGTCACCATTGTCGGCGATGTTGAAAAGTCCAGCACTGAGAGATCCGACACGAGGCCCCAGGTGGCAGGGCGAACAGCTGTCGCATGGACCGACCAAGGACAGAAGGCATGATCCAGGAGTGCCTGAACTCGAAGGGCTGTCCTTTGGGTGTTCCACATGCCAAGCTTGTCCGACACTTGGTATCCCGGTCATCGCGGAGGGTTCTTTTATACGGCGTAGCATCCAAGGCAGCCCCTCCTGCACCACCGGCCCTGGGCAACTACGGCCCTGGCATGGCCATGGGTGGGCCCGGGCAAGGACCGGGTTCCATGGGTGCTCCGATGCCGCTCGGATGAGTTCGGCCTTCGGCATGTTCCAGAGACCCCGGTGTTCTGAAATTCTAAGGCAAGACTATCAGTGTGCTGACAATGAAGTCATTGTGCCCGCCGACTTAGCCGGACCCTTACAAGGAAGCCGACAGGTGACGCCGACAGCGTCCTTCCGCACCCAGGTGGGAGGTCTTATCGGTCCCTCTGGTTCTGGAGTCAAGGCACGGAGTCCATCGAGTCACGACAGGTAGGACTAGCAACATTCCAAGTCGTGATCATGCATGGCAAGCTAGTCGGGAGTTGCTGTATAGTAATAGTGCAGTCATAGCTGTCGTATTTCCATGCCCAACCGAAGTGCAGCACTCGGGATGCTCATACAACTCGCAGAGGTATATGTTTAGGATCCACCATCGTGGTCGTCGTGGTAATCATCACCATCATCATCATCATCACCGGAAAGCCTGAGCAGAAAGCCAAATAGTTAGATACGAGGAGATCCGGGAAAAGTCAGGCGGCCAAGTGCCTGGACCCGAGATTCTCCAGCTTGACAGATGGGAGTTTCCGAAAACTAGGGGATCCTTATTTTGGGGTCCTTATAATTAGGATCCCGCTATTTAGGGTACTACATTAGGGTCCGCTATTCTGTGACACTCCCACATGTACACATCGGCAGACCTGCTCCAGCTTCGCATTGGGACCAGCTTTGACATCAGCCCACCCTTTCCTGGCTCCGCAATCTTGTCTGGCTCATGCTCGAAGCCCTCGGAGTGGAGTCCTCTGTAAGCGCGTCGGTGCGTGCCTTTGGTCCGATGACCGACTCCGAAGAGATCGAAGAGCGCGTGCTGGCGCTCATCGATCTGCTCAAGAAGAAGGCTGGCGAAGCGAGGGCAGTCACGATGATGTCAGGGAACAAGTGGTTTCGTTGCCAGGATGACAAGAAGATCAAGGAGTGTGGCGAGGAGATCGCCGATGCAGCAAGCGACAATGAGCCATACTTCGAACCCGAGCAGGTTGTGCAGATGCGACTTGTCGCAAAGTTTCAGGTTCTGGATGGTTCTGGCCGGCATGTGGATTTGCAGCGTTTTGCAGCTTGTGAATCTTGTGACCTGAGCAGACGAGGCTGTCCACCTGGCTTGATGCGTGCATAGCCAAGCGCAGCTGGGCTGCACTCGCCGGAGCAAAGAAGTCTGGAAGCCACCACACTTGGCCTTCGTCGTAACTGTGTAGAGAAGCATGGCCAACACAACACATCGCAACTTCTTCCATACTTCGAGATTACCTCATCCCATGGATCTGTACAGGTATGCCGTGTGTCCAGCGTACTCGCGCCGTGCACGCAGTGCACGCCTCTTATGGTTCTTCTCACGTAATCTCGTCTTTGCAATCCTTGCCTCTGTTCAGAGCGCTGCACTGCCATCGATCAAAAGAGACGATGATTGACCAACATGTAGAGGTGCATATCTTGGCACCTGCTGGTAACGATCGTTTTGGAAAGACCTCTCGTCCTCGCCTCGAGGTCTGCCGTAGTTTAGCGGGAGCTGAGGAGATGACGAAGTTCTCCAGGTCACAGCCACCGCGATCCGCTATGCAAAAGTTGAAGATGGGTCTGAACATCCAGGAATGACCGAGGCTCGAAAGTTGATTGTCAGCGACTTGTGAAGGAATACGTCTCTTGCCTAGCCTGCACCGACCGACAGGTGCTGAAGAAGCTGCTTAAAGCGCTCGCGGTTCCAGGCAGCAAGCATCTTGAGACCATGTTCTTGGTAAGGTCCCAGCCGGTGAAGTGGACCGGCGATCTGCAGATGTACCCCGTTCTGACGGAGCTCCTTGTGCACGACAAGACAGAGGTTCTCCACGACGCCTTGGAGCTCATCACGGGATGTGCCTTTGTACAGCTCATGGAGCTACCGGACGAGGAGGCTGCTGCCATCTTGAAGATGACCCTGGAGCTTGTAAAGCATGTGAAGCAGCTGGTGAAAGGCTACAAGCCAGGAGAGATGACCATCTCAAAGCACTTGGCCCAAAAGCTTACCTACTTGAAAGGCCTTCTGCAAACAGCCAACATCTTCTGTGCCATGCTGGTGATGAACTCAAATTTTCCCAAAGCTACTGCAGCAATCGCTGCTCCCTCTTTGATCCTCGAGCTCAAGGATGCCCTCAGCGAGCTGAAGCCCAAACCGAAGGAGCAGGATCTCAAGCAGCAGCTGAGCGAATCCTTGGAACACTGCCAGAACCTCATTAGCAGCATGCCCAAACCAGCGGCCGGGTCATCATCAGACCCCGTCGGGGATGCCAAGTCCTACCTCAAGGGCCTCAGTTCGGCGACTGACACCAAGACACTGGAAGGCACGCTGAAAATGATGATGAGCAACACCGACCCCAAGTTCCTGGATGTTGTGCTGGCCAAAGACAGTCTGCAATCTGTCATGGCTACATTTAAGAAGGTGAAGAAGACGGAGATGGACAGCATTTACCTGACATTTCAAGCATTCCTCGCCTTCCTGGTGCAGAACCGTCCTGCTGCCCTGGATCCTGTTGCCGAGGAGATGATTCAACTCTACATGGCCGGACCCGTAGGCTTCGCCACGCCCAAGACCTTCGTCGATGTATGCACGGAGAAGTCACCAGGCATTGCGAAAAAGATCTGGACTAAGGTTGACATGTGGAGCAAGGCAGTGAAGGACTCCAAGGGCGGGCCCATGTACGAAGCAAACCTCTACCAGCTGGCCAGCGCCCTCGAGAGCATGCCTCGAGTGCTGGAAGGCGCTGAACTGGAGGCCTTAGCCGGGAAAGTGAAGGACTGCTGCACGAGAGTGTCATGAAAGAGCACGTCATAGCACGTTCTGCATGCTCTGCCTGGCAGCACATGGAAGGACGTGGCTGAGCTCGGAAAGGGGACGTCTATGGACAGTGCCTTGAAATGCTCCGCACTGGTCAGCTTGAAAGCCTTGGTGGTCAAGGACCGAAGCAATCTGCCTCGGGACGTTGTGTACTATAAGGTCTGTAATGCTTTGGGGGCTCCTCATTATATTTATGGTATAATGTGCCCTAAAAACCCGTTTCTAATTATTAAGGCACCTATATTATTCCTTCGTCTTGCAGTGAGATTCGACCTGCATCCAGAACCTACGTGTGCAAAGTCGAAAATCCTGAGCTGAAGGACAAGGCCCGGTTGCCAAGCAATGTGCTCCGTTGGGCGCAGGAGACTTGGCCTGGACTAGAACGCTCCCCTTGCAGTAAAATCCATCTGTAGA
Source organism: Symbiodinium sp. CCMP2592 (assembly GCA_905221615.1). Classification (NCBI taxonomy): domain Eukaryota; class Dinophyceae; order Suessiales; family Symbiodiniaceae; genus Symbiodinium; species Symbiodinium sp. CCMP2592. The sequence goes on along the minus strand of CAJNDT010000954.1, from coordinate 44,097 downwards.
GTCGCCAACACTGCGCCAGAGTGCATTGCCAGACCGAAGCTGGACAATGTAAAGGATTGGTTGACCAGCCAGTGTAGAAGTTGAAATGACTTGCTGTTCCTGTAGATTTCCGTTCGTCGCTTGGTAGGAAGTAGCAAGTTGATCCAGGTCACTGTAGGCTTCTCCGTTTAGGTTCTTTGGCAGGCCCGACCTTTCAAAGGACACCGAAGACTTCGACATCAATCCACAACCCCGTGAAACGCCAAGTCCCTGAACCCTAGTCGCCCTAATCATTCTGTGTAACCGAGGAGCTGAAAGGAGGAGATGGCTCAGCGCGGGAGATGGCAACAAGCTCCATGTCTTTTCAGTAATGTAGGATGCAGGGTTGGAGGTTAAGGCTGCAGGGTTGAGTGCGGGGCCGGGTTTGGACCTGTCGAAAATTGAATGCTGCCAGCCCAGCAAACTCCCTGTTGGCCCTCACCGATCCTATGAAGGACCTGCCCTTCCTGCCTGAGCGTGTCGCCTGAGGGAACAAAGCAACGCCCAACCTGCAATTGTGCCATCTGGGAGTTTCCGAAAATAGGGGACCCTGATATAGGACCCTAAATAGTATGATCCCTATTATAAGAACCCCCAAAAAAGGTACCCCTATTTTCGGAAACTCTCATCTCCTAAATCCATCCCTCAGAGCACGAGAGGTCTGATCGATGCCTATGAGGGTCGGTCCCTGGAGGGCGCTTACGAGCAGATTGCCGACATGAACTCCAGATTTAAGGAGGCTGTCCGGAACGAGAAGAGAATAAACACTTCGTTGTTGTCATGTAATCAGGTTGCAACAGTCGTTTCCTGTGCAATATCGGGAGTCAGGTTCTAGATTCTAACTTCTCGGCTAGTTGTTGGATCCTGTTGGACATTGTTTCCAATCCTGATTTCTTTGTGTCCCTAGGTGAACTTTGATTGACCAGGCTTGCGGAGATATGGAAAGCCTCAAAAAGTATGTCGACGACAATATGTCAGAGATGAAGGACCGATTGATGTTCGTGCGGGGCCTTGGCTCTTTGTTGTGGGACCCAGGATCATCAGGTCGTGAGCCTTCGTGTCTCGACATTTGGAACTTCCAGACTTCAGCATTTCGGACCGGTCTGGAGCCTGTGCTGTTGGCTTCGAAGCTTCGAAGGATTTCATCAGCACCGTGGCCAAGAAGCTGCCAATGCCAGTGAGATTTTCGTCTGAGCCGAGGCATCGGGTCTCACGCTGCTTCTTTCTGAATATGTGAGGTTCTGTGAGCTTGAAGCTCCGGATCGTAACACAAGTGGTTTCAGCTCCAAGAGCAAGCATGTGGCATAACGAGTTCTCATCCGTCTTCGAGTCGAGGTCCTAGAATAGGCATCATGCATGCCGCATGCCCCGTCGGCAGCAATGAATTTGCCAGTGGCCGAGAGTTGAGTCGCTGGAGGTACGTGGTGAAGAAAGCCATGCTGCTGCACTTCAAGTGCGAAGCACCTACAGCCACCCGTTTCTGTGTGCTGCCGGACAGAGCCACATTCACCACAGAAACCATGGAGTGGTCGCGATGGCTGAAGATGGGACTTTCTGCAGCAAAGCTTGGCAAGTCAATTTTGTCGGCTGACGCCTTGGCTTGCCATGGTAAACCCATTTCTGTACGCCGTGCAGTATGATCGGTAGGATGGACACTCGGTTGCTGGTCGGTTGTTTGCGTGGCCAGAGGGCATTAGGATGTAACCGTCCTGAGGATGCTATTGCAGACGTTCCCGGAGTTGTGGATCAGGTGAAGGGCCTTTTCAGTCTCTATAACAAGGACGAGGGCGAGGACTTCATGACATTTATCTCGGAGCCTTTCCTGACGTCACAGGAGCAGGACAAGCTCCTGAACCAGCTGCGGGCGGCGAGCTATTTCGAGAACTTCCGGTACGACAGCCAGACTGCCTCGTGGTTTTGCGCGAACTGCCACGCGATTTACACCAAGGCCGGCTCGAAGCGAAGCGCGGAAGGCTTGGAAGAAGCAGCGAGCCACCCTGACCTTGAGATTCCCTTCCCGGACCTGCGCTTCGAGAGCGGCGGTGGCGGTCTCGAGGGTCTGGAGGATCGTGCGAGGAACGCCGCAGGGGCGGCCCTGGAGGTCAAGAAGACCACGGCGGCCTGCTGCACGCTCTTCGGCTTCAGCCTCTGTGAGACGGAGACAGGGGACAAGGACGAGATCAAGACTTAGGGCCTTAGGGGCCAGGGGTCTCTGAGATTTTAAGGGAGCTCGGGTGGCCGAGCCGCGGCAGGGTTGCCCAAGGCACGTGCAGCATCCCAGCGCGCAGTGTGTTCGTTTTGCTAGACTCTAGACGAGTCATATCTAGACATAGACGTGCTCCTGCCAGAGCTGAGTTGTGTTGGGCCGAAGCCCTGCGGTACAGCTCACGAGCTACGGAATCGCTGTCGGAGACAGAGCTGCTTCATGCCACCTGTGCTGAGGCGTAAGGCTCATTTGTCGCCCGTGCTGCGGTTAGCATGGGACTTTCTGAAGGAAAGCTCCAAAGAAGCATCGCGCACTTTGCATATTCGACCACCGACCACCCATCTTGAATGAACACTTCAGACTTCCGATCCGACGGTCTTGATGGAAGGTTTATCTCCATCCTACCGCCCTCGCACACTGGAGCGGATCAGCTGGTCAGGGCTGTCGGCTCGGTTTTCAGAAAGAGGCTAGTCTCTTTGAAAAAAAAGGGGAAGCTTTAGGTGGTTGGTGACAACCACCTGCTGGCGAAGCAGCTCATCCTGGTCCTACCGGCCAGTTGAGATCGGGAAACAGTGTCTGAGTGAGGGTTACCTGGTTACCTACTAGTAGCTGCCTTTCTGGTTCAGGAGAGAATCGAGGAGCTGAAACTTCAATACAGGGGACCAGGCAAGGATTGGCAGGGCCGTGTTGCCCAAGGAGATCTGTTGCATCTGCTTTGTTTGCAGGCGGCTGCATGCCAATGCCGGGTCAGCTCCCCGCAATGTAGATGAGCACCGAAAGCTTCAATGCAAGCACGGAAATGTGAGAGCAAAAGTCGGTTCCCGTTCATTTTGCAGCTGCTGGGGAGGCTATGCCGGCGCTGGTCGTGGCCTTGGTGAACTCACGGTCGGCAGCAGAACCCATGCCGAAATGATATTTCTTTGTCTTGGATTTCCGGGTGCTTCTCTCCTGTTCCACATGCAGTAAGTGTGACTATTTGAGGTATGCAATCGCCCATGCTGGGGAACTCCTACCCTTCGCGGCCTAAGGCAAGCGTGCCAACCTATCAGTCCGTTTCTTCATACGACGCTGAACTGATGTGTGTGGAAGCAGTGAAGGCCCCAGGGGTCGGGATCCTTGGCGCCGCACACGCCGCACCTAGTCCAATGTCGCCCGAAGCTCAAGACGGACTGCTGTTGCAGTTGCAGTTGAAAGTTGAAACTCGTGCGATGTGCCCCCGAGGCCTTTTCTCCAGAACCAAATGCCGCCTCCACCAGGACCAATGAGAGGGATGGTCCCGCCAGCATCCTACGAGACTGGTGCCTTCAGAGGTCTTCGGGTAGGCGAGTGTAAGTGTAAGCGTTTTCCCTGCTGTCTTTGGTCGTGAGGCCGCCTCCCATGGGGCCTCCCATGGGGCCTCCCATGGGGCCTCCCATGGGGCCTCCCATGGGGCCTCCCATGGGACCTCCCATGGGCCCTTGCGGATGCGGAGGCACTGCCTTTAATCCAAGTCATTGAGGTGATACTTCTCCAGACGCATGATTTTCAACTCGTCCGGCAAAGCCTCAGTCTAAAACCACACAGAACCATTGCCGACGAACCTTGGACGGCAGAAGGAGTCGCGCCTGACAAAGCCTCAAACCGTGGTTGGAAAGCCCTGATATAGGGCATGGGCGTGGCGGGGATGGCCGGAAGCCACGAAAGAGTATATCCCTACTTGTTTCGGGGCATTTTAAGCAGTGCAGCTCGAAGGCTGCTCGGGCCCCTACTCGGCTCCGGCGCCGCCTCCGCCTCCCGCGGGAGGTGGCGGCTTCGCGCCACGCCTGGGAGGAGGCGCGCTGTGCTCTTGAGCTAAGGTGTGTTGAGTCTCGGTTTGTGATTCTGGTAACTGACGCTGCATCTGATGTGCACTATATAATTTTTGATATGTGTACATCGTGTCATGTGGTGCAAAGAACGTCACGGCACACGCTACTTGAAACATTCCGTATCCTGAAAGCCCCCTTGCTTGGGCTTCCAGAAGTTTCAGGGCTTCTGCTTCCATGTAGGTCCGCCTGCACCGGGCGGGTATCCAGGAGGCCCGGGCTGCAGAGCACCGAGAGCTTGGGTTCGGGTCCTGTGTGCCACTTCCCGGCTGCCCGGTCAGGTCCGGCTGAGTTTGCCTCTCAGACATCCGGTTTAGGGTTTAGGGTTCTGCACCTCCACGGTCTGGGTGATTTTGTTTGTCCCTTGGGCGTTTGCATCTTGCTCACTAGATGGGACCGGGATAAATGGCAAGTCTGAGGCGAATGGGGCCTGGCTCAGCGCTTGGCGGTTGTGGTGCGCTTGGCTGATGGATTGATGCTTGAGCTAATCGCATGTCGGCAGTCTATAGCAGGCTCAGCGACGTTTCGCTGAGTCAGGCATTATTTGTGCTAGGGGTTCCGCGCCAGGTCTCACATCCATGAGCAACGTAGCTCCTGGACAAGGCACGAGTCACTAGTCGGAATCGAAGAGACCGAAGCTGGGTAATGCAGCACCTCGTCATGACAAGGTTGACGCTGATTGCTATTAGCCTTGATAGCTTGATGTGGAGTTGAGCTCCGTATTGACTGCCCAGATCTAACGAGGCTGTCCAACATCAGCACTTCTTCCACAACTCCTTATACAAATCCTGCAGTTAAGGGAGTATGTAGCCGATGGTAGTGGCTGACTGATTCGTCTTGTCCAGAGACGCTTTGCACCTTCAATGAGTTTGAGCGTGTGACGTTGTGCATGTCTATGCGGTGGTCGTCGCCGTTGGCGCATAGGCGTAGGCGTACGCGTGGGCATAGGCGTAGGCGTCGCCCTCGTCGTGGTAGCAGCAGTAGTAGCAGTAGTAGTAGTAGTAGTAGTAGTAGTAGTAGTAGTAGTAGTAGTAGTAGTAGTAGTAGTAGTAGTGGTAGTAGCAGTCGAAGTAAGGCACGTCGGACCTTACCTCACAGAACTTGCAAGACCAAAATTTTCTAGATGCCTGGGCCAGGACCTCCCGGTCCCCCGCCTGCGACCTTTGCCAGCCCGGCCTCCGCCTCGCCTCCGCCGGGGGCCCAGGACGAGTTCAGATCGTGAGGATATGGGAGTACCTTATTTTGGGGTCCTGATAATCAGGACCCTACTATTTAGGGTTCTGTATTAGGGTACTATATTAGGGTCCCGTATTCTCTGGAACTCCCATATGAGGCCTTCGGGCTTTCCTGCCTTCCTCCTTCCTCCACACTCGCGAACACCGAAACAACCACGCGCGAACGAAAAGCACCTGAGTATCGCACGACTTTGCATTCACAAGGCTCAGCCGGACGCAGGTTTTTCAGTCTAAGATGCTCCATTTAATCAATTGGCAGTGCTGTCTTCAATAAGGCCTGGTCTACCTCCGTCCCCGGCTCCGCCCGCCAAAGCCAGCTGGAAGCTCAGTCTCACAAGCCTTCCAGTAGCCGCATGATTGAGAGATGGAGAAGCAGATGAGCTATCTGCCGCCGAGGCACGCAGTCTTCGAGCGACTTCAACGCCATGCTGCGCGAGGCGGTCTTCAGTGGACTTGAAGGGCTGCATGACCGTGACCTTGAATCGTTTCGTTGTGGCGCGGCACGTTGCTGTCGTTCGCTTACACGTCTTCACAGCCGGGACGAGTGTCTGTTTGGTGTCCGCAGGCGGCGAAAGCGGCAGAAGCAACTATAGGGCCGGGGACCTGGCCCCGTTGTTACTAACATGACAACTGATAATGCATGGCATGGTTGCGCATCACCGATAGTCAAAGGCACCGCGCAAATCCGTCACATTGTTACTGGTGTCATTGCCACAACGTGAAACTTTTCATCACTGGAATAGCAGCAAGATGTGTAAAACAAGCAGTCATTACATTCACAGTGTAGGATGACAAAATAGTCGGTGGTAGTGTTGCTCAAGTTCTTGTAACATGCTACTCTGTTGTTAAAAGGTTGAAAGCTTCGCTGACATGGCCGCTAGCGTGCTTGTAGTTTTCAATATGTTGGAGCAGTACGGCAGCACACAGCAAAACAGCGGTGGTACAGGGCAGTTTCAGCTCTCGGAGGATGTCGCAGCCACCCAAGCCGAGCAGCCCACCAGCGGGCGTGCCGCTGCTCTGAGGCGAAGAGTAGTGTAGGCAGTGTAGGTTCTAGCCAGTGGCCAGCCTCAGACACACACCCTACTCGTACCCCACCCTGCGTGCTCGAAGAAAGAATACTTCAAGACAGTGCACCCCGGCTCTGAATGACGACATTGAAGCTCCAGTGCATCGGGTTAGAGTGATTTGCTTAATTTAGCCCGCTTTGCAAGAGTCTAAGATAGTCTTGTTAGCAAGCGAGCTTGAGCATGCAACCGGTGCACGCTTTAAAAGCAGTCGCGCTGCATGGCTTTTGTTCAGTGCTTTGAAGCCTCGCCTACATGGAGAGAAGTAACAGGGAGGCACTAGGCATAGGACATCGGAGTGAGACCACACATGTCTGTGGCGTTCGAAAGTGTATTCTCTGTCGCCACCAAGAGTGCTGTATGGCATGCCGACCGTCCGTGGGTCAAGCACTGGGCTCTGTCGGCTGCCTTCCAGCAGCAATCGTCTCCAAACCCGTCGTCGACATGCGGCTCGGCAAGCAGAACACCAGTAGCACCTGAGGGCCTCAGGCGTCTAATTCATGCCCCTGCCCCCGAGGTCCGCCATGACGATCCAGCCTCAGATGTGAATCTTCTCTGGTGCTTGGAGCGAGTATCTTCCGCACGGCATATCAGCAGGTCTAGTAGCTTCTCCGATTACCGGCCGGCAGTCGAGCGAAGGTCTGCCGCACAAAACTTGTCCTGCCTTCCAACTTGTGCCGATGCGCTGGGCTGAGCAATGAATGTCAGAGCTTCCACAGCAGCGAGGTAGTCTTGCGAGGGGTTCACACATACCGCTGTGCTTGAAGACCTGGTGTTACAGGTCCGCCACCACTGGGAGATTAAGGTGCCTCGAAGCGTGACTCTGCCACCTTTGAAAGCTTCATGTCTATCTATCTATCGGCAGCAGGATGAATGATCTCAGAGCTTAGTGTGAGCCGCATCAGCTACTGCCAAACGTCGCATGGCCAAGAGGGACTCTCACGGCATCTTCACGGGGTTCTTTGACGGCTCACTCTCCTTCCAGGGCCGCGACTTCAACCGAGTCAAAATTTCTATTTGGAGCAGTAAGGGGTATTCATCGGCGTACATCCATGCATCCTTAAATCCATGCATGTATACTGTATACATACATACATACATACATACATATGTAGCTACATACCAAAAAATGTGTTTAGGTCCAGGCAGACGGGCAGGCGCCGAACAGTCTGTCTGTCTGTCTGCCTGCTCGCCTGCCTTCCTACCTTTCTGCCTTTCTGCCTTTCTGTCTTTCTGTCTTTCTGTCTTTCTGTCTATCTGTCTGTCTGTCTCTCAGCTTGCCTGACTGCTTGTCTTTCTGTCTTGGCGTATGTATGTACGAATGTGTGCAACTACATATGTACGCATACATGCCGCGAATGCATGTGTGTTTTGCGGGTGCATGTGCACGCGTGTTGTGCATAATACATACATATGTATATATATATATATATATATATATATATATGCATGTATGCATGTGATCATGTATGCATGTATGCCGTCCTCCTCCTCCTCCTCCTCCTCCTCCTCCTCCTCCTCCTCCAGAAGACCAAAGTTACTTTCCTCTAGTCCTCCTGCATCAGATTCTGGTGAGCTTCGAACTTTGCTGCTTTTCGCCGAAGGGTACGGGGATGTACTGTGGAGGCAGAAGGCCCCGTACAGTGGCAGACCAGAGAAGTCCAAGAGCACCTTTCGAAGAGTCCAAGAGCCTTACTAAGCCGTTGTGCACGTCGCGCGCTGCCCCAGGGGCTCTTCTGAAAAAAGTTCACGAGACTGCCACACGAGCATGAAGGGGAGGCCAGGCAGAGGCAGATGTGCACGGGATTGTGGCGACAGTACCAGGAGTCCAGACATGACAACCTTCACACAGAACACGACTCCAATGCAACCTTGGAGGAAGATGCCATTGCCCTGCCGTCTGCTGCCGTCAAGGATCTGCCCACATGCGCTTGAAAAATCCAGTGCCTTGCGGTAGCTCCTTCTTCCGAACTTGGTTCGAGTTGACTATAGAGGATATCTCTGGAGTGCGTAGAAGACATGCCGATATAGATACACATGCTAAAGATAGATCCATGGCATGCGCATCTACACACGCACATACTTTTCACTGATAGTATAGACACACACACACATTTACGCGTGCGTATCTTCATAGGCAGAAGATGTCTGCATGTCTGCAAACGAGCGCCTGTACATGCGTTATACTACAGTACATATACATACCTATTTGCGTTTTCGAGTATGTGTGCAGGAGACCGGAAACTTATGCACAGACACAGACACACGCACGCAAAATATCAAAATACATGTGCACAGAGTAGACACAACCGCATACCAGGTAGTGGTACCTGATCCGGTAGTGCCGCACTCAGTGCCTTACTGTTGCCCACGGCACATCCGGCAGCTTGTCATGGCTTCAGATGCCTTCGCCAGATTGAGGTGGTAGTAGTATGATGCTTGGCCTATCATCATATGTTGAAGCTCGAGCTCAACGATGTCTGCAGATCTTCGAGGCGAGCGCTTTCATGAAGCATGAGGTTGAGGTCCGGCATGTCGTACGAGTGTAATAGAAAACATCCTGCTAGATCAGCTGATTCCTTCTGCTGAGCCCTGGTCTGAGCCAAAGTGGGCAGTTCGACTGTCATTTCTATCTATCTTGTGACAACGTCATAGGGAATTGACTAGTCGCCGGCAAGCCAGCTGGGAAGTCAGCTTGCAAAATGCTGACGGCTGGCTCCCGCGTTGCTTCTATCCCGGTAGAGCCTCGTCACCTTCAGCCATCTCACATTCTTCACTACCAGCATCACCGGGGCCATCAGCATCACCTTCCGCATCATCACCATCGTTATTATGATAGGCATTAACAACAACATCATCGTCATCATCAGTCATCACCATGGCCATCAGGTTATTCACCAACATCGTGTTCGTGTTTTTACCTGGTTAATTGTTCATCATTTTGTCTGTCTGCTTCATTATCTTGAGCATCATGCTGGCCATCAAGCTGGTCATCTTCGTCTGCCTCTTCATCAACATAATCATGTCCATGACCCCTGCAACCTGATTATGATGGTTGCTCGAAGGAGGAACTGAAGGATCTCGACACGAAGAGATGAGCCGGATGAGCCCAGTGGCTCAGGCGCAGCCGGTGGCCTCAGCGTGCGGTTCTCGCTAAAATTTCCGAGCATCTCGCCTTCACAGGCGAGCACGCCGCAAAGAAAGACCTCAGGTACCCGGTCCTGTTTGGGACCTGGAAAGCATGTCCTTGGATGTGAAAACCGAGTTGCATAGTGTCGCATATGTGCGTTGAAACAATACTCGGCAGGTCGTGGGATCAAGAGGCATGCGTTCCGATGTGGTCTGCTGGGGCCTTGTGCCACTAGAGGACAAGACGCAACGAGCTTCCAGTTGGCAGAGATTTTGTGAGAGCTCGAATTAGAAGCACTAGACAGCATTAGAGCGTGAAGCTAGACACTTCCCGCTAGTTGAAACTGATCTTTGCTTCTCGCATTGCGACATCCGACCGCGTCCACAACTACCAAGTTCGAGGTGCAGCTTTGCTGGAGACTCGCAGCTGAGCCTGTCCATGCACATGACGCAGGCTCATGTTCCCAGTTCCTTTCCGCATCTGCGATTCGCCACTGTGTCAGGTTCACAGGCCATGCAACAGCAAGATACCTACCAGGCGCCAGCGCATGTTGTGCCTTGGGGAACCGTTTAGTTGGCACACTCTCCGAGCTTTGGGGCTTTGAATTGGGCTTTGCTGTGGCAGTACGACGGGCCGCCGGGTTTGCCTTGGCTCTTTGGCTGTGTCGCGAATCTTTCAAGGATGCTTGCCGGAACCGGGGAAAGTACAATGATGAAACTCATCCAAGTCAGTCTTTTCATGATCCCCCCTGCGGGACTCAGTGCTTTCGCAGTGGCGCGGGTTGGCGAGAACTTCGGACATGTTTTTAGAGTTTGGGGAGGTCAGCAAAGTCCCGGTTGAGGGGGTGCGTAAATGTCTTCCTGACCTTTGCTGAGAGGCTTTTGATCCGTTGAAGCGTTCAGAAGACAGAAAGCTTCTTTAACAGGAATCGGAGGGTCTCAAGAATACTAACTGGTTTTTCTTTTATTGCAGTTCGCGTACTGTGGATCATCGGTATCACTGGCATCGTGACATTCCTTGGGCTCGGTACTTGCTGCCGCGTCCCAGCCCCTTCCACCGTACAAGCAAGGAAGTGCCTCGCAGGTCTCGTTGCGTTGAGGCTGAGTTGTATCGTCGCTTACGACTGGCGTCTCCGGAGCAGCGCAAGGAGACTTTGCACTGGATCCGGTGTTTGGGCTGATAGGGGCGGCGAGCCACATGGTAGTAACTACTACGCCCACTGCAACGACGACTACTCCCACTCCACTCTGAGTGTCAGTTGTAGGAAGATTGATAAAGGCAGCAAGAAGTTGACGAGTGAGCAATGCCAAAAACAGTTGACAGATCGTCACGGGTCACGGGTGTTAGTTTACCTCCTGTGGGATGTTCAGGAGCTGCTGCTGCGCCACCTCAGCCAGGCGGACAGCCTGGAAGTAGCGCAGCAAGCTCAAAGGCTCTCTCACAACAATTTGTCGGAGCTGGGACGGCTACAGGAGCATCCTCGCACAAGCTGTGCTGGTTTAGTTGCGAATATCGAAAATTTCGACCAATACTGGCAACATGCCCCTTACAACGTCTATGGCCAGAGGCAGCTTTGGCTGCATGAGTTCAAGTTGCATGTGTCCACAGCAGCCGCAGGCTCAGCGCGCCGCGCTGGAGAGATGGATTCTGGCAAACAACAAGGCATCATGAGGGAGTTAGACATGCGGAATGAACGGAGGAAAGCGCATGCGAGAGCAGCATGTGCAGGGAAATGGCGAGACGAAAGATCGTCGGAGTCGCTTGGCTGCAAGCCTGTCCATGTGTCTTGTAACTTTACACGTCGCACATTTCGATCTGAGAGGACGCCTTCTGAAGCCACGCGCCAAAATGGCAAAGCTTGGACATCGCCAAAATGCAGGCTCGGGATATCGAGCTTAGGCGGTAGGCTGGCGATAGAGAAAAGTTCAGAGTCGTAGCACAGCAGAGACCAGAAGTTTGTGTTCACGATGATGATTAGTAGACCTGCATGATTACGATTGACGACAGTTGTCTCATGCTTGCTCTGTTCGCAGCCAGGAATTACAAGGCGTTGCAGGCGATTGGCTTCTGGCAACACTGCTTTCTTTTATGTTGCCCACGCCTCTGCCGGCCCATTTCGACTTTACACCAAGTCCGTGCGCGATTTTGGCGTGGCTGTCCGCCACAGAAGATTACTGCAAGCCATAAAGCAGGAGGTGACTGCGAAAGCAAAGGGTGGTATGCCAGAGCACCTGGCACGGATCTTTTCTCATGCAGTCCACGACGTGTCTGCCAGAGTTAGGCAGACTCCGCGAGATATCGGACTTAGCTTTGCCGCGACGGTGCCGGCAAAGTATTGGATTGGCAGGGAGCTGCACACTCCTCGTTACTCTGCGGAGCGGATGGAGGCGGGACTGGCGGCATTCCAGGCACTATGCCGAGCCCGTGATCAGGTGTATCGCGGCCGAAGCAATCGATATTCACTCTACATGTTCAGCAGCCCGATGGAGATGGAGGCTGCGTGGACACAACTTCGTCAGGAGTATGTTCGTATCTGGTCAGAGGCCGGCTGGGACCGCAAGGAGAGGATTGCAAATTGTCAAAAAGACCATTTTGGAGGGTGCTGGAGTAGAGGCGATAGGTCTTTTAGTTCATCCAAGGTACACACAGTTTTGTTTGGTTGTTTGTCAGAGCTGACCCTCGCTGCGAGAGTGTAACAGGAAGATCCCCATGAGGTGGCAAGTTCTGAAAGCCGAGGAGTTGAACACCGGGATACACACAACTCTCAGGCCAAGCGCATCCATCATTTGCACGTTCGCTCTCGCAGGCGAAGATCTGCTAGATCCGGTCTGGCAGTGGGCACCCTTGCGATCACAATCGACGGATCCCCAACCAGAAACAGTCTCCATGATCGCATCGTCGACTTGGTCGGACCCAACGTTTCCCAAACTGACTGGACACTGCGCCACGCGGGAATGAACTCCGACCTCTAACGAAGGATTCTTGTCTCAAGGCTCCAGTTTGGAAGTCAACCCCACACCCTCAATCCGAAGTTCAAGAGCAGGAGCTCCAGGCGCGGCTGGATCGCTGGGAGGCATGTCGTTTGTCCTCGCGCCGATCTGCGGTCTTGGCTTCTACACGAAGGTGCAGACTTAGGAGTTCTTGGGCTTGGGATTTGAGGATCTGCTCTGTGCTGTTGGGTTGGCACTATTACAAGCATATGTTATCGAATCTTACAATCCAGCGTTGATTTCGAACTAATGACTAATGGATGCTTTCCTCGAGTTCTTGACTAGCTTCGCTGGTGGCACAGAGTATGCTTGCGGCATACAGCTTCCGCTGTTTGCTTATTTTGTGGACAATTTTCAGTATGGAAGTGAAACGAGTAGAAAAGGTGTGCACACACGCGCACACACACACACATGCATGCATGCATACTACATGAATGTAATGTATTTATGTTTATGTATGTATTGTATTTATGTGCATGTATGTATTCATTTATGGATTCGATCTGCTTCCGAATGGCATGCAACACCAGCAATTAATGTGGCAGATCGCGCGAGGTGTTGCCGGCATTAGAGGCAGTTTGGGAAGGCAGAAGACTTTGCTCTTCTGTTCCCCTGCCGCCGCACTGTGGTCTGTGTTGCTGATGCTATTGTTGACGTGCGGACTCTCGGAGTTCATCGCAGTTCGGAGGCAAGTGGCCAGGCTGCGAGACACTGCACAGAGCGAGGTGCAGCTTGAAAAGGCCGGGAGCAGAGCACTTGGGGGATGAGTGCTTTTTTGCTGCATACGTTCCATGCGAACGAGAGTGGGCACTGTTTCTGAGCATAATATGCTACGCGAGAAGATATTGCTGGTTGTGGTTGGAACATTCCTGCATTGCGACTCTTCGTGCGGGGCAGGCAGCACTACAACAGGCATGTCAAAATCTAACGCAGTACAAGCTAGGACACGCGCCACAATCTCAAATCAGTCTAGCTGCAAAGAGGTGCAGCAGCCAGAGATTCCTTAATCCTTAACCCTAGCCGCTAGCCCTTAACCGGCAGGCGGAAGTCAAGCAGACGCCCTCCGACAATCTGCTGGTTGCCTGGGGCAGGACTGGCATGCTGCTGCTTCGATCATGACTGTGCGTTCAAGGTTTTCTTGTACTGGTTGTGACCATGACTCTTGAGGTCATACCTTTAGTGCTAGAAGTGATTCGTGATTATCTTCGCGACTGTTACTTGCCTTGTTATTGACACGATTCTGGTGATGATGAGCATTTGCGTGGTCTCGTCTCCTTCGTTTGTTTACTCAAACATTTGAGGTTGGTCGCTTCCTGGCACACTTGCTCGCATGCTCTCTGTGTTTTGACTGCATGACTGTACCGTTTATTCCTGAATAGTTACTTCTACCACTTCCATCTCTCTCTCTCTCGCTAGTTCGTCATATACTCGGTTCTTCTCGTGGCTATTAGCAAAAAAAACTGTTCCCGAATCATTGTGTTTTTTGTTTCGAGAATGTGTTCAGAAGCAAACACTACACTTTCTCATTCCATGCCACGGCCCCGGCTGCTTCTGATGATTCTGCAGCCATAGTTGCAGTCGTCATTACTACACGACCTTTGGAACCTGTCTGGGGCCAAGGTTTTCGTGATTCATCGATGTTCGGTAAGCTTGATGAGCATAACAAGCCATTCATGCGTGGGTTTCTTGCATGCATCAGGCGTGCAGCTAGCCCCTGTGTCAAGTTTTGCTGTATTGGAGTTTGCAGGCTGGTGGGAAAGAAAAGCCGCTTCTCTGCACAGCTGTGGGGACCTAAACGCAACTAAGCGGCATTGCTCAGTCACGCTTGGCATCATATCTAGTGTGCAGTGCTCGATGCAGCCAGGCAGCCAGCCGCCTATTGGCCAATTGACATCTGAGCCGTCGGATAACGCGCTTGTTGACCGGAGCGTGTCTCACCGCCCGATTGCCTCCACTGTTCGTCACCTACACTAAGCAGACATGGTATTCAGAGCAGGTTGGCAGGTCTCATTCCACGAGAGCCTCGTACAAGGTTCCTCGTTCGGCAAGGGTAAAGATACCTTCCGCCAATTGATGATACGCCGCGGTCTATTTACGAAGATTTGCAACACATCCGGCAAAGCAAGATCTTCGGATCCAGAGCACTTCCTGGACGCATTTGCTGGACACGCAACATCCGTCAGCACAAAATGCCATGTCAAGTTGCTCTGCTCGCTATTGAAGAGACCCCGTGCTATCTGGCTGCAGCGTGCCCCTTTTTAGTCGTAGATTCCTCTCATGAGTTCTTGCATATATAAGCAGGTCTTAGCAAGCAAGCAATCAAGCTTGGGGGGCTCACCCTGCCCTTCTTGAAGGTAATTATGCTGTCCTACCCTCATTCCATACTATGCCTCACCGACCCCAGCCAAGTCCGTCAAGCAGTGACGTCTTTCCAGTCGAGTTATCTCCATCAGCCATGGCAACAATGTCGCCTGATGATGTAGTGTTGAGACGAAGGAGGCAGGATGCTGCCTCTTTTGCACCACCCTTCAGATGAGATGTTTCGGAAACCAGGTGAAGGTCAGTTCCGTGCATACCACGGTAGATGGTGGTAGAGTTTGGATTCACCTAATCCATGCGACGGAGCTTTGGGGCTGCTAGGCAAAAGCTGCCTCGAATCGCCAGCGACCCTACGGAGCAACTTTGTCGAAGCTAAGGTCTTCAGACCAGTTGATTTTTTAGATTTTAGATACTCGGTTTTCTGGGCCGTGCACGGTCAACTTGGACCAATCTTGGAGTACTTCTTCTGTTCGCGCCTTTTCAAGCCGGTCCCAGATGTGGAGTCTGCAGGGCGAGGAGTATGCACGACCACCACGATCACTGCCACCACGATCACTGCCACCACCACCACCACCACCGCCACCACCACCACGACCACCACGACCACCACGACCACCACGACCACCACGACCACCACGACCACCACGACCACCACGACCACCACGACCGCCATGATTATGATGGTGATGTGGATGATGGTAGCCTTGATGATGATGATGATGAGGAAGATGGCCACGATGACCCAGGGCATTCGCCATGCCGCCGCTACCTTCAAAGACAAGCAGCGGCTCCAAATCCTCTCCGTCTTTGAGGAAGGACGATCAGGCGGGTGTTTCAAGGGAATCTGGTCTGAGGGTTCTTTCAGAACACTAGCGTGTGGTCAAATAGCTTGTCGTCCACTTTCACACTTAGGGGCTTTTTTCCGCAAGTCTCCGAGCGACCGAATTACCGGAGGCCTTGGGGCTCCACCCCGGTTTCTTTTTCGTCAATGTCCGTGGCATGACGGCGATCAATGAGTGTTGCACTGCGGCTGCGGCACAGGTGTCGAAGGCGAACTACCTTCCCATGCTCAGTCCATCAGGCCATCGCGTTTGGAGATTCAGCTTTGGCCCTTGCTCGATCTAGATGCCACGCCGCCCTTGGCGATGTTCAAGAGAGCAGCCATGCTTTTGTTGGCAAGGGTCGCGGCAAGATGATCCCATGTGACGCATGCACCTGAAAAGGTGGCAGGGGCGCCGCCAACAAAGGACGCTTCCAGGCTGCAGCCAAATAGAGCTCTGTGATCATCGAGAGGAGGGAACAATTTGGGTTATGTAGGACTTCGCCACAGGTCACGTCTGGAATTGACAGGCTGCCCGATTGCCCATCTAAGGAAGTGCGTCACATCGACCGAGGCAGCAGAAGCCGCCAGTGCAAGACTTGAGAATACAAGCGTGCATCTCAGCGTCCAATCGGACGATTCCTTGAGAAGATTGGCATAGAAGAGCTGAGGCCATGTCGCTCTGTAAGAGGCGCCGGCCTCGGCTGCCGGCTTCTGTAACTTCCGAGAGCTGTTCTTCGAGTGGCCGAGTTTGACGAGCCTACCTGCCTATCACCATTGCTGGCCAAGGCATCAGATGAGCTTCTCAGAAGTCATGAGTGTACTGGAAGCTTTGCAACATGCCCATGTGGACAAGCATGGTGTGGCATTCGACCGGTTCAGGAGATTTGCGGCTTTCGTGCGGTTGTGGTGTTCACGACATGCTTACAGCCGCTTCCATGGCCCTGAGAGGAATTTCATGCAGCGGGCTCTTTATGTCGAGCACATCAGCGATGACTTGCTCCAGAGTGCTCCAGACTGAACGATTTCGATGTCGATATGGGGGCATGTTTCGTGCGCTCTGTCAGGTCCCATGTGATGCAAGGGATCTTTTTTTTGCACTCTGTCTCCAATGCTGGAACATCGAAGGTGCCTATGAGACCTGTACATCGCAGGGTTACATTAATGTAGATGAGCAACGAAGCTGCAACGAATGAGTGCGACTGTGCTTTTTGACAATTTGAGCAGCTGTGTTGGAGGAATCCATCGGATGTGAAAACAGCCGAGGTTTCTGAACTGGTGCAAGGTGCAACTTAAGCTTTGCTGTGAGGGTGTACGTCCGTTCCGGTCACACGGGCTTGTGACTGAGTGGCTTGAATCTGGAGGCCCATATGTTCTCCGTTGTGGCGGGGTTGACAGCAGACTCCGATCACACAACGTGCGGCGCTCGCGTGCCAGTATGCTCCCAGCAAGCCATGGGCATTCAAAGGGCAAGGGAACAAGGCTGAGTGACAACAATTCCAAACACATGAGTCCCGTGGTGCTTCTTCTATCTTCCGCTGACAGCATGTCTCGATGTGGGCACACCGGGCTAGACGGATCTGAAAACCATGTACTGGAGAGTAAATGTACTCAGCTTGACACGATGCCAAACAGCTGGGCCTGATCGCTTTGGCAAGCAGTGTTGCATCCGACAAACAACCTTCGACCTTCCCGACCCCTTTGCGAGACTGTGCAATTCACGCTGAGTATGATGCTGAAACAGCAGCATGTTCGTATTGTGATAGTTGTTCAGGTTCAACTATAACTTCAATGATGTGGTATAGCTCTGACTGCTGTGAATGTTTTCGTTGTTCGAACATTGACATCTGCTCTAGTGCAAACGAATGTTTGAGTATTCTGTATTTGACTGCCAAGCATCCGGCATCGTTGGAACGGAGCACTAGGAGTAGCAGTAGCAGAAGTAGGTGGTAGTGCTGGTGCTGGTGCTGGTGCTGGTGGTCGTGGTGGTCGTGGTGGTGGTGGTGGTGGTAGTATAGTAGCAGCAGCAGGAGGAGGTGGGGGTGGAGCAAGAGTAGCAGTAGGAGTAGTAGTAGTAGTAGTAGTAGTAGTAGTAGTAGTAGTAGTAGTAGTAGTAGTAGTAGTAGTAGTAGTAGTAGTACGAGTAGTAGTAGTAGAAGTAGTAGTAGTAGTAGTAGTAGTAGTAGTAGTAGTAGTAGTAGTAGTAGTAGTAGTAGTAGTAGTAGTAGTAGTAGTAGTGGTGGTGGTGGTGGTGGTGATGGTAGTAGTAGTAGTAGTAGTAGTAGTAGTAGTAGTAGTTGTAGTAGTAGTAGTTGTAGTAGTAGTAGTAGTAGTAGTTGTAGTGTAGCACACGTGTGTGCGCATGGACATTAGCGACTCGTCGTGCCGGCAGCTGCTCCGGCTCGACGTCGCTTTTTCGGTGACCAGGCGTTCTGTAGCATCTCCTCCCGGCCGAGCCATGTCGTACTCGCCGGCTGACATCGAGGCGGCCTTCGTGGTGATCCTTGCGGCGTTGGAGGAAGGGGAGGACTTGGCTCCCTTCCTCCAACAGTTCCCCGCAGGCGCCAGGCGTGCCTTGATTTTGATGCTGCAGGCGTCCTTACCGAGCCGGACAGCAGCAGGCGGAAACCCGGCATTGCCAAAGGCAAGTGCGCCGGCCGATGGTCCCGGCGCTGGTGGCGCATCTGGTTCGACTGATGGGAGACCCGGCGGCAGTGGAGCGTCCGGGTCCAACGATGTGGCGGCGAGCTCGGCGGGGCAGCCAATCCCCGAGCCTAGCCCGGAGCCGCCGGCCTCTACGCAGGCGCAGCCGGCACCCTGGCCGCTACCCCCGGCAAGGAAGCAGCCACCGGCAGTGCCGGCGAACCAGGGTGCAGCGCCGCAGCAGCCGCAGGTGGCGGCGATCCCGGCCAAGCCCAAGCCCAAGGGCCCTCCGGTGGCTCTCTGGCGCTCCGAGGGCTTCCTCTCCGAGGCGGACGCCAGGCAGGCGGCGGACCTGAACTTCACCTCCTCGGCGGAGTTCTACAGGGCATGGGCCGCGGCGGGAGCCTTCCAGTCGGCTAGCCAGCCGGCGCCCGCGAAGAAGACATCGTTCCCGCCGGCGAAGCCGGCTGCAGTGGCTAAGGTGCCGGCGCCCAACTCGGCAGAGATGGTGGCGCTGCAGAACCAGATTGCCGCGGAGATCGCGGCGGGCACCCAGGCGTCCCAGGCTGCGCCGCCTGCGGCAACGCCGGCGCCCATCTTGGAGGGGTTCGTCCGCATGGAGATTCGCGGCGAGACCTTCACCGTGAACAGTGTCACTGGCGAGGGGTTCCCGGAGCTGCCGAGGCGTCCCGGCCGCGGCGCGACGGAGCTGGAGCGGCGCCGTAATGATGAGGTGTTTCGGCGCTTGGTCGACATCCGCATCCGGCTCTGCTCCGTCGAGTGGCAGGAGCACCTCAGGCGCATCAACCAGCCCGGCGCCACCTCCGACGTTCCGGTCCCCGCGGCGATGCAGGCGTCCATCGTCGGCACGGTGGAGATCCTCGAGCAGATCGAGGACCGGGTCCGGAGCGCCGGCGGGGCTCCCACGGCCGTTGTGCCAACGGCACCCGGCGCAGCGGACTACATAGTCCGTTCGCTGCTGCCGAACCATCGCGGCGGTCGCATCCCGGAGCGGCTGGCTGGCGAGATCTGGTGCGTTGGCTGGTGTGGCCGGCCCTGCCCCGGCTTTGAAGGCGTCTGCCAAAGCCCCGGCGGTAGATGCCTCAGACCGGTTCTGATTCGGCGTGGCGGCACGGAGGACCTGGAGGCGCACAACAATCACCTCTGTGATGCGTGCCGGCGCTTCCGGAACACGCGTGACGGCCGGTTCTAGTGCCACCCGCCGGCGGGCTACTTTGACCTCGGCGAGCCCTACCTCTTCCTGGCGATCGCCCGCATGGTAGGTCTCCTGGCGTAGCCCTCAGCCGGTTTCTTCTTCTTTTTGGTCCCGGCGGTGCCGCGATGCCTTCGCGGGCCTCTCCGGCGGCCGCAGGCCCACGATGCTTTAATTAGTTTCTGCCGTTGCTTCCCGGCGTGCCGTAAGTGCAGGTCGGGAGGCCCAAGAGCCTCGGATCATAGCCTGGCGCGAAAAGTCGGCCCGGCGGTGTGCGACTGGAGTGCAGTCGGCGCAAGTGGCAGTGCTGTTGCCCACCCGGCCCGGCCCCTCTTACCCTAATCGTCGTGGCGCGTTCGTTGAGGTCGTAGCGGCTCAAGATTCCCCCCCCCGGTTCAAGGATGTCGGCGGTTGACCTCTCGGCCGGCGGCGGGTTCGCGCAGGTGGCGCGGGCCTTCGTCGACATCCAGGCTCAAGAGTTCCTGCCGATCCTGCCGGCGGTGGGGGTGCACGACCTCCGAGGCGCCTTGGACAACACTGGCGCGCTGCTCCTGGCCGGCGTGCCAGAAGAGGTGCTCCTTAGGCTGGGGGCGTGGCGCCCGGCCCCGGAGAGCTCACGTCGAGCCCCGGCGCCCAGCCCGGCGGAGAGCAGGTTGGCCCTCCGCCAGGCGAGCAGGGCGAGCCACCACAGGCGCCTGGTGGAGCGGAGCCGTGCCAGGCGCAGCCGGTCAGGGCTGACATCCCGGTGCGGCGCGATGGTCGGCGAGCCTGCAAGAGGACGGCCCTACAGGCGGCCTTGCCAGAGCTCCAGGCGGAGTCGTTGGCGGACCTTGACGGCGCTATCATGGCGCGCTCCTCTGAGGGACCCTTCCGGTCCAGGGTCCGGACCTGGGTGGACTTTACGGCGGCCTGGGCCCTGCCGGCGTGGCCGATCTCCCTGGACTCAGTCAGGAGAAGGTCGCGGCGAGCATGCGGAAGGGTAGGTACCGCTCGGCGCAAAACTACTTCGACGCGGCGGTGACCTACCAGGAACACTTCCGCGGCGAGCTGGTGGACCCGCTCGTCCGGCGGGCCATCCGGCGTTACGCCAAGGCGGTGGTACGTGGCCTTGCGGGGTCCAAGCTCAAGGCGATCTTCCCGGCGATGCGGCTGGAGCCTCTGCTGGACCCCTCGCCGGCGTCCGCTGCGGAGCCGTGGGCCCCATGGAAGGCGGCGCACTCGGCGGATGCCCTCCTCCTGGCGGTGTGGTTCATGCTGCGGGAAATCGAATTCGCGGCGGCCCGCACTGAGGACATTGAAGCCGGCGAGGACTGGGTCCTTCTTCGGATCCCCCTGCACAAGACGGCGCAGGGTGGTGAGAGAGAACTCACGGCGCGGCAGCTCCGCTGCGCTTGCGGCATCCAGTCCCGGCCGATGTGCCCGGCACATGCTGCACTGCGCCACGTTGAAAGCGGCGGGCCTCTGGCACCGAGGCGGGCCCTTGTTCCCGGACGCGGCGGGCGCCACCTGGGCCAAAGGTGAGACCGTCCTGCTCTTCCGGCGGGTGCTGCTGGCTGCCGGCGTGGCCCTCACCACGGTCGACCACGAGGGCCAGATCGTGCAGCTGTTCGCCGGCCACGCGGCGCGGGTAGCCGGCGCGGCCTGGCTCGCGTCCAAGGGGGTGCCGACGGCGATCATCCAGTTGCTGGGTCCGGAGATCCCCGGCAGAGTCCTGGCTGGGAGCTACGGCGGCACGTCGGCCACCGATGAGGCTCGGCGAGCCACGGCTGGAGGCGGCGCCCAGCCCACAGATCCCGGAGGAGGCGTCACCGGGGACGCCGGTTGACCAGGCAGAGTTCTCCCCACCAGTTCAGCTGGTGGAAGCCCCGCCTAGGGGGCCTGGTGGGAGTGGACACCCGCCGGCGCGGGAAGACCTCACATCTACAACGAGAAGGGGGCTAAGGTGCACCGCCCTGACCCGGCGGAAGCTAGCACGGAGCAGTTCCTGTGGAGGTCCAGGTGCGGCGCGTGGCCGTATGGCATCCGGCGCTTCTTTAGAGTGTCCGAGAAGCCGGCGTCCGCCGCTTGGTGCGCCCGCTGTTTCCCGGCGCCGGCTCCGGGGGAAGGTGAAGGTTCACCGACCGAGCCGGTGGACTCACCGGTGGCGTCCAGCTCGGCGTCCGAGTCGGACAGCTCTTCATCGTGAGAAAACAGCCGGCGAAGGCGGTGCATTGTGAGCGGCTGTGGCTGTGCCTCCCTTGCTGGCGGTTGAGTGTATTACCTGCGGCGATAGCTTTCTGGCTCTCCCTCGTCGCACGCCCTCGGCGTGCCTCCGCTTAGGTCTCCCCTCGTCGGTGCTGCGGCTGTCATGGCGGCTCCGGGCTTTCCCCCAGCTGCGGCGCCCCCGGCCGCGCCCGCACTGGCGGCGACCATCATGACGCCGTTCGTGGATCTGGCGGCGGCCGGGGGCCGGCCCTCAACTCACGGCCTACCTGGCGGCCCGCAACCTGAACCGCACGGCGACGCTGGCCCTCATCGCACACTCCTGGCCGGAGTTTGAGGACCGCGTCGTCCGGCCTTTCCTGGACGGGGTGGAGATCGCCGGCACCGTGCACCAGGCGCCGGAGGCGGAGCAGGCGGTCGTCGAGGCTATCCTGCACCACATGTGGGCTGAGGCGCACAAGCAGTGGGCCACCCACATCGCGGTCCCGGCACCGGTGACCACGCCGGCCTCGTCGGCGGCTGCCCCTGGAGCGGTGGTGCCGGCCCTGCCCGGCGACAAGCCGCCGAAGACGTTCCCGGAGCCGCTGGTCAAGCGGTACAACGAGGTGGCGCGGAGGAGGTGCTGGCGCGCATGTACTTCGAGCACACCAAGTCGAAGGAGTACACGGCGGTCGGCTTGGGAGAGATTTTGCAGCGGCGCACCTTCATGGCGGCCATGGAGGTGAACCCGCTGGCGATCACAAGGAGAGGGGCCAGGCGATCCGGTTGGTGGACGGCGCACTGGCCATGACCGGGAGGACCCCTGGACCCCGAGGGGGGTCCTCGGCGTCATCGACGGCATCGAGGCGGTGCGCTGGGCGTGGACCCTCACCGGCGTGGCCACGGAGAAAGGGGCGGCGGAGTACGCCCAGTGGTGGACGTCGAAGGCCCGGCAGCGCCCATCCCAGCTCGAGGCGATCACGGAGTACTGGGACGCGTCCTCCCGGCGCCTGGCAATGCAGATGCGCCTTCGCCGGACGTTCGAGGAGGTCAGGCGGCGTTCCTGGACATCCTCTCTCGCCCGCGGCCGCCGGCGAGGAACAAGGTCAGCGAGGGCTTCAACCCGCCCGACCCGGAGACGGACGGCCCGCACGGCCCCACGGCGCACCAGGGGTACCAGCCCGGGCCCGGGCCGCAGAAGGTGAAGAAGAACCGGCGGCGCCGCAACAACCCCCGCCAGCGACGAGGGTGCCTCGGACAGCCGCGGCGGCGGTGGCGGCCGCCAGGAATGGCATGATGATCGGCGGTGGGCGGGCTTAGTGGTGGCAGGACCGCGGCGGGAAGAGAGACTCCCAGGCGCAGGACGGCGACCGCCCGCAGAAGCACAGGCGCTAGGGACAGCACGGGGCCCCGCCCCGCGCTTCGGCCTCGGGTGGGGTACCCGACCGGAGCCCGGCCGCGCAGGCGGTGGTGTTGAAGCCGGCCAGGCCGGCGCGCCGAAACAGCAAGTACATCCTGCTCTCCCTCTTTGACGGCGTCGGGGCGGCGCCGGCGATCCTTGAGGACCTCTTCGGTACACCGTGGGTGGCCATGGCGTGGGAGACAGACAAGACTTGCCGGCGCTTGACATCCATCCGCCTGCCCTGGCTCCGGCAGAGGGGCGACTTCACCGCGGACTCGGTGGAGAAAGTGGCGGCGGAGATCAGGCGCCTGGACCCGGCCGGTGAGTGTGTCATCCTCCTCGTCGCGGCGTCTCCCTGCCAAGATTTCTCCCAAATCGGCGCAGAGGCTGGCCATAGCGGCACTCGCGGCAGCCTGTTCTTGCGCTCGGCGGAGTTCGTCCTGGAGCTGAGGGCGGCGCTTCGTGGCTGGCGGGTCGGCTTCATGTTTGAGAATGTGGTCGGCGTCGGCCAAGGAGGTGTCCGACTGCCTCGGCGTGGAACCGGCGCTGGTGTGCGCCTCCGATTTTGGGTGGATCTCGCGGCCGAGACTGTGGTGGCTCTCGGCGGACCTCCGGCAGCACACGGAGGACCCGGCCACCGGCGCCCCCCTGGTCTGGACCAAGAAGGGGCCATTCCATCGTCTTCGGCTGGAGGAGGCCAGGGCGGCGGCGAGCACACTGCTCCCGGTGGGCATGGCCTTTCACCCGGCAGTGGCGTCGAGCAGGCTGCTCCTGCCATGGCGCCGAAGAGAGCCAGGGGCGAGAGCCAGGTGGCTGGCGGACTCCCGGCAATTCGCCCCCTGGCACTACACAGAGGAGGCGATGCTACATGACGAGGCCGGCCGGCTCCACAACATCCCCGTCGGCGTCAAGGAGGCTCTCCACCACATGCCGGGGGGGTACACGGACCTCGGCGACGGAGAAGACAGGACCGCACAGGATGGTGGCCAATGGGTGGCACTGGGGAGTGGCCCGGCGCCTCTTGGCAATGCTCATGGCCCTTACTGTGGCACAGCCGGCGGAGGCGTCGGTGCCAGTAGCACCGAGGACCACCACGGTGGCGGCGGCAGGCACTTCAACTGAGCCATTGCACGGTCACCCGGCGGCCCAGCCTGGAGCCGGCGGTGGAACGTGTCCTGGCGCCACGACGTGGTCAGGATCCGCGGCGAGGTGCTGCAGGAGATCAGAGAGATGGTGGCGGACCGCGCGGAGGAGACGGCGGCCTGGCTGGCCCAGCGCCCGGCTCCGGTGCGCAGCACCTACGCCACGGCGGACAAGGACCGGCCGACGCAAATCCCGGTCCTGCTGGAACTCCTCGGCGTGGTGGGCTATCCCGACATCGAGGGCCTCACAGCGGACCTAACCCAGGGATTCGACATGCTCGGCGAGGTGCGGCGCGGCCCCGGCTGGAAGGACCGGACGGACGGCCGCTACCAGAACCCGGTGTCCCTGGACCAGCTGGCGGCGACCAACTGGGAGTACGTCCGGAAGCGCGCCTCGGCAGCGAAGCCCGGCGAGCGCTGGGAGACCCTCCTGACGGAACTCGTGGCGGAGGCCAGGCTTGGCCGGGTGGTCGGACCAACGGCCCCGCCGGCGGGATGGAACATTGTCACCGTGCGGTGCTGAACACGCCCGGCGCCGACCGGCTGGTACCGCCGCCCCCGGGCCGCCACTTTGCCGCGGCGTCCTTTGCCATCGTGCAGGAGGACGGCGAGGGGAACACCAAGGTGCGTCGAGGGGAAGACTGGCGGCGCTCGGGACACAATTCCACGATCCTGGCGCACGACGTTCCCACCCACCACTTCGTGGACGACGTGGTGGACTTCATCCGGCGCGTGGTGGAACTGGCAGGAAATCGTGGGGTCCCGGCGGCCAGGCTGTTCGGGCACGACCTGCTCAATGCCTACCGGCAGTGGGCAGTCCGGCACCCGGCCCACTCCGGCACGTTCCTGGCGACACCGGCTGGGCTGACACTCTGGTTTCACCTGGCCATGTGTTTCGGAGCCGCGGCGTCGGTTTGGAATTTTAACAGGGCCGCGGATGCGATGCAGGCGCTGACCCGCGTCCTGCTGTGGCTGGTCGGCGGCCATTTTGTGGACGACTTCAACGGCGTCGACCTCCCGGAGCTCGCGGAGTCGGCCTTCCACTCCCTGGCGGACCTCTTCCTGGACCAAACCGTCGAAGGCCCAGGAGCCGGCGGCCCGGCACGTGGTCCAAGGAGTGGAAATGACGATTGAGGCGGACGGCGTGTCCCTGCGGCCTACCCCCTCCAGGGTGGCCAAACTCCTCCGGGCCATCGAGGCGGCGCTGGAGACGAATGCCCTTCAGCCACACGCGGCGCAGAAGCTGGCGGGCAGGCTTAGCTTCGCGTCCCAGTCCACATTCGGCTGCCTCGGCAAGGCGGCGCTGAAGCCGCTCTACGCCAGAGCCCACGACGCGGCGGCGGAGTCGTCCCCAGAACTGTCGCTGGGGTTGGCGGCGGCCCTCCGGGCACTCCGGCAGCTCCTCAGGAACATCCGGCCCCGGTTTGTGCCATTCGTCGACGACGGCGCCCCGCAGGCCCTGGTGTACGCAGACGCGTTCTTCCAACCGGGCGAGGTCAAGCACAAGGCGGGTTTCTTGCCGGCGGACCTGCCCACACCAAAGGGGGCACGCGGCAAGAACGGCTGGGGATACGTGGTCAGAGTCGGCGGCGAGACCTACTATGACTACGGCCAGGCGCCGGCCTCCTTCCTGGTGGCGTTCGGCTCCAAGGCGGGCCTTCATCTATGTGCTGGAGATTGTCGCCCAGGTCCTGGCGTTGACAACGCTGGCGCGGCGGTTGCCGGACTGGCGTTCATTGACAACGTCGCCGGCCAGTGGGCCCTGACCAAGGGCTACGGTAGGGACCCCGCGGTCAACGGCGTCCTGGCGGCGTTCTGGTCCCAAGCAGCGGAGATGAACTGCCCGATTTCCGGCGGGTACCTTCCAAGGCCAATGTGGCGGATGCGGTGTCCCGCGGCGACCTGGCCACGGCCGAGGCGATGGGCTGGACCAGAGTACGCACACCGGCGGCCAGAATCTGCGCCATCCTGGCGAAGACCGCTGGCGACCTTGAGTTCGCCATTCAGGGTGCGGCGGCGGAGCTGAGAACTTGTGCTATTTGAGTTTTCCTATAGTTCGGCTGTGCCGGCGCTGTGTGGGGGTGGGGAGCGCCGGGCGGGTAGCTCAAAGCTTCCCCGGCGCCGGCCAGCCTAGTTTTGGGCGGAGGCGACGGACCCGGCGCGATGCGCTTTCTTCCCATACAAAAGAAGGGTATCCGTCGTCTCGTGCTAGCCTTTTCGGCGTTGCCCTAAACGTCGATAGCATATGTCGTGTAGCACACGTGTGTGCGCGTGGACATTAGCGACTCGTCGTGCCGGCAGCTGCTCCGGCTCGACGTCGCTTTTTCGGCCCACCCTCTACCACCCTCGTGTTGGGAGTGGGGAGGAGGCCTCCCCAGTATCGGCGAAGCCGTTTGCTGAAAGACTTGAGGGTCGTCCCCAGCCCACTGGCGGCGCGTCGGGTAGCTCAAAGCTTCCCCGGCGCCGGCCAGCCTAGTTTTGGGCGGAGGCGACGGACCCGGCGCGATGCGCTTTCTTCCCATACAAAAGAAGGGTATCCGTCGTCTCGTGCTAGCCTTTTCGGCGTTGCCCTAAACGTCGATAGCATATGTCGTAGTAGTAGTAGTAGTACAGTAGTACAGTAGTAGTAGTAGTAGTAGTAGTAGTAGTAGTAGTAGTAGTAGTAGTAGTAGTAGTAGTAGTAGTAGTAGTAGTAGTAGTAGTAGTAGAAGTACTAGTAGTAGTAAGCGTCTCGGCCCGAGACTTTGCGATTGATTAGCACGGGGGCGTTGATTTCAAGCCAGCTGCAGCGGACTGCAACTGCGAGAGCAGACCGGAGATTCCCAGCGGAAAGCTGAAGGGGAAAGCGCGGTGTCCCGCGATTTGGGGCCTTCGGGCCGGGGATGCCACGCTCGCAACCTGACTCTTCGAATGACTCTTACAGCAGCGATGTGTTTAGCCCTGCTGCTTCCTCTGACGTGGATATGTGCGAGGCTGAGCCAGCTTCCGGATCAAAGGCTGGTGGATCAACCGTGGACCAACTCCACCTACTGGAACAACGGCAACAGGCGGAACAGGAGCGAGCCAATGCAGCCCGAGCCCAAGCCCAGGCTGAACTGGACAAGCGCCTCTCCCACGTGGCCTGTCGCGGTCTGGCAGAGCTCTGTTTTCACTACCTGGCCCTACACTATCGGCAACAGGTCGGTGACCGCAGGACAGCCAGCGCACGCCTACAAGGACAACGCAGAAGATTACAATACGTGGAGCACGGGGACATCTACACGAACGTCTTCACGCAGATTGACGAGGACCTCGCGGACAAGCTCGACCAGGACTACAGCGCGCTGGGGGCCCTTTACGATCAGGGCATCCCGTTCAATGACCGAGAATGGCTGGAGTACGTTGGCGAGAGCGGGGCACCGCCTCAGACCTTGGTGTTGCAACAGATGGCTGTACTGGCCCGACGAAATCTGCATGAGCACCTTGAGCCATCCGCCGCGGACCACCTGGCTCCCTTCTTGGTGGAACAAACTGCAGGGATGCTCTACAAAGCATCCATCAATGCTCTGCTGCCTGCCCTTGGCGGGCAAGGGAGACGAGAACTGCAGAAATGGTACCGCGACTACATGCAGCAACAAACCGATGGTCCCGAATTGGCTTCGGGATCTTCAGATCCACCGAGGCATCGCCCACCTACGCCTTGACCCCGGCCTACAGATGAGAGTGGCACGACATCGACCAACACTGCCGAAAAGACTCCCACGACGACGAGGCAGGAGAGCCACCTCAACTCGGAAAGCTTGCGTTGCTCGGCTTTGTGCCTGTGTCGCCAGGTAGCTCAACAGACCATTGTACAGCGGATGTGCATCTGCAGGCAAAGCCCGAACCCACGAAACCGCCCCCCCAAAACCGAGGCCGACCTGGTCCCAAGTCCAGGTACAGACCGAATAAACACATTGCCACCGCTGTACGGTGTTTGCTTTGTAGCACTTTTCCCGTGAACACCACTGGAGTTCGGTCTGTTGACGCGAGGGTTAGGAGCCATCCACACCAGGAACTCCTTGGAGCTACACCGATTAGCCCCAGTAAGCCTCTTTCCAGAGCAAACCCAAACGGTGTTTTTAGCCCTGTACCACAGTCACTAGTCGCCAGTCGCAAGAGAGCCTTTATCAGAGCGCAAAATCGCGCCAAACTGCACGGAACCGCTAAGTACCAAGGTAGATGGTACAAACCCGAAGCCCTAGGAGTTCAATATGATCCTCCGACTAAATCAGTCCATCCCAAGACTCCCGCGCAGCAGAGCCGACGGCGGTTGACCTACCTGTCCTGGAACTCGGGTGGTCTGCATTCGGCCAGGCATGCGGAGCTGAAGGCATGGCTAGATAGCCCCGACGGAAGTAGGACCCAACTTGTTGCGATCCAGGAGACCCACTGGCAAGGCCCATTGGAATACACCACGTCCCGTTTTCATGCTGTTCACTCTGGGAGTACTAAATCCGAATCTGGGCTTCTGTTGTTAGTGGATAAGCATACTTTTCCCTCGGCCAACGTTCAGCACCGCGAGATACTACCGGGACGCTTGTTGCGTGTTAGGCTGGAGGCTGAGCCGTCGATCGACGTCATCCTAGGCTATCAGCACGCCTGGCAGGCCCACAAAACGGGAGCCTCCAAGTCACAGTCGCATGAAGCCCTGCTGTCACGCCGAGCTGAATACTGGGCAGCCCTGACTACCTGTCTAGGCTCTCTGCCTAAGCGCAACCAGCTGTTATTGCTTGCAGACCTCAACACAGATGTTCACCCAGAGGGTTCACACATAGGTCGAGGAGTGTACCGCAGGACTGCCACGCATGCCACGGACCAACAGGCCCTACAGGACATCATAGTTCAACAGCAGTTAGTGGTTCTTAACTCGTGGGGTCCCCAAGGTCAGCGTGCATGCACCTTCCTTTCAGCCGGCGTGGGAGGGCATAGCCAGATTGATTTTGCAATCTCCAGGATGCACAATCTTGACCCACTAGCCCGAACGGCAGGTCCTTGTCAATTGCCTTTTGTACCCACGCATGGCCTTAGGCACCTTCCTCTTGTCGGTAGCATTCCTTTCCCGAAAGTCCCCCGCCATCCCCCGGCCCGAAACGTCCTTGTTAAACACAAGGTTGTAACTGCCTGCCGCGATCAACCCCAAACACTAGATCTCTATCAGCGAGCTCTTGCTATCTTGCATGACCAACAGCCCCCAGCGCCGGTCACTGCTCTGATTGAGCAAGCCTGGAGCTGCGCAGTTCAGGCCGTGCAAAGCACTGCGCCCACTGCAGCAGCTGCTGCCAGCCCAGAGTGCCACAGACTGCCCATCCGCAACGTCTGGACGCTGCGTAAGGAGATAAGGGTGCTTAGACTTCAACGCAGACAGGGGCTAGGAGTCTTTCTTCGCATGTGGCGCGTCACCACGGCACTCAAACAGGCACAAAAGGCCTTACAGGCACAGTGTAGGCAGGCCAAAAGACAGAGAATAGATGCACTACTTCAGGAAGCAGCGCAGAGCCCAGGCAGTCTCACTTCTATTTTCAGGGTTGCGCGTGCATTGGCACCAGCTGCTCCGCGTCGGAAGCTGCAGTTGCGCCACCAGGATGGCATGCCGCAGAGCACCAGTGAAGCCATCCAGAGCATCCAAACCTATTTTTACTCCCTGTACAACAAGCATTCCACCCCAATCACCTTCGAGAAACCACCCGAACCCCTGCAAATCACTCCCGAAGAACTCCATACCTCACTAGCCCAGCTCCCTGCAAACAAAGCACTGCCTAGTCGCGAAGCCCCGGCGGTGCTCTGGCGAGCAGGCGCTGCCACACTTGCAGCCAAACTGTTGCCGGAACTGAATGCCTGGCTACGGGATATGTCGCGGCCACCGCCAGACGAATGGCACATTGCAGAAATCTGTCTGCTCCCTAAACCCTCGAAGCCGTTGAAGGGCCCTGACACCCTTAGGCCTATTTCCTTACTTCATCCGATATCGAAAGGTTTGGCCGCGGCGTTGAATCGCAGACTACAGCCATGCCTGCACCAAGCTGTCACCTGGCAGCCGCAATTCGCCTATGTGGCGGGGAGATCGGCCCAAGATGCGATAGACAAGGCTCTGCAGCATTGCCAGCATGTTCGCAACACCATGCAAGCGCAACGTCAGACCATACACCTGCGAAGGCAGGATCATCAGCAACAGGAGATCGGGGGAGGGGTCACCCTCTCCCTCGATCTCCAAAAAGCGTTTGATTTGATGCCTCGGGATAAGTTGCAGCAAGCCTTAGAAAATGCGAAAGCGGAACCTAGCCTGATTTGGACAATTCTTAAAATACATGAATGGGCTTCCTTACGCTTTAAAATTGGGCAATGTGAAACCTGTATAGGATCCTGTAACGGGGTAAGGCAAGGGTGTGGACTTGCTCCTAGCCTTTGGGTCCTATACACCTGCTTAATTTTACAAGCCTTCCAAACCCGAATCCCTGCTAGAGCAATCACCGCCTTCGCTGACGATCTCTTAGTTCAGTGGACCATCCGGTCCAAAGCCCAGTTTGAGCAGGCCTGCCAGGATATTCGGTTTGTTCTAGACACCTTAGAATCCTTCGGTATGCAAATTAGTCAGGAGAAAACAGTCGTACTGCTTGGCCTCAGAGGCACGTCCGTGACCGGCCTGCTCAAAGGCTACACCTGCAAAGATCCGAAGCGTGGGCTCCTTTTTCGGGTGCCGAAAGGAAGACACTCACAAGCCACCACGATCTATCTTCCGGTCGTCAAGCAACACACCTATCTGGGCGTATGTCTCAGCTACCAAGATCACGAGTCGGCCACTCTGAGCCACAGACTGAAGGCTTCCTGGAGTGCCTTCCACCGCCTATTGCCGATACTGCGCTCGCGCAGTCTCACGTCGAGACAGCGGCAACAGCTCTGGCTCTCCTCCCCTTTTGCCAGCATGCTCTATGGCCTGGATTGTCTCCGTCTCAACTGGGCGGATCTAGAAAGGTTTCGCAGTAATGCTGTTCGTCAACTACGCACCATCTACAAGGCACCTGTCTTCATCACTAGGGATAACTCGTACGCCTTCTTAAGCAAGTACGGTCTCCGTGATCCACTCCATACCCTCTTGGAGCGTACTATCAATCGTGTTTCCAGAAGACAACAAGGCCCAGAGGCACCGCTGTGGACTGACCCACTGCGCAAGTGGTGGGACCAGCTTCGAATGCACGCTGAGGACATGCTCAGGCATGCCACCAAAACCCAGTCACCTCAGGCGCTAGGCACGAGGTCAGCCTCAAACTCTGCAACCATGGTGCCAGTGAATGATGCAGTAGACAAGGTGGCCTGCCCAGAGTGTGGACTGTATTTTGCCAATGTTACTCACATGCGCCGCCGTCGCAGTCAGAAGCACGGTAAGCCCATACCCCCTACTGAGAAGCCCGCTAATGCCTCGCTACGGGAGCAATACATGCAGCATGCCACGGACGGACTTCCACAATGTCGACACTGTCTTTGGCAGTTCAGCAGCTGGCACTGGTTTTTACAGCATTTCGCTCAGGATCGCTGCCCGGTACTGATCCAGCAACCGGCACCGGCACATGATCCAAGTAGTGAAGTTCAGCTTACCCAGCCTTCGTTTAATCCCGAATCCGAAGCAGCACAACCTGAAGCAGAGCCAGCAGAGCCTGATGTCTCGCCGGTGCTGATCCCGGAGCTTGATGGAGTCAGCAGTGATCTAATCCAGTTAGCACGGGACAGTGACTGGCGTCCACTCGCGCAGCAAATTCGCAGGAGCGATCAACATGACTGCATGTTTTGCAATCAGTGGTTAGCGCGCCCTACTTACCTCTCCAGACACTTGCGCACACAGCATAAAACCATCTTTGAGGTTCACGACCGGGTCTTAAGCTGGCTCACAGAGCGATCTGCGGCCCTCAGCAGCCCTTGCGCCTACTGCTATACGGACTTCAAGGCCAGCAAAACTAGTCGGCTGAGGCATGCTCAGTCCTGCACCACTCTTTACCGTACTGGACTTCTCATCATGCTAGTCTCCTGCTCCCCGACGAACAGCGAGGCCACCGAGCATGGACAACCTCACGCTGACGGCGGAGCAACAGACGGAGCTGGTGAATGCGGAGGAGCAGGCCAACCTCTTGAAGAGCATGATGAACCAGACCGTTCCGGCCTCCAACTTGGGGGTCTTGGCCCACAGCATGGCGAGCCAAGCGAGCCAGCCGCCACAGCAAATGGACGAGACATCCAGGGACCACAAGCGAGGGAGCCGTCAAGAGACAGAGGAGCCCCAGCGCGGCCGCGGAGGCAAGGGCCCCCAGAGTGGGCTCGCGGCGCACAAGGGGGGCTTTGGAGGTGGCTGGTCAAACCAGCAGACCGGCAGGAGCTGGTCCAGCCAGGACGGCTGGAGGCAGGCCAAGGACAAGAGCGGCAACCAGGGAGAGGAGGACAGTTGGTTCCCGGACAAAGAGGGCGTCTATGCCCTTACGGATGCCCAGCTGCGAGAGCTATGCGGAATGATGGCCCGCCTGGTTCTTCGCCACAGCGATCAAATGAGCATCGACCGATGCGAGTCGGGGTTCGTGATGTTCCTTCAGGCTCAGGGAATGTTGAGCCTGGTGCCGGACCTGTACCAGGTCTCACAGACCTGGCGGAAAGCCAAAGAAGAGGCCCCCGCAACGATCACGCTTCCGCTCCGTACGGTGATGCTGCAGCACATTCTGGACATCCTCAGCAGTCGACTGGAGGCCTGTACAGCCTCGGAGCCAGCCATCGCGGATGCGCAGAAAATGCTGGTTCTGGACGAGAACCAGAATGTGCCCTACCTGGAGTGGAACGCGACGGACAAAAAGCT
Source organism: Symbiodinium sp. CCMP2592 (assembly GCA_905221615.1). NCBI lineage: Eukaryota > Dinophyceae > Suessiales > Symbiodiniaceae > Symbiodinium > Symbiodinium sp. CCMP2592. The sequence continues at coordinate 11,039 of CAJNDT010000954.1, read as the reverse complement.
GCAGATCAAGAAGGACAGGGAAGCCCTTCCGTTGTCAGAAGCCAAGCGCCTCCTGACAGAGCTCCGCAAGCTCATTTTGCTGCCCCTGGTGGTGATGAGGTTTCACTCCACACGGAAGATGGTGCAGCAGCACAAAGGCGAGGTTCTTCCGATGATGCTGCAGCTTGGGTTCAGGACCTCCGAAGCCCAACGAGCATGGGAACACATGAGCCGCCTCACGCACAGCGGCATCTTCCGAATGGGAGCAATGACCATGCGGGACGAGAAGATGGGACGCAACGCGCTGGAGAAGGCGCTGCAGCGTCTGCTCACCGGGCAGTCAGATCCTTAGCACTCCGTAATACCACCAACTTCTGTTACAGCCACTCCGCCCTAATTGCTGTGCTCTGGACCCGTCTCCCAGGACCGGGGATGATGATCTGTGAGCTGCTTGGCACGGCATTGAGTGCCGTATGGAAATGGCTGAGTGCCCAGACCCGACCAGCCACGCCGTGGACCCATTTTGCTTGGCGGGCTATGCATACAGGCTGGAGCAACCCCCGTGCACAACACGATGTAGGGGAATATCTCCTTTTCCTTAGGCCCCACCTCACCCATAAGGTTCAAGGTAGCTGGGAGTCTAGGCTTCACATGCAAGGACAGCAGCCGCTTTGCATAGACCGCGGAGACACGTGGCCACTCATTTTGGCTGAGCCTCTTGAAGGTCTTGCCGCGCCGCCGCGTCGTAGTGTAAGTCTACAAACCTTAGTGGACACCTGGACTGATCATCAGGACGGCCGGCTTGGCTTAGTCGATGTTCCTTCAGTGCTTTGCTTGCAGGTCAACAGGTTCAATGACACAGGCGAGGTGCAAAACAAAACGGATATCCCTGTAGATCCCGAGCCTGAGCTAGCTATCCCGGTGTTTAGCAGCAACCTGCAAGCAGGGGCAGCACTGTCACAGCATGTAGTGCTGTTTCGACGCGCCGCCTTCATACTGCATATCGGACCGCACAGCAACACAGGCCATTATAGATGCATACTCTTTGGGCCTGGACCCGACGATATCTTCATAACAGATGATAACCAGCCTGCCAGCCGCGCTACTCCCGCTGAGTATGCCACTGGATGCAGCCAAAGCTATGTATTCCTGTACCGCAGATGCGAGTCCGCAAATGCAGGCAGTTCCGTGCAGGCTCTCGGCTGACTGACTGACATAGTTAATGCCCTCCCCTAGACCCTAACCGACGTGTGATGCACTCCTGTACAGACTGAGTAACATCCAGGGTCTGGTACACTTTCAGTCATCTTTTTGAATCAGACTAGGAACCTAGGAATCCTCACTGCATATGGGGCCCTAGGGCCGGGTGAGCGATTTCTATGGCTTACGGGAGTCATCAATCGAATGACTTGTGCTATGCACCGAGGGGCTGCCCTCGCCAATCCACAGGGCCGCCAAGTGAGCATCGAACGATCTCGCAGCGTCTGGAAGAAGTAGTAGTAGTAGTAGTAGCAGTAGCAGTAGTAGTATTAGTAGTATTAGTAGTATTAGTAGTATTAGTAGTAGTGGTGTTTGTGCCAGTGATAGTGAAAATGATGCTACTGCGACGAGCTCGACGACCGCCACTCACTACCGTGACTCCATTTATGCAGTACCAACTGCCACCAGCTGTCCTCAGGTCTTTGCGGCTTGTGCAAACCGTTGCGCATCGCTGTGGCATCAGGGCTCCTTATCACAAAGAGGTGGAGGGATGCGGGTGAGGAATCTGGGGTTCTTTGCTGGTAGCTCTCGGGATTCAGGCTTCAGGATTGGCTGCTTTGATTCCGCTCCAGTGTTCCTACTCTCCAGGGAAGCAGTCAGTAAGTAGCTTTGCAGAAGCATGCTGTGTCAAGGCCGCGTGCCCGGAAGTAACAGCGAGTAACCAGAATTACCGTACTGTGGATCCGGTAGGGTTGTCTTGACACTGTGTGTGTTTGTGGTCGGAGTCGGCATGGGGGAAGACTACGGGACAGCTACTTACCTCCAGTCCTCGCAAAGCCCAGAGATCGTGCCGACAACGAGCCATGAATGCAAAGGTCTCGGAAGTCGACAGAATATATTCGTGACTGGGCAGAAAATGAGTCTGACAATTGAAGTTTCCATCGTTGTGAGCACCGCAGAACATTGGGGGCTCAAAGTACGTAAATGCGCCACATCCTGACTGAGGCATTTCCAGAAGTTTGATTTAGAGCCTTGCCAGCAGTTTGCCTCCATCCCAACCTGCGAGCCCATGAAAAGCACACCTCCTGGGCAACGAATGCTGAGGACAAGTCTGGAGAAATCGAGTTTGTGGAGTTTGAGGCAATGATAAAATCTCTTATAGGCTGGGCTGCTCCTTCTGATATCCATGGTCTCACTTTTCCCTTCACTGTCCCTGTGGAGGCGTGAGCCAAACGACAGCTGCTGGATCGCATCTCCTTTGGGCTGATCTCGGAGTTTCCGAAATAGGGGACCCTAATACAGTTCCGGAAAGAGTAGGATCCTTATTATAAGGACGCCACAATAAGGTAACCCCTAATTGTCGGGGAAACTCCCATTTGGGGCCTGGGCTGTTGAGGGGCTTCATTGCCCAGGGTTCCCAGCGGCTCCAATATCCTTTAATTAGGGAAAATTCCTGAAATCATACTAGGGATCCTGCCATAATTTAAGGTATTTAAAGTATATTCATGTATATTCCCTAATTACGGGATATTGGAGCCTCTGGGTTCAGGGACATAGAGAGACATAAGACCCAGTCTGAGACGCATGAAGTCATGTTGCCTCGATTCTGCTGAGGACCTCCCGAAGGACGGACCTGTGCACTGGCAGTGCTTCCGGTGAGTGAAGATAAGAGACGCTCACGAGACGATTGCGAGATTGAACTTGTGCGATCGTGTAGTGAGTGGCAGGGCTTGCTTGGAGCAAGCATGCAGATAAGAGTGTCGGTAGGGGCAGCGGGAGCTTCCCCAACTGGGCTTGCATACTGGTGCGTGTGTCGTCCTAGAAATGTTTTCAGAGCAGCTCTGTGAGGAGCGCCTGCAGCGATTTTGGAAGGAGATGGCCGCTTGATCAAAGCTGTCAGGGAGCAAGGCCAAGGGGACCGTGGGGGGGGGGAACCGTGCAAGCGGCTCTAAGGACACGGACGGAAATGGCATCGTGGACTTTGGAGAATTTGCGCAGCCAACGCCTGAGGATGACAAATCGAGCAGGACCAAAGCAAGTCTCCGTTGTAGGATCACTTGAACGAGAGCTGGCTTAGCATGCTACGTGCTGTCGTGCTGCTGCACTAGCTACACGCCTTATTGAGGTGGTATATCAAATATTTTCCAACATCCGCTATGGTGGACCAATCTGGAGGAGGCACCGGTCTCCGCTGTTGTGCTTTATCGAGCTTCCTTCAGTCTTGTGACTTTTGGATCCGAGTTGCAGAGAGGCAGGACTGCGTAGCCTTCATCTTCAGGTGTACTGGAAGCTTTCTATGCTTCGTACTCACCGGACGTGTACACGCCTCAGACATGTGACTCAAGCCGGGGCATGCAACAACTAGCTACGTAAGCGAAAGCCGTCAAAGAGCTCTTGCCGTCAGCAGAAGGTATGTAACATGCCATGCGATTTACTTTGAACCAGAAAGCATCAGGGTGCACACTTTTCATCTATTCCGTACACGAACCAGCACGAGTGGGAATTCAAAGCCAGGAAGAAGCTGAGTTTTGGCGGGAGCATTCCAGGAGATATGGAGGGAAGGAAGGAAGCGGAGAGGGAGGGAGGGAAGGAAGGAAGAACAGCGAAGGGAAAGGATGGAATGGTGAGGAAGACAGGCCGGCTTAGGGCAGGTGCACAGCCAGTGATGCCCTTGCCGCCCATCCGACGGTTTGTCGAAGAATGTCGATATCGGAAGGACCCCAACACCGTAAAAAGCCAACTCCAGACCTCGAAGGATCCCGACTGCCCAAAACCGAGCTACACTGGACCGGACCCGAACCCTGACTCTCATTTCATTTTGAGCCGGGCTGGTGGAGCTGTGGAGCTCCCAGGACTCGGGACAGCGAACTGTTAAAGTATCATTAATCATTTGAGATGGTTTGTAACGGTCTCGACTCTGATCACAGACTTTTTCAAGAAATACCTTGTTGAGCTCTCCGCTGCACAAGTCATGCTAAGTTTCCTGCTTCTCGGGACTAGTCAAGGTAGAGTTGCAACCATGATGGCGCCTCCTTTGACTGGAACACCAGCTTTCAGTGTCGCTGTAATCGACGGGCCACCGAGGCAGCGAAGCAACTGCCTCGATGAGCAGTCCCAAGAGGAGCATAGCAAAGGGCACCAAAGACCCATGTGCATAGCGAGGCACAACCGTGCCCCGTGCCTGTGCTGAAGAGAGGGACACAGAGAGACAAACACTCAACCATCCGTTCTCGTGCGGCCCTCATTTTGTATCGCCTGCAATTCCCCACCGGTGCGACAATTTCGCAGGGAACCGCCCTAGTCTATGCTGAAGAAAAGAAGATTACTCGAACTGCGCACTCGAGTGTGGAGGGGATGCCACTTGCATCCTCAAGCCCGGGAGGGAGAGAGAGAGAGAGCGAGAGAGAGCGAGAGAGAGAGAAGTCGTTGGTGACCTTCCTTCGCTCATCCCTGGCTGATACAGCAGGCCTAAGGCAGGTCTGTTCAGCTCACTCCTCTCCAAAATGGGGTTTGCACTAGCGCAGGGAGAGGTGGAACCCCCTCTAAGCCTCTCAGAAAGAAAGAAGTCGACACAATACTATAGGTAAATCATAAGAATAAAATGGAATAGATAATCATAGTAGTAAATAGTAGTAACAATAATATATATATATATATCGATTATATATATATATATATAAATATGGTACCCCAGCCCCCATGGATCCACTTTCTTCGTGTGTTTGGGAGCCCCACCGCACAACAATGGTGGATCCTTGAGGGGAGGGGCTAGCCGATGGACCACGACAATTTTGTGGTTGGGTGAACTCTATCCTGGCCCGATTGAGTTCAATCGCGGCCGATTGAGTTCAATCGGGGGGCTGGATTGAAGATTTCCTGGAAAACTTCCGCGGGAATCTTCAATCTTAAATCCGGGCCCCGATTGAGTGCAATCGCGGCCGATTGAGTTCAACCGGGGCCGCTGGAGTGCAATCGCGGCTGATCCCAAGTGGGCAGATTATTCTTTCAGGCACTCTATGGTGCATTCCAAAGGTATTCTGCAGGGTATTCAACAGGTTTGTCTTCACGGCTTTCTACGCGGTACTCAGAGGGTATCAGATGCAGGGGGGTATGCTGTAAGGTGGTCTGTACAGTACTGCAGATGGTACTCTATAGAGTAAGGCCTATAAAAGTAGTACTATATAGCGCATTTCTTTTGGGTATTCTAGAGGGAACCCCGACTCTCCATAAGGCGTTGTATAAGTGTTTGTACAATACGTAAATGTTGTACTACAGAAAGCATTCTGTAACGTATTGTGTAAGCTCTAGTTACGGTATTCAGCAGGGCTCATAAAGGGTGTTTTGGGGTTTTCTGTTGAATCTTACCCAGGGTTTTCTGTTGAAATTCTTGAAGATGTACAGAAGAAGTATTTTGTGTAAGGTATTTGATAGGCTATTATTTCGATTTCCATATTGGGCATATAGCAGGTATACTATACAGAGATGCTCCTTGATTCTCCCCGCATAAATCCGTTATCTCTAAAATATTCTATAAGGCATTCTATGGTGCATTCTACGGGTATATTACAGGATAGTCTGGAGGGTTTTCGTTAAGAAATTAGCTTTCTATGGGGTACTCAGAGGGTATGAGACACAGGTTAGGCTGTATTGCATTGCAGATGGTATTCTATAAGACCTATAAAGGGCATATTACGTAACATAGGGACTTCCATAAGGCGTTGTAGAAGGGACTGCACAAGGCATACACGTAAACTCGAAAGGACATTTTTTCATGAATGCATTACCTAGGGTCACCTATAGGCCATTCGCTAAGGTTTGTAAAAGGAGTATTTTGTAAGGTATTCTCTAGATTATTATCCTAGAAATCCCTTATCCAAGAAGCTACGTTTTTTAGAGGGATTCTCAGATCTTGGGCTGGTCCTGGTTGTCTCATATATATATCCTGTATTTGAAAGGTTATCTATAGGTATTATATGGTGTCAGGGTATATATATATATATATATACTGTATGCAAGGACTATCATAAATACAGGGCCGTGGCACTCTATACGGTATTCTACAGAGTATTCCAGATGGTCTTTCGTGAGGCCCACTATATATATATATATATCTATATATATATATATATATATATATATATATATATATATATATTTGTATACAGGTTATTGTATGTTCCAGAAGGTATCTTGTAGGGTTTTCTATGTGGCAGTCTATAAGGAATTCTCGGTATTCTATAGGGTAGATATACGGGGAATCCTGAAAGTATATGATAGGGTATTCTGGAAGCTCTGGTATTCTATATTAGCGTATTCTGTATGAAAGTTTTAAGGAATACAAAGAATGTATTCTAAAGGATATTTATAAGGTATTCTATATTGTGTATGGCATAAGGTGTCCCAAAAGGTATATGTAAAATGAGGCATGCGGGGTGTATCCTATATAGGTGGTCTTGTGTAAGGTATTCGATAGAGTATTCCGGATGGATTTCCATAAAGTATATTAGGTTATAAGAGTGGCATTATACAATGTATTCTACAAGGTTTTCGAAAAGGGTATTGTATCGGTTAATCACGAGGTGTTGCAGAAGGTACTCTACGGGATATGTATAGGGATATTCTATAACGTATTCGGTTCTCTTTATAAGCCCCTGACTAAATAAGCTTCGAGTTGATCAGGGATTTCGCAGATCCTAGATTCTGCATTTCCTTCATATACAGCCCTGAGCTTTCCCACACGACATGCATTCGCGTACGACTTCTTCTCGTGTTGCGAAAGAGCGCAAACTTGCGTGTATGCTCTGTGTGCATATGCACAAGTAGGTTTTGAGAGGCAGCATGGGCACTAAAGGCAACACGCAGCAAGAGAGCTGAGATATGTCATCTCTTATAGCACAGCATAATTTTTACAACTCCGACAAGATGCATCGAGATTGGAGACATGCAATGGTCACGTGATGCAATCTAAACAAATGTTCATGTTTTCTGCACCCGGCTCTCAAACACACGAAAAAGGTGCATCCTTGAAGGGGGGGGGGGGTAGCAGGACGGTTCTATATATATATATGTATATATAGATTTTTAGATATAGATACAGATATAGATATAGATACGTACATACACACACACACACTTACGTGCACGCACGTACTTTTGTTTCGTAGGCATGTCCCCACAGTTCATTCCAATTTGTGTTTTCTGGTCCCTGCAGCCCTTGCCCAAATCTTCTTACTCCAGCTACCCTGAACCCCTGATCCCTGAAAAAGAGACCGGACGCAAAAGGATGTTCAAGCTAACCTGAGCCTTGCACCCCAAGAACGTGAAACTTATATGTTTCAGATTCACCAGGAGATCCTCATGCGCCAAGAAGCAGTTCTGACCAGGGATGCGTCTTTCAGCAAAAGTTCAGCCAAAGGCCGGACAAAGCGACAGTAATCCATCCGGGCGAGTTAAGCGTTTCCAATGCTTGTACAAGCAGTTGACTATTGAGTTGCAGAGCAAACTCGTCCGGCAGTGGTGAGCACGTTACACATCTGGACTCACTTGGCACCCCTGGGCCTAGACCATGCAAAATGTCCTTGCCTAGTGTGAGTGGAGCTTCACGGTTACAGCGAGGTCTTTTCTTCGACACTGCACTGTGTGTTTCAGGCTTGTGTGTGTGTGGTCAAGCCAGGCTTCCACTGGAGCACCTGATCACTCCCCAAGGGTCAGTCGCCTTAAAGCCTTCTCAATGCGTCAGTGAGCCAGCAAGCCGTTTCACGTTGCAGAGAGCCCAGCAAGCATGTCAATGTAACATGTACATGCTCTATCATTACAGAGTTTCCAGTTGGATGCTTCTGGGCTGAGCAGGTCTCTTGAAGGAGACTTGCCCGACCGGGTTCACACTCAAAGCTGTGACATGTTGCAGCGCAAGCGGGGACGTGTGATTAGCTCGTCTGACTGCCGCTTGTCAAGAAATCAGTGTCCTGCAGGCTCCCTTCAACTCCAAGCAGGGTAATTATGCGGCGAACTGGGGCATGAAGTCTTTGCAGACGAAGCTGCGGGACACAGTCAGTTTAGCCCGGCTCGAAAATTTTTTGCGTCCGTCCGGGCATGCGGCACGGGATTGACCTGCCCTCGTCTTCAGCGCCGATTGAAAGCTCGATAGCAGGGATTCAGAAGCGCTCATATTTGCGTGGGGTAAGTCGCTAGGGTGATTCGAGCTTTCCAGTGCATGCCACTCTCTTGGCTAAGCCAAGCATGTCCCATATGCTATGATTTGGATGTGCAGTGTCCCAAGCAGTTCTTCCCTAAAAACGCATGACACCCTTGAAACTGAACTCTCGGACTCTGCCTTCGTTCCGCCTTTCCAACCACTGGGGAGTCGTAGGAGCTGGCGCCGAAGATGAGCAGGATAAGATGTTTTGTGCAGGTGCAGCTCAGATTCCTCGCATGGAAAGGCGTATTGCAGCACTCCAGTAGACGTTTTCTCGGTTTTCATGCCATCACCACGGCTCCGGGATATTTGATCTGCAAAACAAGGAGCGGATGTACAGCACACAAATAATAGATAGTTGAAAATCATAACTTTTTGAATTATACGTGATGCATGATTCTTTCAACTATACTTTGGTAAAAGTATCATTAAAGAACGATAGGGTTAGATACGAAATTCTTGAATCCGAGGTAGGGTACCCTCAATGCCCGAAAGAAGGATTCTGCTGTAAAGATGGGATTCTAGGCGTGGGAGGGTGGCTCTACACGTGCGTTTTGAGTCCGCGAAGCGTTCGCAAGCGTCCGTAAACGTTCGCAAGCTTTCGCAAGCGTTCGCTGGGACGGCGCGTTCGTCGGAGCTTGGGGACAGCTGTTTGCGGAGAATGTCGTATGCCACGGGAGCTTGCGGGAAAGCGGCTTGGAGAGTTCATAGGGATGGTCTGAGGCCACGCGAGTTTGTCGGAAAGCGGTTTCAGGCATATGGGAAAGCGCTTTGGGGAATATTGAGGGAAGGCGTGCGGTCGCAGGAACTTGCGGGAAAGCGGTTTGGGGCGCGGAGAATATCGTAGGCCACGGGAATTTGTGGCAAAACGATTGGAGAATGATGCGGGACGCTGGGAGGCCGCGGGAGCTTTAGGGAAAGCGGGTCAGGTTGTATTGCGGAGAAGGTCGTCAGTAGTTGGGTCAGAGAAGCTTTCGGGAAAGTGGTTTGGGGAATTTCGCGGGAAAGCGATTTGGGGGGTGCGTCGGCGTCGTGGGGAAGGTCGTTATGGAAGCTTTCGGGAAGCGATTTGGGAAATATCGCGGGACGATGAGAGGTCACGGGAGCTTGCGGGAAAGTCGTTTGGGGAGCGTCGTGGGTAGGGTTACGGGAGGTTATAGGGAGGTGGTTTGGTATGAGGCCACGGGAGATTGTAAGAAAATGGTTTGGTATATATCGTGGAGAATGACGTGGGACGGTATAAGGTCGCTGGCCCTTATGGGAAAGATTGGGAAATATCGCTTCGGATTGGGGTGGGACCCGGGGAATGGTGCGAGAGAATATCGTCGGACGGTGGGAGGTGGTTGAAGCTTGTGGGAAAGCGTTTTGGGGAGTGTCGCGGGAGCTTGCGGCAGTCGCGGGAAATGTCGCGCGATGGTTTGAGGTCACGGGAGTTTGCGAGAAAACGAATTGGAATGCGTCGGGGGAAATATCATAGGGTCATTTCAGCTTGCGGGGCATCGATTTGGCGAGCGTCGCGGGACAGTGGGATATCACGAGATTTTGCGAGAAAGTGGTTTGGGGGGCGTGAAGCCACGAGATTTTAGTGGGGGGAGGGGTCGCGGCGAATTGCGTAGGAAGGTATGAAATCGTTGGAGCTTGTAGGAAAGCGATTTGGGGAGTGCCACGGGAGCTTGCGGGAAAGTTATTCGGGATGCGTCGCGGGGAATATTGGGGTTGTGGGAATTTACGGCAAGATGATTTGGATATATCGCGGGGAATTTCACGGGACGCAGGGAGGTCGTTGGAGTTTGAAGAGAGGGGTTTGTGCAAGGAATATCGTAGGCTACGGGAGTTGCGGGAATGACGGATCGCCGGGAATATCGTGCGACGGAGGTGGGCTACGAGAGTTTGTGGGATAGTGGTTTGCGGGGCGTCGCAGGGAATGTCGTGGGGTTGTATGAGGTTGTGGCGAAGCGAATTGGGGAATATCGTGGGGTGATGTCACGCCACGGGAGTATGTGGAAAAGTGGTAGTGAGCGTCGCGGGGAATGTCGTAAGTCTCGGGAGTTTTGTGGGCGGATTGGGGAGAGTCGCGGCATGGTGGGAGGTCATGGGAATATGCGGAAAGCGGAATAGGGTGCGGCGCACGTCGCGGGGAATATAGTTGGATGGTATGAGGTCGTTGCAGCTGACGGGAAAACGTTCCGGGACTGGGAGGTCACGTGTGAGGTCATGGTAACTTTGGAAAGCGGTTTGGGGGGAGGTCGCGGGGACGGTCGTGGGAGGGTAGGAGATCGTCAGAATTTGAAGAAAAATATTTTGGAGAAATAATGCGAGATCGTTGGGTAGTATGAGGTCGGCGAAATATTCAGGGGATTGTTGCGGGACGGGAATTCAGAAAGAAATGATTTCATGATTTAATAAGATTGCTGGATTTTGAAGGAGAATGATTTGGGATTAGCGAGAAAATAATCTAGGATAGATTATAAGAGATATCATATAGAAATACGAGATCGTTAGAAGATATATCGCGGATTATGATTCCGCCCAATCGGAATGAAAAGAAGAGAGAAAGAAGATAGATAATAAATTAATCACCATTTCTTCGTAGAATGGAGAAATATTCTAATTATCACGATACTATTATTGATATATACAAAAATAATTATAATCGAATTATTAT
>CAJNDT010000953.1:0-109977 GCA_905221615.1 Symbiodinium sp. CCMP2592 | reverse complement strand
CATCCAGACGGGCGATCAAAAGAGCCCCAGGAGTGATCCATGCACCCCTGGGCCATGAAATGCAGAGCTGAATAGGTTTTCCAGGCAAATACAGAATCGAATAGGTTTTCTACCATTTTACTGCGTCTAGATGGCGTTTGACGAGCTTGTGGTGTATGTTTGTTTGGTGATTTTGTTGTAATTGTAAGATATGATAGATGCAGCTGCAATAGTGCAACGACAGAAACCAGCGTCACCTTCGTGATTCGCTACTAAAACGCATCAATGCCGCATCAAAATGGCAACAGTCCGTGCCGAGAACACTGGTGTCCGCGAGGTTTCGTTAGGTTTCGTTTAAGTTGGCAACGACCAACGCAATCCAGCGTCACCTTCGGGATTAAGGTTGGTGTTATGTGTAATTCCAGCACTGATGTGTAATTCCCTGAAATCAGCGTCTACATGGGGTGATGCGTATTTGTGCCTTCTGATGTGTGTTAAACCCCCCTATGGATGTAGTATGGGTTAGATGTTGAATATGCTTTTTTGTTGAGTATATGTGAACCAAATCGCAACGCTATAGAACACACACGTTGTCTATCCTGCAGTCTTGAGCATTTGGCAGTTTCGATCTTCTGTATAGACTAGTGCTTCTTGGGCATCCAAGAGGAGGCGTTGATGATCGAGGTTCACTTTGAAGCTTTAGATTATACTTGGAGAGACTGTGTGTTTTTTGCTCGCGGTGTGCCATATGTGGTAGCGGAACCTATGGCAGTGGGGTGCTTTCAGCTGTCGGCTTCATTTTCGTGACATGCTAGTGGAGTAGCACCCGCAGGGTGTGCTTTGTGGTAGCGGAACCTTTTTAGGGTTTCGGTTTGCCACACATTGAACCTCGAGCCCTGCAGTTTGTGACGGCTCGCTTGATTCAAAAGCTTTCAAGCTTCGCATTTGTTACACCATGCTACACCCTTCCATGATCTCGCTTGAGGCCCATTCGAGTTCCAGAGCATGCATCGAGGGACAGAGAGCGTTAGTTAGAATTCTTGCGCAAGCTCTATGGCTGATTTCTGAAAGCTGGCGGTCGTATTCAACATTGTGTGTTCTGCCTTCAGCTGTCTGGTTTGCAGCTCATTGCAACGTGGTGTATGACGTTGTTTCCGGAGTAGCTGGATCCAAGAACATCATGTCCGGTGGTATGCTGTCATGCTTGAACCGAAGACTCGATTTAAGCTGCGATAAACTGCATCCTGTGCTCCGTGCCATATGGTTCACACGTCCGCTCCATCATCTTGCACTCACGTGTTCCCGAGCTCCTCGGGTCAACAAACCACGCCCTATCGTCGCAGTACACGAGCGCCAGGCATGACCTGCAACTGGATTCTTCTATATGTTGGGGCCGTGGGATCACTTTGAGTATATCGGTGGTCAGCAAGGCCCCCACAGATATCTCGATGCAGTTGCCAGCATGTTTGAGCGCCTAATTACCACCGTCACGTATAAAGCCGGGCCTGGCGCACCAGAACGATGTGCTCTCCTTCATGAAAATACTCATGGATGCTAATGGTGGCATCATACCATTTCTGATATTGAAGAGATCAGCAGTCGGTTCTCTTACGTCTGTGAGTGTTTGGCAAACGAATTATGATGCTACTTCCATGTGGCCCCGCTTCTTGTTTCCAATCTCAGGTCATGGGTTATAATCCCGTGCATCCTGGTTGGTCCACGTGTTCAACATCGTGCAGGCCTCTGCGTTCAGGATCCAAATCAGAATGGTTGGACAGGACCAGAACCAAGTCGTTGTGATGTAAACGTCCTTGCATTAAATGTGTGCTCTGCTGTCCGACGGCTCAAGTCTTGCGGTACGACAGCCTCAAACTGATTGAACGAGACTCGACTGCATGATCGAACTCAAGACCGTGAAAGGCAAGAGGATGATATAACATCATCTGTTGCCTCGCAGGTTGCACCAGCTTTCCGGTCTTTGGTCGCGCGCGGAGCTCGATCATCGAAAGGCAAACTTCACAAAACGAACATTCCTGTCGTTCCCTGAGGCCCATGGCCCGATTCTCAACCATCGCCTGGTTTGCGGACGAGGACACAACGCCCCAAGCCCAAATCTTTAATTGTGTTGCCTGTGCGCACAGCCACTCTGAACGCAAGGTCCGCCGACGCCCCTCGCGAGACGGGGCAGTCACGGCGCCACTCGGCCAGTCTTGTGGGTGCACACATTTGTGAGTTCTCGAAAGCATGCTAGGAGTCTTTGTGGCCTATCAAAACCGATGGGTAAGGCCGGGCAAGCATACAATAATGCAAAGCCATTCAGTCTTTCACACGGGGCTTTGTCGAGGGTCCAGATGCATTCGAGCAAGATATCGCCCCGGCCTTATACTGCTCTGAGATGTGCCATTGTCCACTACATCCGCGCAGTCAGTCACCAGGACCCATGTAAATCCTATCGACGCGGCGGCCACCGGAGCGTGAAAGCCTCGGTGAACAGCCAGCTGTTTGATTGCGATCCATGGGTCGTGCTGTACAGGTCGCACTCTGACATGGACGATAGCGGCCGCTGGCAGCAGGAGGAGTGTGTGCCTAAGACATATGAGAACCTGTACCACGGGCAGAGGGCAGAATCGTTACGGTGTGCCCAAGGCCTGCAGCCGCGGCCGCTGTCGACCCGCTTTTTGATGAGCTTGAATCTTAGGAAAGCGAGAATTTGTTCTGTCAGTAGTACTACGCATTACCATTACTTATACACAGCACACCATTAAGGTCCGGCTCCAAGGAGGACACGGTGACACCAAGCCCCAGGCCGTACAAGACCATGATCATTCCTATCTTCCATGTGGCTGAAACATGTAAAGGATCTCTGCAGAGATAGAAGTGCCCGCCGTGGACAAGCTCCTTACAATCGAGCAGCTTCCTTAGAACAACATGCGAGAGTGCGCAGCAACCGTTCGTGTGCGAGGTCGGATGCCTATCCTTCGTGGCGTCGGGTGTGTGCATTCACCATGCGGTGCCCCCTCGACACAGTCCTGAAGCTGGAGCACAGACCCTACCTTCTTCTGAGCCATACATTGAAAGCTCATTGGCAGTATCGCCCAGGTCAGCTGCCACTGAGTCCTGGGCCGAGCTTAGGTGAGCAGCTCAGTCCGTCGTCGTTAGCTGTGGTCATCGAATCAGCCAACCAACAGCGCAGTGTAGAACAATACCGAGGCGACTTCCACCTATGCCAGTGCGGCAGTGCATCCTTGCTGCACTTCACTCAGTCATTGATTGTCATGGCTTTTTCTCACAGACAACAGGGCTTTATATCGGCTATAGCCACAAGCTCAGCGGAAGCGACCGCACCTGCAGCTCGGCAGCAATGTAAGTAGCCTGTCGATTACGAGCTAAGAGCTGCAAGCTGCCTGGTCCAGGCGACAGCTTGGTGTGGGCTGTGGCTAGTCGCCTACGCATCAAGAAGACCGCTCACTTGACACCGGCAGCCGCAACCTGCTTACAATGTAACCCTTGCATTAAGGAAGTCCTTCTGTGCGTTCAACCAGCTCGACTCAGGATGGCCCAAATTGGACGAGGATATCGAGGAGAGCTTGGTACAGCGGATTCAACGTCTACCTTGGAGGCGCATTATCTTCCCAAGAAGCTGTTGGAGTGAACTCATTCGAGAGTCCTCGCAGGGCAACCCCGGCGCAAGCCAAGGAGGTCTTCCAAGAAGACTGACCGAGGCCAGCTCTCGGGTAGAGCTGCTGCGTCGAAAGTATCCACACGTATATGTCGAATGTAAGCTTCGAACTTAAAGGGCGCATGCTGTCTCGCATCGGAGGCGATGGTCGCTACGAGGATACCTGCCTTCCTGACTCCTTCAGGGCCATGGGGTTAAAGGTCGCTTTCTCAGGGCACGGTCCATTCTTTGCGCTGCGTGATGGCAATCGGATGCTGGCCCCCCTGCAGTGCCTAGTCTGGATGGGAGTCTAGCCGGGAGACAGCTGAAGGCTTGTAATGGTTGCCGTTACATGATGTGGTCTCAGCAGTCCGAGGCACACCATCCGTCGCATCCCTGAACTTGACAACGAGCTGAACCCAGGAAGATATGTTCTGTATGCGCAGAATCACTTCTGCGGGTTAAGAGTCTTCGATGACGGGTCTTGTCATATGACTACAAGCCATCGCACCCAAGACAACCTATGCATTGACGTCGCGGACGTGAATCTTGAACTTTGGGAGGCTGTTTTCGTCGTAGAGCCTTTGGCACATGGCACAGGACACAGAACAGATGATGACACCGATGAAGACAAGGCAGGTGGTTCCCCCAGGATGCAAGCATCTGACTGCGAAGAGCCGTACAAAAAGCTGGTGCACTATATTGACCAATACGTTATCTTCCACAGAATCCTGCATATCCGCAGCATGGCCCTCACTTACATTCAGGAGCTGGTGACCTGTCCTGGATTATGGCTTCATTTCCCGAACCCACTCCACACTCAGATCGATAAACGCACTTGGCGACATTTCATGGACTGCTTCGAAGACAGGGCCAGGAAGGTGACGGAGTGGGTGGATCCACAGATTCTAGTTTCTGGTCTACGTCCGTCTGCTCACGGGCCCCGACATGTGCACTCCATATCAGATGTTGACCGCGCCGTCAAGAGAGTTGGCGCCTGGGCCCGGATAATGATCAAGCTGCTGGATTATGATGGCACGGTCAGCCTGCTATCACCTGTTGATCCTGCCATTTCCAAAAGGATTTGGGAGAAGCATCTGTTCGACATCCGCCAAAGCTTGACGGTGTTGACTCAGACTGTTCCGTCTTGCGTGGACACGTCAGTAGACACCTCTTCAAAGGCCCACGAGCAAGACTACCTGGGCGGCGTGACCGAGAAGATTGCCGCCTGCGGCTCGAGCAAGAGCTCTCTCGGTGCAATTAGCAAATAGCTCAATGTCTATCTGCCGT
This sequence comes from Symbiodinium sp. CCMP2592, assembly GCA_905221615.1. Taxonomy (NCBI): domain Eukaryota; class Dinophyceae; order Suessiales; family Symbiodiniaceae; genus Symbiodinium; species Symbiodinium sp. CCMP2592. Next base: position 105,050 of record CAJNDT010000953.1, on the reverse strand, counting down.
TATGCTTCAGGTTCTGTTCTAGTTGCAGGCAAATGTACCCCTAGATTCAGAAAACTACAACATGTTGCTGTCTGGGCGCCGTCATGCCCATCAGTCAGGCTCTGCGGAGACATTGCCGGTTGAAGTGATTATCCTCATCATGCGGTATCGCAACGCTTTCCAGCAAGGTCCTGCTGCACCTACGGATCTAACCAGAAGGTGCTTGCAATACTCTGGCCTGCAAGCGCGCCTTATCAGTTTCTGTGTTGATACTACCGCCGCTGATGAAGATGGGTTCTGGATTGTTCCCGCTCCGCATGCCTTGGCTTGCTGTGCCAGATTCACGTGCGCTGAGAGATTGCGGTGCCCAAGACCCGTGCGGGTGCACAGAGTGCTGTGTGCATCGCCGAGTCTATCGATTGATGGGTTCACTGACTATCTAGGCGGTGCAAGCAACAGGCCTCCAGCTACGTTTTGTTTGCCTTCTCATACGGCTGCAGCTCCGTTAGCTACATCGCTTCCCGTCGAGGTATTAGGACGCATGCCCGGATACTTCTTCGACTACCGCTACCTGCATGCTTGGGCGATGGCATCCCGGGCGATGCTTCTGGACCAGCCGAATCTGGAGGTAGCGCGAAGGTTGAGGTCCGTCGTCGACCTTTTGACGAAGGCCAGAACTATATGTGTCAACTTGCGACAGCTCTCCATGCTCCTGTCGCCAATACCAGGCACTGTCAGGCTGCACTGGGACACTGTTCCATTGCAGCCGCACCCTCCTCTCCGCAATCTTCTTTTTGGCTGTCGCTCGAGACGGCCTTTAATGGGCTGCGCCGACTTTGATGTATTCTTGCCAGCCACTGTGCGAGGCATGTACATTGGTGTCAGGGAGTGGAACGGACAGAGGCGATCGTACTGTCGAGTCGACAATGTGTTCCAAGAAGGCATTGCCTGGTCAATTGGAATCAATGACTGTCCAGCCAGACCGCATATGTCTGCCAGCATTCGTTCACCAGTTCCCAATGCCACGAACAGGTTACACTTGAACTGGGACCAGAGAGTTTTTTCAATTGCGCTCAATGGAGTGGGTGTCGCTCGTGCTCGACTCCAAGAAGGAGAGCACGGTGATGCTGCGCCACCTCTCTCGAGCTTGTTCTTCATGATCTTCGGACAAGCAAGACATCGGCAGCCGCTTCTGCAGTTCAGCGCAGTGCCTTCAGCAGTTCAACTCAATGCCCGAATAAGATGTGGTGTGTGTCGTCAGTTGCACACGCTATTGCCGTCGCACTGGAGCGTGTGCCCCGTTTGCAGCACATGGGTCTGCTCGCAGCATATCGGACAGACGCCGGCGGCAAACTGTCCCAACTGTGTGATGCGATTGCAGGACTACTTGGGAGGATCATCTGCTTATGCAGGCCGCGGGCACCACTTCTAAAGAACTTATGAGGTCGTGTGTCATGATCTTCGCAGCACTTCGCAGTTGTGCTCGTCTTCTAGGTGCATTCGGTGTGCATGAGGTGTTTCTGTGAGTGAAGGGACTAGCTACAGACAGGGTTCGCTGCTGATCTTCTTCCAACATACAATCGGGGTTTCAAAGATTCACTGCACGCTGCACGCTACCCAGCTTTCCACGCGCGAGGTCCGTGCTCGCCCGGTTCATACAACTGGGATGATTGGTCGACTGGCCGCTACGTCCATCCGCGCAGGGAAGTTCGGGATTGTTCGGGAGGAGCTTCAGCTTTTGCAGGTGCTTTGGAGGATAGTTGCCCGTTTTTTTGTGCCAGACTATGTCATATTTAAGTCCTGCACCTCCCCGCCCGCAAGACGCGGGCATTGTGCTAAGGAGTGTGGCCCAAGCCCTTGCCAGATATGGTTGGCAGTGTCATCGGGAGCGATTCGCCGGGTGAACCGTTCTTTCGGATGACAGCGAACCCAGAAGCAGACAGCACGGATGTGCTGGAGTCATGTTCCACACTGGCCAACCTCAATCCACACGAGACAGATGCAAGACTGCGCTTCCAGACCGAAGGACATGCTTATTACATCGATGGCGAGAAGATCGACACAAGTGCCAGATCCTCATTTGATTTGCGTTATGCGCTATCTGTTTTTGAAGCTTGCAAGCTGTTCTGTCTAGGTTACTTCATTGATCCACGAGTATGCCGCAGAGTTCGATGCATGGCAGGCTGTGCAAAACATGAAGGCAGGCAAAAACTGGCCCCGGCGGGAATATGCTGTTTCAGATATTCAAGTAGATGTCATTCTGCTGAAACTGGTCGATGCACCTGGCAGTGCCCGCGAAAGACTAACCGAAGTTCTCCAGCACCAGCCCATGGATATTGAAAGTCTTTGTGCTGAGCTTGCCCGATTTCGTGAAGAGCTTTCAAACTGGGATGACATCGTGCAGGAAATCATGCTTCAGGATAATGAGATCGTGGACTTCTGGAAGAAGAAATCTTTTCACGCATGTAATGCCGGGACATGGATGCATTCTATGCTTGAGCACATGATGAACGGCTCCGACATACTCCCTGGAACTATGACCAAAGAGCTGAGCATGGCGGTAGACTTTCTCCGCGAACTGCACGACGAGATGCCGGGACTGGTCGCCTACAGATCAGAGTGGACCATCTACGCAGGCAGAGAGAATCTGGCAGGATCGATAGATTTGGTTCTGTTTGACACAAGCGACGAGAAATTTGTGCTGATAGATTGGAAGCGCAGCGAGAAGTTACAACAAAAATACAACAGCTATGGCAAGTTCATGATGGAACCACTGCAAGACATTCCGGACTGTCAGGGCGAGCATTACCGGTTACAGCTCAACATCTACAAGTGGATTCTGGAAAGTTACTACTCCAAGAAAGTGAAGAGTATGAAAGTTGTATGTGCATATCCAAATTCATGCAATGAGGCTTTCGTGGATGATGTGCCTGACTTAACAAGTGCCGTCGACCGGTTAATGAAACACCGCCGCGCTCACGTACAAGCCAAGAGGACAGCATGCGACTTTTCACAAATGCCTGAGACGGCTGATCTGGCTGGAGAAGAAGATATCGATGCTGCCATGGAGCCGGCAGGTGAACTGCCTGGTCCGTCAAGCCTGCAAGCTTTGCCTGAGACAGCGACAGTTGTTGTGCAGGACACTCTGTTGGCACTGGAAGAAGAACCTCAAGCAGCCGACCAAGGCTTTCCAATGTTCATGCAGAAGAGACGTGACATGAAGGGCGCCAACGACAGTGCACAGTTGTTTCAGGACATGTTCTCAACCAACGACAGTCTTCTGCAAAGAACCCTCGACCAAGAGCCAGCCGATGCCTTACAAGCGCCTGAAAGTATTCTACAAAACACGAGACGTGGTGTAGAACAACTCACTGAGCTACATCCCACCTGGTCGTCAGAGTTGCTGCGCCTGTCACTTGTTGGCGGCTACCTTTGCCAAGCCCGCATAGGTGACAGACCGATGTTGGCAGACTGCGCAGGACTTCTGTGGATGATGGAGGGCGAGAGACATATTCGCGTCCACAACGGTTTCTGCTACGTCTACGACGAGGAAGGTACCTTTCTTCCATTCGGCGGGGTTCCGCCTGAGACCGTTCTGAGAAGGGTGCATGCATTTTGCACTCGTCTTGAAGGCCTTCTCCTCCTCATACCGTCGCGCACAAAGAGGCATCCTGCGAATTTGCTTAATGCAATTGCGGCCAAAAGACAAGAGTTTCCATCTGATGAAGCTTTTATCGAGCAATGCGCCGCCAATGTTCTGAAGGGCAGATCCAATGTCGATCAGTATCAGCGACTAGATTCAGCTGCTCCTGAAGATGCCGCAGAGGAAGAGCAGTCGCTGCAAGTGGCACAGGATTTTGGTGAGGATGGACCAGAGTCTTGGACTGTATCTGTTGCTGATAGAGTTTGGAAAATCTCGTGCGCTCTACGATCCGAACTGATGCATACCAAGCTGATATCCCTCCTGGTGGAATGGTGCGAGACGCCTGACCAGAGACAGTCCTGCTTGTGCTATCAAGACCTGTGTGTCAGATACGACGCCGACCCTGACACGGCAGTGAAGATCGTTCCAAAAGCGTCCTCCAACGACTGCTACATCAAGATCCCACATGCATTGAAAGATCCAGTGCTGGAGGACAACGTCCAGCGTGTACGCAAATTCTACTCGCAGACATTCTGGTGCAACTTCGACGTTTTCAGATGCTGCATGGCTGCAGCCGCCTTGGCGAAGAGGGGGCTCAACATCGACAGATGTTTCATCGGCATATCCCCCGGCGGGGTTGGCCAGAGCCTCTATTCCTTGCATTTGGCTGCAATGTTTGGAAGCAATCATGCTTTCTTCGATCCGAATGTCTGGCATAACGACGAGGAACTTCGCAAGCAAGTGGAGGGATTTGCACGCTGTTGTGTAATTACGGGACAAGAGGCCCCGGAGTCCTCTCGCAAACTGCACTTGGATCTGTACAAAAAACTATGAGCGCTGACGGCATCATGGGAAGGAAGCCTTATGGATACACCACGCGAATGTTTTCGATCTGCGGATGGCCACTCGGCTAGGAGTATGGTCTGTAGCTCATTTATAGTCTTACACATCAAGCGTATCTAGTGCCGTATGACGTGTGCCCAGGAAGAGATTGGAACTGAACCGAATGATGATGTTCGCCGGTGTCAACATCGGAAACTTTAACTCCATTCTGCGTCGTGCGCTGGTGTGGAAAGCAAAAGCCAGATTTCTCCCCGCGCAATATCTACGTAATCACCCGGATCATGAGAAAGCCGGCATCTTTGTGGCCGATCCGTCCCTCAGCAAGTTCCTGTCGTCGCCGCAGGCATCGATTGCAGGGCTTCGTCTCCAACACGCATTCGAGCTGCAGTTCAATAAAGAGCAATGTTACCAGCTCATTGAAGATTACGTGAGCAGTGGGGATGAATACCTCACAGAGGATACTATGCGAACGGCTTGTTCATTGCCAATTCGTCAGAAGGCAGATGACATTGATGCAGGCGTAGGCAACCTCCTTGCAGGCTCTAACTCACAGGAAGAACGCGACCAAGGAAAAGCTGAGTGGGATAATTTGACGAATGCCATTACGCAGAAAATGTTGGAGACCCAGGTGGACACTCTATCCTTCTATGAGTTCAAGACAATGGTTTTTTCCTGTTCAATCCCTAACCTCCCGAAGACATCTCTCTGGGACGAACTGCAAAACAAAAACTTCATGATGAAGGGCATGCTCAAGACGACCAAGACCAATAAGGAAAGGCCTGGAGGCTTGTTGCCTCTGATCAGATTCAAGAAACCATTGGACACCATCGTCGACGTCTGTCGATCCAACAGGTTGGTTTTCCAGGAGCTACATAATGTCGCATCCCTGGCTGAGTACATGAACAAGTTCCCCGCGAGAGCATCCAACGTCAGTGTAATCATAAACTACCTGAAGCAAGCCTTGGGCCAAAAGAAAGCCAAAGGCCGGCCCGGTGTGTCTGCCAAGACTGAGAAGAGCGGTTTGGAGAAGAAACTTCAGAAGATGAAAGAGTACGAAGCCGCTCTGGAGTATTACATGAATTTGCCTCATGCGGCAAAGAGAAGACGTGTGACAGGCAAAACCGAGTCGGTACCTGAATCAGTTCCAGAAGGCCCCGGTTTCCACTCCCTGGATGTAACGTACCACTACGTCGACAAGAGCACAGTTCGAGGTCGCAGGTATACGAAAAGAGCAGGTGCTCAGTGTACGCCGAGAAGAGTCCAACACAGAACCTTGTCGGAGCACACATGCGACCTGGACATCGCGAACTGCTGCCTGACTATTCTTCGCCAGCTCATCGACAAGATGGAGCCGACGCCAGGCCTACCGACACATCTGCGATCTGTGTTGGACAGTTGTGTCGAAGATCGGGAAGCTTTCGCACGCGACTGCTTGGACATGTCCACGACAGAGGCAAAGGCTCTCATCAACGTTATTTTCAACGGAGGTGCCCCGTCTGCTGGCGTGCAGAACGATTCCGTCCAGAAACTTCAGTCATTGGGAATCTACTGTCGTTGGCTTGCGTGCAATGCTTTGCCGGAGGAATATGACAGGCTAGCAAACGATGCCAAAAAGGAACGACCGATGGCGTCCACACTACATCTGTTCTGGACCTCGGTGGAAGACGCCATTGTGGATGCCTGGCTAGAAGCCTTGTGCCCGTTATTGCCCAAGCACCTATCCTTACACTTCGATGTTGTCAGGATCGACAGGGCTGCCGTTGAACAGAATGCGGATCTCATTCAAAGATGCCAAAAGGCCATCGTCGACAAGACCGGGTTCAATGTTCGTATTGTGCAGAAGACCACAAGTACGATCAAAGATTTGATCGCTGCCAAGACCGAGACTATGGTTTCTTTGAGATCGATGCCAGCGGCATTGTTACAGGACGGCAATTGCATACCGTGCGCCATTTGGCATCTATCCCCAAAGAGTAGAATGGAAATCAATGCAGCCTTCAGCAAGGCGGACAGAAAGGAAAACGCTGACGCTGTTGAGCAGGGGTTTCGCTCCTACAGGGCATGTGCCACGATGGTAAAGAAAGACCTCCACGCTTGTCTCGGGCTTCCAGCTTCGGATGTCGACAACTTCATTTTACATTTCGAGAACGACGGCAAACCTCACTGCTTGGCCGTACAGTACAATGCCACCAGAGATCATGTGTCAGTGCTTGATGGTGCGACGCACTATCGTCTCACGTTGAAGAACTTCACCTCGTGTGTTCTCGATGGGATAGATGCATCAACAGCGGTGAGCTTCTGGGAACAATCCTTGGGGAGAGACGGCAGCCCTGGTATGTTGCTGGATCTTCAAGCTGGAGCGAAACGCGCAGCCCCCGACAAGGGCAAGGCAAGCCATGCCTCAGCAGCTTCTTCGGAGAGGTCCGGGCCCAGGCTGCAGCAAGCTTTGGTTCATTCAGACGCCAGCGACAGCACGGGGTCAGATGCAGAAGATGCCGCCGCCATGCTGCCTTCTCAATGTAGCATGGTCGACGATGAAGATAAGGCTCTGATGTTTTCCGAGAGTATACTGGCGAAGATGGCCGAGGAAGTCCGTGTCTACACGGAGAAGCTGAAGTCAGGCGACAGGAACATGAAAGTCGGCGGCAAGCATGCATGCAGGTTGTGCCCTTTTCGAATCTTCAACAAGAAGACGGGACTGTTGACCCATGTCCGCAAGTACCACACCGACATCAACCAATATGTTTGCTCTGGCACAAAGCAGATCAAGGTGATCCTCGCTTTGCACGATCATGCCGCAGGACTCCAACTGTCAGTCTGTCATTACCTTCAAGAGAGTGCACGGCTCATGGCAGCCACTGTGGTCCCGCCTCCTTGTACGTCTCGCAACTATGTGGACAAGACGATCAGGTTACTTTTCAAGTCCAGTGGTCCAGAGTATATCAACGTCTCCGAGCTCGGCAAAACAGTTGTGGCTCGCCGAGTTCGGAACATCTACTATGACAAGTCTTTTGCAGAGATGCTCTTCCAGGAGGTACTGATGCATCATGTTCAGGCGGGGTGTCTTGCTGACTCCTAATGCTGCTTCTAGACCTGAGCAGAAACAACAGAAACGTGCTTAGTCACCCCGACATTCCGCGCAGGTTCGAGCTACCTGGCCCAGATTGCATCTTCGAGCCCACGAAGCTGGAAATCAGCTCTCCTCGCTGTATCCCACTCACACTCGGCATTGGTGGCCACTTCTTGAGGATGTCGCATACTCAGCTGCAGTTCAAACGAAGATGAACGAAATGCTTGATGTTCTTCTCGAAAACAAGGAGTGGCTGTACGTGAGCGTGGATGCAACGCTTAAGACATGCCTCAAGCTCAAGGGTCAGGAGTCATATAGGGCACCAAAGGCGGCTCGAAATGCTGCCCCATTTCCTGATGCCACAGCGTGGAGGCGGCTCTTGACGGCCCGGGGTCGCACAGGGGCCGTTCTGCTGATGGTGCCCCTTGCAACTGAGAAGGCAGAGCACGTCGTGGAGCAATTCCAACTCAGCTTCTCAGCAGCTGCTTTGGCCCAAGTCGAGTACCTGGCTACAGATCAGCCGTCTCCGAAGCTGTTTTCGATGTTACAGAGTATCTGCACGAGCCTCAAGTGCGTGGCCCTTGATCCGATCCATCTTGCAATCGTGTATGAGTACGCACATTGGAACAAGCGAACGGCCGGTTCGAGAATGCTGCGATCATTGGTGCGCAAGGTGCTGGCCATTGATACAAGCAAGGCCGCCGAGGATTGGGGTGTGATCTTTACTGGCAGCAACCCCACGCCGTTGAGCCAAGAGGAGCAATGTGCGCGAGATCACATATGGCATCAGTCTATGCCCAAGGCCGAGGCTGAGGCGTACATGTTGAGTCTGTGCACCGATGTGCCCTTTTACAACCGCTGTGAATTCATAAGGGGCCTCGCGGCTTTGTGTAGCTTGAAACCGGAGGAAGTTGGCAGAAAGGTAACCGGTGCCAACAAGGAAGTGTTTAAGATCCTCTGGTCAGCTGCTGCGCCGGACCGCCTCGAATGGTTGTGGAACAACCTGCGGCTCCGACACGGCATGACTGTACTGGAAAGGGCATTCCTTCCCAGTGGGACCTCCTCGAACGAGGCCCTTCACGCTGAGATTAATGCATGGTTGCGCACAGCCAACTCCCTGCACAGATCCACGCTTCTTTTGAAGCTGCGTCTGATGCGTTACCGCAAGTTGGTAGCACATCACGTTGCAATGTGCTTTCCGTTCGTTAGAGTCACTGCCGAAGGTGTCATTTTGTCGCGTGCACTAGCCAAGCCCTCATGGTCAGAGGGCAGCTGGCTGGGCTGGTGTGACGAGCAGAAAGACGACGGAAAAGGCCCGCAGAACAAGGCCAAACTTCCGCTTGTTCGTGCTCGTGAAGATGAGGCATCTGCGGTGCAGGCTTGGGTTCGAAAGAAGCCAGCCTCTAAACGAAGGTGCATCAAGCGCACGCCCTTCAACGCCAGACGGCAGCACCAAATTCGGGTCGGGGGCATCAAAAAAAAGTGCCGCCGGCGGGCAAGTGCCTGATGTGACGGATCCCGCGACTGGTCCACTTGCGGAAAATCAGGTCGCCTTGCTGACAGTTGATGCTGCCATTGCGTCTGTGTCCAGAGATGTCCTATAGACAACCAGTCCTTTCGCGCGCAGGGTCTCAGCATGGTTGTGTTCAGACCTAGCATCGATCAATCAGGCTGAGCTCTGCGGTATAGCTGGTCTTTGCACAATTCGGATTGCTGAGCAAACCAAACACAGCGACCATCGATTGTTCGTATCCCATGACATTGGGCGGGTTACGACTATGTGTGCTAGTCCGTCTACCTTCCCACTGAAACCATCGTAGGTGTTGCGGCCAGAGACGACGTGTTTCGCTATCGCTATCGTTCGCTCGCTTGAGCTGACATGTGCAGTCATGGCCGTGTGGGAGTGTGATAGCATGACTTGGAGTGGCGAGGAATGTTGTGCATCCGTGACCATTTTGGATAAAGTCCTTCAATTCTCAGTGGGTACGAAAAATTGAAGCTAGCCAAAAACTAGCTACAATCTACTGAGATTTGTGCCACATCCATGTGAAAGGAGAGTTGTCCGTGCTAGCTGCGTTTCGAGCTCGTGGTTGTCGCTCGGCTATTACGACTACTCTAGTGCTCTTCCCTTCCGGTGGAATGCTGGGGATGTTGGTCGGCGATAGAAGTTAGTGCCCTGAACGCTATTAGCTGACTTCTTTACGGTTCAGCACTTGACACTGATTGCAGCGCATGACTTCAAAGCATTTAGTGAGTTTGAGCCTCAAGCTTTTGCGCAAATGAAAGATGTTAGCTTCGGACGGCTGTGCCTTTTATCGCGGCACCTGCATTGAGATTCGAGTGCCCTGTTGTTGGGATTGCATCGTCCACGACGTCTACAAGGCAGTGATGGCTTGTGTACTTATATAAGTAGACAGGAAATGGCCAAATAGACCCTAAAGGTCTCGGCCACATATATATATACATATTAATATATATATATATATATATATATATATATATATATATATTAATATATATATTAATATATATATATTAATATATATTCATATATATTCATATATATTCATATATATTCATATATATTCATATACATATATATATATATATATGTATTGATATATATATATATATATATATATATATATTCATATATATATATATTAATATATTAATATATATTAATATTGACCAATGTATAATTGCACCTAAACCCAACACCCTTGCTGTTACTTGAACTGGGATAAAATCCCTAAACCCAAACTCCAAATACCTTATACTTAACCCCAAACCAAAACCCTGAACCCTAAACCTAAACCTAAACTTTGAACCCCCAAAGCCCTGCCCTAAACCTTAAGCTCTCTCGGACACTACATAAAGGGCCCTAACTTGGAGCACTACCCAACTTACATGACCCCGGCAACCCTTCAAAACACTACCCTAAACGTAGCCCCGAGAGCCTTGAAATACACAGTGTGATATATCTACATTTAGAGCACGGGCTGTTGTCGCAGGACCCGGGCCATGAGAACACCAACGACATCGTTTATCCTGAAGAGAACCACCAGGAGGAGACTTTTTCTCCACAGGGACCTAAACCTAACACCCAACACCCTGGCTGTTACCTGAACTGGCATGTAATACCTAAACCCAAACTCCAAATACCTTACTTACTTAATCCTGCCCGTAATTACACAGTGTGATATATCTACATTTAGAGCACGGGCTGTTGTCGCAGGACCCGGGCCATGAGAACACCAACGACATCGAGCATCCTGAAGAGAACCAGACTTTGGGCTCCACAGTTGCCGAGGCCGAGACCCAACACCCTTGCTGGTACCTGAACTGGGTTTTTCTCCCTAAACTCCTAAACCCAAACTCTAAATACCTTACTTAATCCTGACTGTAATTACACAGTGTGATATATCTACATTTAGAGCACGGGCTGTTGTCACAGGACCCGGGCCATCAGAACACCAACGACAGCGAGCATCCTGAAGAGAACCACCAGGAGGAGACTTTGGGCTCCAGAGTTGCCGAGGCCGAGACCCTAAACTCCAAAGCCCTTAAAAACCCCAGGGCCCTAGGTTTGACTTCTGCACTACTTTGTGTGATAAGGTTGTGGTACATGTAGTATAGAGTTTTTGGGTTGAGTGGTTTTGTTTCAGGATGGCGAGGCTTCCGGTGCTGGTGGAGAGGATTCCCAGGCCTCCAACGGAGATGGCTCGGATGACAGCAGCTACGAGCAGGTCCCAGGGCATACAAAAAAAGGTTTATGGGGCTTCTGGGATCCAATGGGTTCCTGCGGCTTGGGGTTTTAGGGCTTAGCTTCTAAAGGGTTTCAGGCTTTAAAGAAAAGGCCTCGCCCCTCTTTTCCGGCCCGGTTTAGAGTTTAAGAGTTTAGGTTGTATAGGATTATATAGTTTTTCATGTATATATCTATATATGTATATATACACGTTTACCATGTATGTATGTATGTATGCATGTATGTATGTAGGTTGGTAGGTAGGTATGTGTAGTGTGTATGGTTGTAGTATGTTGTGTGTACATATAGGTGGTGGTATCTTCTGCACAAATCACAAATACCCCCTGCCCGCATACAGGTGGTGGACGGCGGGAACAAGGAGTACTGGGAGGCGGAGTTGAAAAAGGCCAAGGATACTTTGGAGTTTTGGCGATGCAAGCGATTTTATGCCAAGACCTGCCTCAACAAGTTCAAGTCGCGATCACGATCCAGGGGCCGGTGAGATCTACACGTGTGATAGAAGCCGTGGGTTTGGGGGAAAAAATGCATGTTCTGCCCTCTGCATGTTTGGTGTGAGCGAGTCACAGAGTGCCATCCCCCAAATCCATGAATAGCCCGATGGCCCAGGCCCACCCATGAACTTCGACAGCCAGTGCGATCCCTGCTGGACACCCAGTTCCGTTTGGTCGTGCCGGCACACACAGTCTGCAAAATATGTTACATGTGCAGTTCCAGTTGTGTGTGAGCGATTTACAGCACGGACCCGTGAATAGCCTTGCGAACTCCTCCGATGGCCCAGGTCTACACAAACTTCGGCTGGCATTGCGATCCTTGCGGGATACCCAGCCTCCGAAACATGTGCCGTAGGAGTGGAGTGGGCTTGTGTGTGCATAAGTGCAGAGATTCCAGAAGCATTGCATGCGACACTTTGTGTGGGATACGGAACCGCACAGCTTTTGGGCTTTGGAGTTTGTGGGCTCTTCCGTGCTGCCATGGATACCGGTGAGGACTCCCAAGTTTTTATCGATCACGAGTTCGAGCAGTGGCTGGAGGAGCCCGAGAAAGCCGATCCTAAGGAGGCCAGGGAGGTCGTTGTTGTCACCGCCCCAGTAGATGTTCTTCACGGCAGCAACACCAAGGAGGTGTTTAGCGACAGCCAGGAGGTGATTCGCGAGCCAAAGAACAAGAAGCCCAGGACCAGCGAGAAGAAGACAGATGAGGACTAGTAGGGCAGGGTGACCAACGATTGTGACGGTTTTTATATGTGCGGTTGGTGGGAGGACCGCGCTAGTGCCGGCAAACTCCGACAGCGCAAAGCATGGTTTCGTGGCATTCGTGAAGGAGCGCTCCAGGCTGACCCGACACTGGGAATAAAAATCCTTTCGATCGGTGCTGCTCCCGAGCAGCTGGTGGGTGAAGCGAGGGACATGCAACTTGGTCAGCAGGAAGCCTTGGGGCAAGAGGTGTGACACGCCGTCAAGGCGAGCCTCCAGGCCGTTTTGTCCGCGGCGATCACCAATTTGCCGAAACTTTCCCGGGCTCTGGAAAGAGCCGAAGACTCGGGAGCACCTGATGTCCGGGATGATGCCCGGTCGCAGTGTCAAAAGCCCCTTTGCATCCCATACCTTCATAAGCTTAAAGACCTCCTCCGGGTTTTCATGCTTGAAGGAGGGGGCCGGCCCACACGACCCGGGAAAAGTTTCGAGCACCAGCGGGTCCCGGAAAGCAAGGAGCATGCCAGGAGACAGGAAGGGACTGATGTCCCAGTCGGCTTCACCGTGCAGCACGATCGTGTCGGCCTCTAAGGGCCGGTAGGGGCGCAAACAGTCAGGCCCGCCGGGGGCATGAGGAACAAGAGGCTTGTCCGCAAAGGCCGCCGGAGCAGGCACATCATAGCTGTCAAGCCCCACCCCGCACGCAAGAAGGAAGTCGGAGAGCTCACCTAGGCGTGCGGCTAGGTGGCTCCCCCTTCTGCCGGCGCAGTATGGGATCGAGATCCCACGGCGGCAACACGCCCGCAAATAGCCGCTGACCCGCCTGAACACCGAAATGTGATGCAGGTTCGGCGGCCTCCGCAATGCGCTCAGTGGCACAGGCCTAAAACCCGAGTGCACAAAATTAAGGGCCATGATGATCACATGAAGGGCCCGGGACATGTGCCTTCCGGCTTGGCGTGTGCCCCCTCGCTGGCGGGTACTCCTCCCCACAGGCGCAGCACTGGGCGAGGGAATGGGAAAGAGGGCGGTGGGAGCGGAAACAGCGTCGCTCCGTTGGAGGTGCAAAGTCGAAAAGAGAAAGTGTGCAAAACAGGTCCCAGACTTAAGGACCAAACGAGTGAGCGAGGCCGCCCACGAAGAGAAAGTAAATTCGCCGTCGAAGGACGGAAGGCATGCATCAGGCCCATCAGGGCTCACTTCGCCGGAGGCGGTGTCGCGCCCGCGGCTGCGCGTTTCGCGGCCCATTGTGCTGCCCGCTGCTGCTTCTTGGTGAGAGCCACCTCCTCCTGAGGTGTGCCCTGGCCCGTCGGTGGTGCGGGGAGGCCTGGTGGCCGCTTTGGCTTTGGTTTTGCCTCGGCCCGCCGCGAAGCGATCAAGTCCATCTCGCGAAGGCAGCCCAGGGCCGAAGTGACCCACTTCTGATCTGCTAGCGGGGAGAACGGCTGCACTCCGGCTCCCGGGGTCGACACAGGATCCGAGTAGATGGCCTGAGGCGGGTCGTGCTGCAAGGTCAAGAGCCACGCACAAGTTGGTCCAAGTACACGGCCAAAAGGGCCAACACGTCCGCCGCGCCGGTGCTGTTTCCAGCCATCAACAAGTCGAAAGCGATCGACACCTGCCAGGCTATCAGAGCCAGCTCGCGATGCTTGGCGAACCCTCCATACCTTTCGTAGTAGCGGCTGAGCGAGAAAGGCTCGGTGGAGCCCACCCCCGCGGTAGAGCCCTCTCCTTCACCTTTTCGGCAAAAACGCCTGAGTAAGACGCCAGCTCGGCTTGCAGCCGCGGGAAGAGGAAACCCCGGACGCCTGTGAGTCCAAGACCGGGTCCCCGCCCTGGGCGAGGTGGCCCACCAGTGTCAGAAGGGCTTGGCTCTGAGCCATCATGGCCGAAGTCAGGTCTGGCTGCGGCGGCGCGGCGGGCAACTCTCCTGAAGTAATGGCGGCCGCCAGCCGAGCATCTTGATCCACCTCGGGAGGTCGCAGGGAAGCTGTGAGGCCGCGCGCAGGCGGCGGAGGCCCCAAGGTATGGGCCAGGCTCTTGGGCACTGACTGGAAAGGTGGCAGCGCGAGGCCTCCAGCCTCACGCGCAGCTCCTGTTGGCTTTCCTGTGGCGCCGAGCTGCGCAGAGAGCGGTGCCTGGCGAACCTCGGCTCCTGACGGAACTGGCTGCTGTAGCGGGCTCACCTGGGTAGGGGACGCGGGCTGAGAAGCCTTTTGCATTTGCGCTAACTGATCGCTGAGCCGGGCCACAACTTCTGTCAAGGCTGCCTGCTGTTGGGCCAACAGGGAAACAGTGGGTCGCTTCGCCCTCAGCCGGCGGGCCTCGGCTGCTGCAGCAGGGGGTTCGGACGCGGCCGTTTGGTAACCTGAGGATACTCCGGCTCCCTCGGCCAAAATCCAAGCCCGGGCCTGACGGAGCACGTCGGAAGCCAGAGGGTAAAGACCAGTGTCGGTCTCGTTGAAAAAGGTTCCGAGGAATGTGTCGAGCTCGACGGGCGAGAGCTGAGCCGCCAAGGAGGCGGGGAAGTCCACGACAGTCACCGAAAGGGGTTCGGCCGAGGGGGCCACAATCCAATCTCCCTCCTCTGACAGGGCTACAGCAGGGGCCTCCAGCTGAAGCGAAGGACCAGGGCGAGGCAAACCCTCTTCCCCATCGGCAGCAAGCTCGGCCGGGGTAAAGAAGGACCCGGGGACGGTCAGCAAGAAGCCGTCTGCACGCAACATCAGCACGTAGGCCACACATACCCTCTGTGCGTCAGCATCAGCCGCAGGCGGCCAAAGGAGCTCAAGGATGTCCACCTGGCCGCTGGAGGCAGGGGTAAGGGAGGAGAAGTCCATCAGCGCGGGAAGGCCAAGCCAGCCCCCGCAAAATATGCTCTCGCTTCTGCCTCACTCGGAAAAGCGTGAGACACTGAGCCCCTCCTTTCAAGGATGCCAGGCACCTGTCGGTAGGCAGCAAAGCTGTAAAGGACCTGAGGCTCGTTCACAGCCCGGGTGCGCAAAACACAGTAGAGGCGATTGCTCAGGTTGATGCGAGGTGTGCTGTCAACGTAGTCGCACTCACCTCTCAGGACCCTAGCAGCACTAAGGCCAGCAGTCCAGGCACGAAGGATCCGGCCGCGGGGGCTGAAGTTGCACGAGGAAAGGGGACGACCCAAGTCCAGGATGTGCGACGGGGGATCCGGCGGCTGGCTCGAAATGCCAGGGGGCACTAGGCCCTGCAAGGGGTACTCTGGCACCTGTGAGGTGGAAGGTAAAGGAGGAGGCACAGAGGAGCTGGCTGCGGCAGTGTAGGTGGCGCTGGAAGGAGGGGGTTCCTCCCTCACACGGGTGGCGCCGATGACACGGGGGGACTCGGGCGGCAAGGAGGGCAAGTAGCCCGACAGAGGAGACGGGCCGGGAACCTCCGGTAGGAGGACAAAGGAGCCGACAGAAGAAGGGGAGGAAGCCTCCTGAGGAGGCGCCTGCACGCTACCTGTATCGACCACTACTTCGACCCCGTCTACCTTAACCCGAACCCTCGGCATGCAAGTACCCGCGAAGGCGGGCCGCACGTTGCCTCAGAGCACGATCCGCGGGGGGCGCCTCGCAATACCCTGAGCTTGCCAATGAGCCCAGTAGAAATACCCAGCTACCAGCAGCGATAAAAGGATCCCAGCAAAGAGCCCCAGGAGGAAAATCGCAATGGTAAATGCCAGACTGGTGCCTTGGCAATGATAAGGACAAGCGAGCCCCCACCAGTTGCTCTGAATACCCTCGCGCAGCAAACCAAGCGAGGTCGGAATCCAAGCAGGGACCATGAAAGGAAAACCCTGCTTAAAGTCTTGGGCCCGATGCGCATTTCGGTTGGGTCGCTTCTAGTTCCAGCAGTGGTTGCGGCAATCTCGGCTGGTACTGCAATCCCTTGCAAGCACAGACTGACAGTCAGAATCTGGCAGAGCAGTCAATCAGTATCAATGTTAACCGACCCCGAACCCCAGAAGTACCCGCCTCGACGGCTCCACCACGTCTGGGTTCCATGGCCTGATGAGTCGGTCAATGTCAAGCCCTCCAACAGAAAGCACCGAAAAATCAATTCAACTCGCGCCTCAACGGCAATCAATCAGTGCCTGGACTTACTGCTGATTTATGGCTGGCTTGTTGAATTCGGGCTGCCAGAGTGCGTGTCGTCTAAAGCTATAATTGCCTTGAGCTTTGGCCTGGGTTGTTTCTGGACTTCGGTCGTAAATCTCGCGCATGGCTGCGGAACCTGGACCCAGTCTATCTGCCAGCCTGGGTCCCTGAACAAGGCCAGGAGGTAAAGCGCACAAAGCTACCGATTTCCAACACAAGTGACATGCCAAGCGCTTCCGGATGAATGCAAAACTAAATTGTCTACTGCAGCTCGGAGCAAAGAGTAACAAGCTTCACGACACTTAGCAACTTTGGTCCTTGGATTTCGGCCGAGACAGTCAGAGTGAGGCGAAGCTCCGCCGATCATATCAGCCTACTCTCGATTTCTGGCTCAAACTAGCAAGCGAAAAACGAGGACCGAGGCTCCGATCCTCTCGTCGGCCTACTTTCCAGAAGATCAGAAGGACGATTTCGGCATGCGCTTCTGGAAGGCAAAATAATATAATGTTTACTGCAGCTGGGAGTAAAGGGTAACAAGTCTCACTTGTCGCATGCCGCAACTTTTGTCCTTAGCTTGGAGTTCGGCCGAGACAAGGAGCGAGGCTCCGAACCTCTCAGCCTACTCTCGAGAACTCTGGCCCAAACTAGGCGCAAAACAAGGAGCAAGGCTCCGATTCCATCTCTCGTCGGCCTACTTTCCAGAAGAAGGATGATTTCGGCCGAGGCAAAGAGCGAGGCTCTGAACCCCTCGGCCTAGTTTCATCTTTAAAAAAAAGGAGTTCGGCCGAGACAAGAGCGAGGCTCCGAACCTCTCGGCCTACTTTCCCCAGTTTCTTTAGGGCAATAGGCTTTGGTCCACTTGCCGCCTGACCAACCAATCTCCCTCAATGCCTTAGGCCAGGAGCCGCCTTTGTCAGCAAAGGTCACGACACATTTCCTGCAATGATTGCAGGCCACGAAGTACCAACACTGTTTCAGGTGCGGCACATACCTGTGGTAATGCTTTTCGCCTTTCATATGCTGAGTGATCGTGTCATCCGGGGCCCGGAAGCTGAAGACCCCAGACGGCGGCATCGTGTACTCGGTCACATCACCCCATTCTGTTTCAATGATCATGCCCTCCAAGAGGTCGCCGGGCATGCCGCGTGTCGGGCTGTCTTCTGGCGACAAGCCGCGTGTCGGGCTGTTGTCTGGCGACAAAGATTGCTCCCACTCCGCCAATTCTCTCACAAGACGTAACCGAAACTCTTGTGGCCTTTCCTTGATCCACTGTAAGCACTGTTGGTACTCGGCCTCTGAGTTGCACGGGATCAGCGACGACGACGACATTATTGCGCTGCAAGTTGTCTGTAATTAATAGGTCATGATTTCTACATGGCAGCGATAATATGCAGCTATTAGCAGCTATAGAGCTTGGCATTGATAACCGACAGCCTGAAATTCTTCACTGCGGGGCCGTTACCTCCCACCTTAAGCCACCAGTGGCTGCGGCAATCTCGGCTGGTACTGCAATCCCGGTCCCTTGCAAGCACACTGAGACTGACTACCTAAGGCGTCGCGACAACTAGCCCCAGAGAGTCAGAGAGCACCAGCCTGCCTCGCAACTTGCAGTGCAGACGACCTCTGCCTTGGACCTCTCAGCCACGCCCTTAGCACAGAAAGCCAGCAAGTGCAACAAACCAGCAATGGTTGCGGCAATCTCGGCTGGTGCTGCAATCCCGGAGACTGACTACCTATGGCGTCGCGACCAGCCCCAAAGAGCAAGCTCTGCCCAGTCTGCCTCGCAACTTGCAGTGCGGACGATCTGCGATGACAAAAGCCACAGGCCGACAAAGACGCCCGCCAGCGCGACGGGGCGCGCAGATTCGTTCGGGCGACGGCATTTTTTTTGTTACATGTGCAAAGGAGCAGCATGGAGCCGCAAAAGCAAGCCACCTGCGAATCGGCAATTCAGCTCGGCGATCCAACGATCAATGCGAAGGGCGGCAAGTACGTCCCCCTGCGCCGGAACGGCGGTCCGCCGGTGTGGCAGTCGACGGAGTGGCAGAAGATCATCTGGCACCCGGCCGCCTTCAACGACCCGAGTGCCAAGCGCGTGGGTCTGTGCCTGGAGCCCGACGAGGCCTCCAAGGCGCAGCTCCAGAAAATCGAGCAGCACCTCGTCAAGGCCTTGACTTTCTGAGCCGAAGGTCTTTGGCAAGTTTCTGACCGAGACGGACGTGAAGAACCGCTTCCAATCGTGCCTGAAGACGAGCCCGCGGGGCGGCTCGTACCTCAAGCTGAAGATGGACTGGGGGCGCGGCCTACTGCTCGAGGTGACCGATCTGCAGCTCAAAGCCTACGCGCCGGTCCCGTTTGCCCTGGCTGGTGCCGACGTAGAGGTGCCTGAGAGTGAAGTGCGGGCTTCGGTGTCGCACAGGAAGACCCGCCTCTCGAGCGTCAGGCCCTGGCGTAGGTGATGGCGTGGCACAGCCGGGTATGCTTCAGGAGGGCGGCGTGGGTGAAGGATTCGCCGCCATCAACACGATTTTTTCCGATTGGTCTAAGATCAACCAGGGGATCCTGTTTCAACCAAGCTTGACAGGAGTATCGCCGCGCCACCCAGCAGAGACGAGCGTCGATTGAAAAAAAAAACAAGACACCCTAAGCCTTATAATGCTTATTTTTTTTCTTTTAATTTATTTAATATTATTTTTAATTTAAATCTATCTGAATTTTAAATTTTAACGTTGTTCCTGTTCTCCTGCTCGGGTTGGGGGGCTTCGGGAAGACGGGAAGAAAGAAGCGAGAGAGAAGGAGTGTGAGAGGAGAACCACGTTGTTGCACTTGCTGGCTTTCTAAGGGCGTCGGCTGAGAGGTCCAAGGCAGCACGAAAATGCGTCTGTTGGAGTTGTTCAGCGGCACCAAGTCGGTGGGCCGTGCCTTCGAGGCCCTGGTGGGAGGTAACGAGTCTGACACAGACTCGACGACTTGGCCCACCATCTGCGCCGACATTCAGGGGGACTTAGGGACCCACCCGCCCGAGCATGTGGAGCCACCGGGACGCCGCCATTCGTCGATGTTCGTTCTCAGTGACACCGAGTTGGTTTTCCTCCTTGCCGGGCGTATGCGGTACTCGGGCATCGCTTTGCTTGCTCATCCTCGCGCCGGTGAAACCGACGACATACGTCGCTGTGTCGACGCACCACGTCCTTTCTCGGGCTTCGACATGCTCAACGGCAGGCAGGGGCAGAACCCCGCACCTTCCCTTTTTTGCTCTCTGGGTGCATTTTGCTGCCTGGTGGAAAGTGGAACGCTCGGAAACAGGTGAACCTTGCAAACAGAACTTTCTCACACAGAGGAGGCCTTTCCAAGCATCCTAGAGATCCGGGCCCGACGACCCCGACGGCTGGAGGACGGCGACCGGCTGGTCCTGAAGACCTCCTACCTCGGTGGTGGGCCGCGGAGAACCCGCGAACGGGCCTGCTCAAAAGTCGGACAGCCCTTCGCCCAGGCTCCCACTATGAAAGATTCTTTGCCCTGCAGGCAAGGAGCGGGGGCAGCGAGTTGCAGCGCCGTTTGCAGAGCGTTCGGAGGTCGAGGCGTGATATTATCGCAAGTGCAGCCTCAGTCCTTTTGTCTGCGTGCTGGCCGACTTCTCAAGCTGGCCCGAAAGCAAAGATGCGCAGAGACATGTTGCCCGCCACGAGCATGTTCCGGTCTGCTTGAGGCACAACCGCAGGATGCAAGCAGGCAGAAGTTTCACAGATACAAGAGCCCATACGCTGCCAGTGCTTTCCGGAGCTGGTGCGTGCATGAAGGAGTACAGGAGGCGTGTCTTGTTCGCCTACAACACCCTGGAAGGAGGCGGCGATGACGAGACCAAGGAGGCGAGGAGCTTGAAGAAGAAGAAGGCACGTTTCGCAAAGAGGCTCATCGACTCCCTTCACGGTGAAGCCTAGAAAGCTTGTCAAGACCTCCTTGGTGACCCAAGCAAGCTTCGAGCTGAGGACAGCTACAAGAGCGTCTTCTCGGCCCTTCAGTCCATTGAGAAGGTCGGGTGTGATCAAGAAGACGGAGGCCTTCGACGCCTTCTTCGACCGATGCTTTCGGCGTCGGGGGCAATCCATGGATGGCTTCCTGAGGATGCGCCGTGAGGCGTTGTCAGACCTCGTGGACCTGGCCGACGGCGTGACGATGTCCGAGGACCTGCTCGCCTACTTCTTGCTTCGGAACGCCGGGCTTTCACGAGAGGACCGCCGCCAGATTCTCCTTTCGAATCAGAGCGATTAATTGCTGGAGGGCATCGAGAAATCCCTCCGCATCTCCTACTTCGACGCCCACGAGAAGGAGAGAAGCAGCGGCGGCTATGGTCCGGCTGGCAAGAAAGGCGGCAAAGGCTATGGCCGGGGATCTGGTGGCAAGCGAGGTGCCTGCGCCCACGTCGCCTACGACGACGAAGAGGACCTCGAGGACGAGGAGGCGGCCGGCGAGGACGAGACGGACGAGTACTGCGCCATGGCCGCGGAAGCCGACGACGAGGAGGCCCCGGACGAGCCGGAGGAAGTGTCCGACATGGGCGTGTCCGAGGACGAGGCGATCTACACAGAGAACGCCACGTACCAGGAAAGCCGGCGCAAGCTGAAAGAACTTCAGAAAAGCCGCGGCTTTCTTCGGCCCAAGGAGCCGGGCCAGTCGGGAGCCGAGCGGCGAGCCCAGATCAACAAGGAGAAGCAGAGAACCAGGTGTTCGGTGTGCAACCGCCTGGGGCATTGGGCCGGCGACGCGGCCTGTCCGAAGAAGGGCTCGGGAGGACCCAGCCGGTCCCACTCAAGCCGCGGCCGCGGAAAGGGCAACCGAGGACGTGGACATAAGGGCGGCAAGGCCTTTGTGGTGACGAGTCGCCTCTCTTCTTCAGCTTGGGCGACGACGGCCGGGAGGATCAGCTGCAACATGGTCCGGCCCGGAGCGAAGGCGAGATGCAACAAGACGCCGGCCGGACCTACTTGGACGATCGGCGGAAGCAAGGCTATGCCCCGGAGGCCAGCGACTGGGAGTACGCGCCGCCTCCTTTCCCAATGGAGGCCAGGGCTCACGAGCCTTCGGCCCGCCGCAGCTCAGACGAGGACACCGTGCAGATGGTGATCAAGGTGAACAAGAAGGACGTTGAGGAGGTCCCCGTGACGAGCTTCCGAGAGGCCCGGCCCGAACGGCTGGAGGAACTTCGTTTGCGAGAGCTCCAGAGCGACTGCGATCGTTGGGGCATTGCCGTGTCCGGGAACAAGGCAGATGTCGTGGAGCGCCTGCAGGTGTTCTACTCCGGAGGCTATGTGAAGAAGAAGGGGTCGGCCCACAGGTATGTTCGCCTTCGAGAAGCCGGGCCGGCCGCACAGCCAACATCCTCTACTACCACCGCAAGGCCCGCCGTGGCGAAGCCAAGGAACGCCGAGATGACAGCCACGCCGCCGCGAGGAGCCAAAGCCAAAGGAGCTGCACGAGACCACCATGATCCCGGCGACCCTCGGATATTTCGAAGTTACGTGGAGATGCCGGAGGAGACGATTGACCCGCGCACGGGGTTGCCGATCCCGCCTGGGATGGTCGTGGGACAGGTGGTCGACGAGATCGCCTGTGTGGTTTGTAAGTGTGGCATGGTTCTGCGCCGGCGTCGGGATGGCACTGCATTCTTCTTTGGTTGCAGCAACTTTGCCACTGCCAAGTCTTGCAAGTTTGCATACAACATGGATGAAGGACTTCGTGTCCTGGAGACGGCCCGACGTGGCCGAGCCTCAGGGGCCTCCCGGCCCTAGGGAGGCAGCGAGACTGAGGGCAGTGAGGTTTTCACCCGCCACCGGCGCCGGCCTTCTGGAGGCCAACGCGGCGGAAGCATGCCAAACGAATTCAGGGAAGTTTCGCTGTGAATTTGCCGAGTCGCTTTTCTTGAAGAATTCGAACTTTGCCTTTGCTGGTGGTACCACTTTGGACCACCAAGACGACCAAGGCTAACGACCCAACGAGGCCGTGGACGAGTCCCGCGTGGCTTTGGTGGACACAGCCTGCACATCGTGCCTTCACTCCCAGAGGTGGCGGCTGACCTACAGCCGATGCTTGCCGAGCGGAACCACTTGTGTACCCACGAATGCCGGCAAGATCTTTCACTTCGCCAACGGCCAGTCAAGCGGCAGCCGCCTCGTTGTGTGGCGCGTGCCAGTCTGGATCGGGGGCATGGCCGGAGAAGTTCTTTCTTCCGAAATGGAAGAGGGCTTAACGCCACTGCTCCTATCTCCATCCCGGCTATGAAGGCCCTCGACTTCGTGATCCACATGCGCCGGGAGATGATACAGGCCGGGGCGCTGGGAGTCCAGTTCCCGATGGTGGTGACCGGCACCCGGCACTTAGCCGTGAATGTGTCGCCGACCAGTGGTGCCGAAGCTGAAGCCATTGACCCCGCGGTCGCCGAGGACCCCGCTCTGGCGATCTACTACGCCGAGGAGGCCAAATACCCTTTGCTGAGCCTGGCCTACTTTGCCGAGCAGGACGACCTTACGCAGCCAGGGAAAACGACTGCAAAGGAGAAGCCGGAACTGCGACGTCGCGGAGTTCGCCCTGGAGACAAGGTCGGGCAACTGGCACCACGGAGGGCCACCGAGCTCAGCAAGACAGCCCGGAAGCAGCAACAGCAGCACCGAGAAACCTGGATAGCACTTCGTCGGGACTACCAGGCCGCCGAGCAATGGAGCACCGACGGCTTCCGGAACACGGTGATCTACGAGCCCTTCGGCCAAAGCTCAGGGGTCACGCGAGCTGGGGCCGAGCTGTTTGGATGGACGAATTCACGTCCCTTGGCCAACCTAGACGGGCACGACCTGGGGACCCGAGCCGGGAAGGAGGCAGCTGTGGATGTGCTAGAGCAACACCCCTTTCCCTTGACCGGCAGCTACAGGTGAGAAGTACGAGGGCAGCCCGCGGTCTGCTGAAGCAAGCTGTTCGGCTATGTGCCTGGCAATCGGACGCCGGGCGCCTCTACCTGCTCGGTCTTCCTGTTCGACTTTTTCGCCCTGTGTGGCTGGATTTGCTGCAAAAGCTGCCGGGCAGCCATGCCGAGGGAGATCAATGTTGCTTCGGGAAGTTCGACGCCAGGACTATGCGGAGGCCATGGCGTACCACGAGGGCAGCCAGGTGCAGCGGCACGCTTTCCCGGCCGAGGGCGAGGATATGGACCTGGACTCTGGAGATGAAGATATGGAGGAGCCCTGGGAGGACGAGTGGCGGTTTGAAGACGATAGCCGCTTGATCCGAGTACACCGGGTCCTGCGACGCAAGCTCATCCGCGGCCGAAGGAGGACACGGATGCTGCTACAAGACGGCACTCGCCGGGAGCACGAAGATGACTGGCGCCAGGCTTCGTGGCACCATCGCCGCATAGATATGGACTTCCTCTGGACCGGCGAGACCGAGTTCCTCGTAGAGCAAGGCGGGGGCCCAGCACAAGAAGCACCACCTTCACAACAAGCGCAGGAATCCCGAGATGACAGGGTCCATTTAGATATTTCAGCTATGCCGTATGACTCTGCCGTGTACGAAGACGAGGCCCAGGGTTACTCGCCTTCGTTACCTGTGGGTTCACCTTCATCAGCAGATCCGTTTCCAGAGCTTTTCGATGACTACCCCGGTCAAGAAGCCACAGCACAAGAAACACCACCTGAACCACAACAAGCACAGGAATCTCGAGATGACAGGGTTTTTCGACGGCGGCGCCAAAGGACCCGCCAGCTCCAGAGGGGCTTCTGGACCGAGGTGGAACACGAAGACACCAAGGCCCTCTTGAACGGCACCGTCATTACCTTCAGCAGAGCCCGGCTGCAACCTGGGTCAAGATCAACCTCGACTCCGACCTGGGAACAGCCTGGAAAGCACAGGAAGCTGGAGAAGCCGACGTCACCTTGGTACTGGCTTCAACGCAAGCGCGACGCCTCGATCAAGAAACCACAGCCACATGCCGGCCCACATGATGTACCGCTACGACGGTCCTATTTGTTGCTGGAAGACGGGACCTGCCTGAACACTGGTTGCGAGATGTGGACCAATCTCTCCCCGGCGGCACAAGTGAGACCTTTGGTGGCCCAGGGTCGGAGGATCTATGTGGCGCTGTTTGGCAAGCCACCTGGAGACGGAGGAGATGAGACGCCAAGGGGACCGGAAGCCGGAGGCCGAGAAGCTGAGCGAAAGCGACAATGGGACAATTTGCCCAGGGAACTCAAGCTAGCAATTCAGCGAGTTCACAATAATCTCGGTCATCCTGAGCCGACTACTATGCCTTACTATGCTCCGAGCCCTTCGGGTGTCAAGAGCTTCAGAAGTTGCCTTGAAGGCTTGTCGGCTGTTTCAGTGTCCTGAGTGCTTGCGCCTGAAAGCCCCGAAGAAGCAAAGACCCTCGAAACTGCCGATCGCGGACGAGTTCAACGTCGCCATCGGGATCGACGTGTTCCAGGAGAAGGACTCTCAAGGAGACCAGTGGAGCTTCCTGAACGTGCTGTGCCAAGGCACCACTTTCCAAGTGGTGGCCGTGCTCCCCGACACTCACGCCAACCCGACCGCGGCAGTCGTGCTGGAGACGTTCCTGACTCAGTGGGTGAACTGGGCCGGCTACCCCGAGCGCGGTGTGATGACCGACCGGGCGAAGTACTTCATGGCGGAGTTCGCCGAGGACATCGCCGACAGCGGCTGCTACCTAGACTCAGCGGCCAAGGCTTCGCCGTGGCAGCTTGGGCAGATAGAGAGGCACGGCGACACTTGGAAGAACGCTTTTCGGAAGCTGGTGTGGGCACAGCAAGTTGCAGGGCGAGAAGAAGTTCAACTCGCCACGGCCGCCACCACGCAGGCCAAGAACGACCTCTCGAGAAAGTCTGGCTTTTCGCCAGGGCAATGGGTGCTGGGCCGATCCATTCGGCTCCCGGCCAACCTGGCCGATGATGGAGAAGTGGCTCGAATTGGAGCCCAGGCCATGGCCGAGACGCCCAACACCAAGTTCTACCGCAAAAGCCAGCTGAGGTTTTCCGCCCGGGAGGTTTTCGTAAAGGCCTCAAGTGACGCCAGCCTCCGACGAGCAGAGCTTCGCAAAGTTCGGCCCAGCCGTGGCCCCTTCAATGTGGGCGACTACGTTTTCTACTACGACGCCTCGTCGAAGGAACCCGGGCCCAACTGTTGGCGCGGAGTCGGCCGCATCGTCGGAAAGGAGGGCACACATACCCTCTGGATTTCTCACCGAGGGATCTTGGTGGCGGCAAGCCCGGAGCAGGTGGCACACGCTATAGCGAAGATGAAGTTCAGAGCTGGACCGCCATTGGCAACGAAACCGAGCTCATGGACCTGATGCCTGCTGCAGGGGGCACAGGGTACATAGACATTCGCCAAGGTGAAAGACCTCCTCTTCCCGAACCTGGGGTGCACCGGCGGCTTTACCGGAGCCACCACCTTTACCAGCCGAGGTCGGAGAATGGAGCTCGGGTTCCCTTTCTTCCTCCAGGGCGCGACAAGATTCACAGCGTGATGCTCAACGGCATCGGCGCTCTCGTGAGTTTTTCCGGGCCCAGGAGCAGAGGAGGAAGCAAGCTCGGACAGAGGCAAGACCAAGCTCGGAGACAGCCGGGCCGAGGGCACCACCGCCGTCCGCGTCAGAGGTCCCTGTAGATCCCACCGGGGCCGAGGACCCCGACCTGGAGGAGAGCCCGGTCTATGTATTTCGATCCCGAGATCCATGACTACCACGAGCCCTGTGGTTGAGGATCCCGAGGCGGAGGCAGCCGAGAGAGAAGCCAAGCGGCTCAGAACCGTCGAGCCTGGAGAGACCGCAAGCTATGCAGCCGAAACCTGTTGCGTTTATGTGGCCTACGAGTCCCAGGCCTACCTGACGCACAAGGCCAGGGAGACTTACCGCAAGCACGAGTCCGCTTACCTGGCTTGGGGAGTTTCAGAGAGCGAGTTCCTCTTCGGCTTTAGGCGGAACGACTTTGAGCACAAATACCAGGCGATGGCTGCCGGCAACGCCCTGGAAGAAGAAGGGGCGAAGGGAGCTACAGCTGAACGAGCTCAGCCGCGGACAGCTCTTGAGAGCGAGGAAGGCCATTTATGGTTTTGCCGAGGCAGCCCGGATGTTCTGGCTGGCTTTGAAAGAGCATTTGGAATCCGACGGTTGGGTTGAGAGCCGTCTAGAGCCTGCTCTCTTTTACCTTCGGGAACAAAGCGAGTTAGTCGGCATCCTGGTGACCCACGTGGACGACATCGAAGGCGGGGTCAAGGATGGCTGGCTCGACAAGGCCTTCCAGAAGTCCTCCGTTGCCCTCGACTTCGCCACCAACCATTTCCGGGACTTTATCTTTAGAGGGCGGGAGGTAAAGCAAGGGCCGCAAAACCACATCGACGTGAGCATGCGCAACTAAGACTTGAGTATGAAGACGGTGTCCATAGGACAGGAACGGCGGCGCCAGCTCACCGACGGCCTCACGCCACAAGAGCTGGAGACCTTCCAGAGCGTCTCGGGCGAGCTGGGCTGGATCACAAGACAACTTCGTTGCGATCTAGCATATGAGAACGGGGTGATCCAAAGGTGCAAAGGTGACCCTTGTGTGGCGGACCTGGTGCGTTTGAAACAGTATGTGGGGCAAGCCAGGCGTGGTGCCGACTTCCGGCAACGCTATTGGGCTGATGTGGACCTGCGCAACTGTGTGATCGTGCACTTGGCGGACAGTGGCCACGCCAACGGGACCCCCGCCTACAAGGAGGAAACGCGTTACCGCAGCGTCGGTGGCTATTTCATCCTGGCGGCGAACCCTGAGATCTTGGAGGGCAAGACGGCGCGGGCCAACATATTGGCCTACCACTCTTCACAGACCAAACGGGTCTGCCGAAACACGCTGGCGGCTGAGGCCAGCCATTTGGCCGAGGCCATTGAAGCTGGTGATTGGGCCATTGTGCTGCTGGAAGAAGCCCTGACGTGGCAAGTGGATTTGAAAGGGTGGCCGAGCGTCATCGAGAAGCGGCAGAGGGTGTATGTCACCGATGCCCGCTCCGTTTTCGACTACCTGGCTAAAGAATCAACGAGCACCAGCAGCGACAAGAGGATGGCGATCGAAGGAGCCCTCCTTCGAGAGACGGTGCGCAAGCCTGGCGCACACGTGCGCTGGATTGATGGCCTACAGAACGTGTCCAACGTGCTCACCAAGCACAACGCCGAGAAGGACACCCTGCGGGAATTCCTTCGGACGGGCATGACCACTCTGGTCCAGACCCGTGAGAACCAGAAGCTGAAGGAGCGCAAGCAGGCGGAACGCCAAAGGCGAAAGGTGGCAAAGGACAAGGACGGCGAGGCTCAGGCTGACCAACGGCGACAGCGACGACAAGAAGCTGCTGCCGAAGCCGAGAACCTGCTGAACGACTCTGGTCCTGAGGCGGACTATAAAGAGGGAGTGAGATTCTCCAGAGTGCAGTACAGCCTCAGTCCTTTTATCTGCGTGCCGGCCGACTTCTCAAGCTGGCCCGAAAGCAATTGTGCGCAGAGACATGTTGCCCGCCACGAGCATGTTCCGGTCTGCTTAAAGCACAACCGCAGGATGCAAGCAGGCAGAAGTTTCACAGACTACACGTTGCATGCTAGCGACCAAAAAAGCCCATACGCTGCCAGTGCTTTCCGCACAAGCGCATAGCGATCATTGTAGCCAGGGCTTGCAGGTGCATTTGCAGCAGCAGGTCCCAGCAAGCAGTAGCTGTATCGGCAGCAGAATTGGCGCCTTCTGGATATGAAACACATGCACAGCATCGCATGGATGCTTTTAGGATCTTTTTATGCCCAGCAATCCCGGGAGGGTTCTGGCTTCTGTAGGTTCCCGCCTCGTTCGCGCATACCCAGAGGCCAGAGGCGCGATGCCGGCTTCCCGCTGCAGGTCCACCCGAACGGCAACCTCATCGCCGCGGGCTCCACCTATTCCTCGCTGGATGGCTACACCAATGACGGTTTAACCGATGCTTTGCTCATGAGCTTCGACAGCACCGGCGCCTGGCAATGGACCGTGTAGCGCGGAGGCTCAAGGGTCAGTTTAGTCTGAATTCTTGCAACGTTCCAAGAGAGGGACAGCTGACCGACCGCAGAGCATCGCCCGGAGCCCAGCCCTCCGCCCAGGCTCCGACATGGATCGCTTCCGTGCCCTGCAGGCAGGGAGCGGGGGGAGCGAGGGAGCAGGGGCAGCCGGCCGTGCAGCGCCGTTTGCAGAGAGTTCGGAGCTCGAGGCGTAATATTATCGCAAGCGCATGGCGTGCATTTGCAGCAGCAGTTCCCAGCAAGAATTAGTAGCAGCAGGGACAAGGCTTCCAGGGGCCTTTACAAATCTCCGGCTCGCGCAAATGAAAGGCCAAAAACTATCAAAATTGGCCAGGAGCTGGAGGCACAGCAGAGATAGGGCCAGGGCTGAGTGGCAGCAGATGCAAAATTTAAATTGGCTCCTTCTGGATATGAAGCACATGCACAGCATCGCAAAAGACGAGGAGGCCTACAGCAAAGACCGCCGAAGGCCTCTATCTGCCGGGATGAGGAACCCCCAGCCTTCCGAGAGCTCGAGGATGAGAGGCGGATGCTTTGAGGATCTCTACGGCCAGCAATTCCGGGAGGGTTTTGACCGTTGGATCTGTGCCAAAACGCGCGATCCGGAAACGATCTCTGGGGTTCATGGGCCAAGGCCATGCGAGGCTACTATAGGCTCCCACCTCGTTCGTGCATACCCAAAGCAGGCAAGAACAGGTGATGGGGTTTCGTGAACCCTGGGTCAAGAAGAGGCTGCACTGGCTCCCCGCTGCAGGTCCACCCGAACGGCAACCTCATCGCCGCGGGCTTCACATCTTCGTCGTTGGATGGCTACACCAATGCCGGTTCATCCGATACTTTGCTCATGAGCGTCGACAGCACCGGCACCTGGCAATGGACCGTGCAGCGCGGAGGCTCCAGGGTGGTTCCTGCAAGTTTTGTCTGAGTTTCTTGCAACGTGCCAAGAGTAAGAGAGGGACAGCAGACCGCAGAGCAGCGCCCGGAGCCCAGCCCTCCGCCCAGGCTCCGGCGATGACGTCTTCGAAGCCCTGCAGGCAGGGAGTGGGGGCAGCGAGGGAGTGTGGGCAGCGGGCTGTGTGCAGCGCCGTTTGCAGAGAGTTGGGAGCTCGAGGCGTAGTAGTATCGCAAGCACATGGCGTGCATTAGCCCTGGCTGCAGGTGCATTTGCAGCAGCAGTTCCCAGCAAGAATTAGTAGCAGCAGGGGCAAGGCTTCCAGGGGCCTTTACAAATCTCCGGCTCGCGCAAATGAAAGGCCAAAAACTATCAAAATTGGCCAGGAGCTGGAGGCACAGCAGAGATAGGGCCAGGGCTGAGTGGCAGCAGATGCAAAATTTAAATTGGCTCCTTCTGGATATGAAGCACATGCACAGCATCGCAAAAGACGAGGAGGCCTACAGCAAAGACCGCCCAAGGCCTCTATCTGCCGGGATGAGGAACCCCCAGCCTTCCGAGAGCTCGAGGATGAGAGGCGGATGCTTTGAGGATCTCTACGGCCAGCAATTCCGGGAGGGTTTTGACCGTTGGATATGTGCCAAAAAGCGCGATCCGGAAACGATCTCTGGGGTTCATGGGCCAAGGCCATGCGAGGCTACTATAGGCTCCCACCTCGTTCGTGCATACCCAAAGCAGGCAAGAACAGGTGATGGGGTTTCGTGAACCCTGGGTCAAGAAGAGGCTGCACTGGCTCCCCGCTGCAGGTCCACCCGAACGGCAACCTCATCGCCGCGGGCTACACATCGTCCTCACTGGATGGCTACACCAATGCCGGTTCATCCGATGCTTTGCTCATGAGCTTCGACAGCACCGGCACCTGGCAATGGACCGTGCAGCGCGGAGGCTCCAGGGTGGTTCCTGCAAGTTCAGTCTGAGTTTCTTGCAACGTGCCAAGAGTAAGAGAGGGACAGCTGACCGACCGCAGAGCAGCGCCCGGAGCCCAGCCCTCCGCCCAGGCTCCGGCGATGACGTCTTCGAAGCCCTGCAGGCAGGGAGTGGGGGCAGCGAGGGAGTGTGGGCAGCGGGCTGTGTGCAGCGCCGTTTGCAGAGAGTTGGGAGCTCGAGGCGTAGTAGTATCGAAAGCACATGGCGTGCATTAGCCCTGGCTGCAGGTGCATTTGCAGCAGCAGTTCCCAGCAAGAATTAGTAGCAGCAGGGACAAGGCTTATGAGATTATTAGGGCCACACAAGGGGGTTTCCAAAATAATTATTTTTGCACATTTATTGCATATTTTTTGTGCGTCGCGTTTGCGTATTTTTTGCATGTGTTGTTTCGTTTGCAAATATTTTGCATATTTTTTGCGTTTTTTTTGCATGTGTAATTTTGGGTGTTTAAATGCAAAACAGCCACACAAATATGCAATACACACTGCGTTTTGCATATTTTTTGGCGTTTTTTTTGCATGTGTAATTTTGGGTGTTTAAACGCATGTGTTGCAAGGCTGCTGCCAGGGCCCAGGGCCCAGGCACGCCAAAAATATGCAAAAAATGTGCAAAACACACTGTGTTTTGCATATTTTAGGGGTGCCGGGCCCACCGGCTGGGCCAGGGCACGGCCCGTAAAATATGCAAAACACAGTGTGTTTTGCACATTTTTTGCGTATTTTTGGCGTGCCGGGCCCACCGGCTGGGCCAGGCACGGCCCGTAAAATATGCAAAACACAGTGTGTTTTGCACATTTTTTGCGTATTTTTGGCGTGCCGGGCAGGTCCTGCCAAGGCCCCAGCACCCAAAGGCCCCAAGGCCCAAAGGCACCAAGGTTCAGAACCGTGTGATGCAAAAAAATGCAAAAAATATGCAAAAAATATACAAAAAATATGCAATAAATTTGCAAAAGATTTGCAACACAAAAAAAACATGCAAAATATATGCAAACCCGACGTGCAAAAAATATGCAATCAATTTGCAAAATATCCGCAAAATAATTAGTTTCAGTTTCATAGGCTGTAGCCTGCTAATAATCTCATAAGACAAGGCTTCCAGGGGCCTTTACAAATCTCCGGCTCGCGCAAATGAAAGGCCAAAAACTATCAAAATTGGCCAGGAGCTGGAGGCACAGCAGAGATAGGGCCAGGGCTGAGTGGCAGCAGATGCAAAATTTAAATTGGCTCCTGGATATGAAGCACATGCACAGCATCGCAAAAGACGAGGAGGCCTACAGCAAAGACCGCCGAAGGCCTCTATCTGCCGGGATGAGGAATCCCCAGCCTTCCGAGAGCTCGAGGATGAGAGGCGGATGCTTTGAGGATCTCTACGGCCAGCAATTCCGGGAGGGTTTTGACCGTTGGATCTGTGCCAAAAAGCGCGATCCGGAAACGATCTCTGGGGTTCGTGGGCCAAGGCCATGCGAGGCTACCTCGTTCGTGCATACCCAAAGCAGGCAAGAACAGGTGATGGGGTTTCGTGAACCCTGGGTCAAGAAGAGGTTGCGCTGGCTCCCCGCTGCAGGTCCACCCGAACGGCAACCTCATCGCCGCGGGCTACACATCGTCCTCACTGGATGGAAGCACCAATGCCGGTTCATCCGATGCTTTGCTCATGAGCTTCGACGGCACCGGCACCTGGCAATGGACCGTGCAGCGCGGAGGCTCCAGGGTGGTTCCTGCAAGTTCAGTCTGAGTTTCTTGCAACGTGCCAAGAGTAAGAGAGGGACAGCTGACCGACTCCCCGAGCCCCTCCCCTCGCCGGTCGGCTCGAGGTCCGGCTCCAGCTGGGGCACGTGAGGAGCCGCCTCACGTTCAAGTCTTCAGTGAGAACTTTCTTTTGCATGTGGGGTCCGTAGCTTCATCTCCCGAGACTTCTGAAGGGTTCGGGAAGGTAGGACTGGGCTCCCTCCGCTCGGCAACAGAAGCGAGGCCATCAAGGCCCGGATCGAGACAGTGCTGGAGGATGGTGCTGCCGGAGCAGCAGAGCTGACCTGATCGTGGCCCCTTTACCCGGGCCACAGGGTGTGGAAGAGGCAGGCTCGACCTGCCCGGCAGAAGTGCTTGGAGGGCCAGAGAGTGGCCGGTCCCAAGGACCTCCCCTCGCCTTTAGCTGAGGTCGCTGCCCCGGCCCCAACCTCGCTTCAGCAGTCGACCGTGGGTCCTGCTTCCTTGGCCCTAGCAAAGGCTCCGCCTTCAACCGAGAGCAGCGCCCGGAGCCCAGCCCTCCGCCCAGGCTCCGACATGGATCGCTTCCGTGCCCTGCAGGCAGGGAGCGGGGGCAGAGGGAGCGTGGGCAGCGGGCTGTGTGCAGCGCCGTTTGCAGAGAGTTCGGAGCTCGAGGCGTAATATTATTCGGAAGCGCATGGCGTGCATTGGCCCTGGCTGCAGGTGCATGTGCAGCAGCAGTTCCCAGCAAGAAGTAGCAGTAGTTGGGGCAGGGCTTCCAGTGGCCTTTACGAATCTCCGGATCGCCCCCAAGGGCCGCAAAGGAAAGGCCAAAGACTGACAAAATTGGCCAGCCCCACCCCCCCCCCGCTTTCCGAGAGCTCCAGGATGAGAGGCGGATGCTTTTAGGATCTTTACGCCCAGCAATTCCGGGAAGGTTCTGACCGTTGGATCTGTGCCAATAAGCGCGATCCGGATCTCTGGGGCCGACTGGGGTTCATGGGCTAAGGTCATGCTAGGCTCCCACTTCGTTCGTGCATAGCCAGAGGCCTCAGCTAACTGACAACCGCCCCAAGTGCCAGGCTTTCTTGCAGGTTACAGGTGGAAGGTTTGAAGTTTTTGCATAATGCTCGGCTTCACGCTTCCGGCTTCGGGCCGTTGATGGGGTTTCGTGAACACTGGGTCAAGAAGAGGCTGCACTGGCTCCCCGCTGCAGGTCGACTGGAACGGCCACCTCATCGCCGCGGGCTACACAGATTCCTCGCTGGATGGAAACACCAATGCCGGTTCAAACGATGCCTTTCTCATGAGCTGCGACAGCACCGGCACCTGGCAATGGACCGTGCAGCGCGGAGGCTCCAGGGTGGTTCCTGCAAGTTTTGTCTGAGTTTCTTGCAACGTGCCAAGAGAGAGACCGCAGACCGCAGAGCAGCGCCCGGAGCCCAGCCCTCCGCCCAGGCTCCGGCGATGACGGCTTCTATGGCCTCCAGGCAGGGAGTGGGGGCAGCGAGGGAGCGCGGGCAGCGGGCTGTGTGCAGCGCCGTTTGCAGAGAGTTCGGAGCTCGAGACGTAGTTTGATTGCACGCGCATGGCGTGCAGTAGCCCTGGCTGCAGGTGCATTTGCAGCAGTTCCCAGCAAGAAGTAGCAGCAGGGGGAAGGCTTCCAGGGGCCTTTACAAATCTCCGGATCGCCCCCAAAGGAAAGGCCAAAAACTGTCAAAATTGGCCAGCAGGATGAGAGGGGATGCTTTTAGGATCCATACGCCCAGCAAATTTGGGAGGGTTCTGACCGTTGGACCTGTGCCGAAAAGCGCGATCCGGGAATGATCTCTGGGGCCGACTGGGGTTCATGGGCTAATGTCCTGCTAGGCTACTTTAGGCTCCCACTTCGTTCGTGCATACCCAGAGCCCAGAGGCCTCAGCGAACTGACAACCGCCCCAAGCGCCAGTTCCAGGTGGAAGGATTGAAGTTTTTGCATGAGTCCGGCTTCGGGCCGTTGATGGGGTTTCGTGAACACTGGGTCAAGAAGAGGCTGCACTGGCTCCCCGCTGCAGGTCGACCCGAACAACAACCTCATCGCCGCGGGCTTCACAACTTCCTCGCTGGATGGCTACACCAATGCCGGTTTAAACGATGTCTTTCTCATGAGCTTCGAGGCCTGTGAAGTCGTCACAGCGTCGCAGTGTACACTTTCCTGCAGTACTGGAGCTGTTTTCGGCCATTTGGGCTCCGTCGAAGTTGGCTCGGCACGCGTGCTGGTAGGTTGAAGCGTGTCACGTTGACATGATTGACACTAATGACACTTTTGCCCCTTGTTTGAGCCTGTGTGCCAGACAGTGCCGGCACCCTGACCTGTGCAGGGAAGTCCGACCACCACCACGACCACCGCGACCACCACGAGCACCACCACCAAGGCCTGGCATCTCCCAGCTGCAACGGTGAGTTAGGACCCCTGTGTGCGTCTCGAGCAGCGCCACTGCAACCCAGGTGCCGGGGAGATTTTTTTTGTTGATGTTTTGGTGTGTGTGTGTGTGTGTGTATGTGTTTTGCCAAGCGCTGGCAGACCTCGAGCAGCGTGACCAGAACGAGTTCCACAAGATCCACCGTCACCTGGGCTGCGCATGGCAGACCGCGCTATAGACCCGTAAATATCATCGCAAAGCGCGTGCCCGCCTGGGCCGCAGGTGTGTTAGCAGTGGCAGCAGCAGCAGCAGCAGCAGCAGTTCCGGCAACAAGTAGCACCACAGCCGAAAGGGCAAGGCCACAGCCTCCGCTGCAATTTCCATCCTCCACAAGGCGCAACCCTGACATCTGTGACGGTGAATCTAGCCCCTCCATACATGTAGGCCATGAGACGACCGACTCCTTTTATTTTCAACAGGAGTCCAAGTGGGGACTGGAGACCAGAAGCGGTCGAAGACGTTCGCATTAATCTAGGCCGGTAGCGTACGCCCCGTTTTGGCTGTTGTGGGGGAAAACTAATGGTGGCGGGTGGGACGACAAAAATGACGGAATCTATTCCGTTTGTTGTGTCGAACGAAGAAAGGTTGTCTGTTTCTTGAACGAAAATTTGAGCGGTCCTGTATCTCCTAGCACCTAGCACGGCAGCAGCGATCTCATTTGCCAGGATTTCCTATGCCTCTAAAGAAGTGAATAGAAACTGCTCCCCCTCCCAACAAGAGAGTTACCGTGTCTTCTAAGAAGAAATAAGACCTGAGCTGCCACCGAGGTAACCGCCACCGCCGGAGCTGCCGGCGACTGGCAATGGACCGCGCAGCGCGGAGGCTCCAGGGTGGTTCCTGCAAGTTTAGTCTCAGTTTCTCGAGGGCAGACCGCAGAGCAGATTCCGCCCAGGCTCCGGGGACGACTGGTTCATTATACCCTGCAGGCAGGCAGCGGGGGCAGCGAGGGAGCCGGGGGCAGCGGGTTGCGCAGCGCCGTTTGCAGAGAGTTTGGAGCTCGAGGCATAGTCTTATCGCAAGCTCGTAGCGTGCATTAGCCCTGGCTGGAGGTGCATTTGCAGCCGCAGTTCCCAGCAAGAAGTAGCAGTAGTAGCGGCAGCAAATCACTGGGTCAAGAAGAGGCTGCGCTGCAGGTCCATCCGAACGGCAACCTCATCGTCGCGGGCTTCACAGAGTCCTCACTGGATGGCTACACCAATGCCGGTGGTCGCGATGCTTTCATCATGAGCTTCGACAGCACCGGCGCCTGGCAATGGACCGTGCAGCGCGGAGGCTCCAGGGTCCTTCCTGCAAGTTTAGTCTGAGTTTCTTGCAACGTGCCGAGAGAGGAACAGCAGACCGTAGAGCAGCGCCCGGACACCCCAGCCCTCCGCCCAGGCTCCGGCTATGACCGCTTCAATGCCCTGCAGGCCGGGAGTGGGGGCAGCGGGTTGCACAGCGGCGTTTGCAGAAAGTTCGGAGCTCGAGGCGTCGTCTTATCGCAAGCACATAGCGTGCATTGGCCCTGGCTGCATTTGCATGTGCAGCAGCAGCTCCCAGCCAGAAGTAGCAGTAGCTGTAGCGGCATCAAATCAAGGGCGCGTGACGGGGCTTGGTGAACACTGCCTCAAGAAGAGGCTGCGCTGCAGGTCCATCCGAACGGCAACCTCATCGTCGCGGGCTCCACAGAGTCCTCGCTGGATGGCTACACCAATGCCGGTTCAGAAGATGCTTTGATCATGAGCTTCGACAGCACCGGCGCCTGGCAATGGACCGTGCAGCGCGGAGGCTCCAGGGTGGTGCCTGCAAGTTTAGTTTCAGTTTCTAGAGAGAGACTACAGACCGCAGAGCAGCGCCCCAACCCCAGCCCTCCGCCCAGGCTCCGAAAGTGATGGCTTCAATGAACTGGAGGCAGGCAGCGGGGGCAGCGAGGGAGCCGGGGGCAGCGGGTTGCGCAGCGCCGTTTGCAGAAAGTTCGGAGCTCGAGGCGTATATTATCGCAAGCTCGTAGCGTGCATTAGCCCTGGCTGGAGGTGCATTTGCAGCAGCAGTTCCCAGCAAGAAGTAGCAGTAGCTGTAGCGGCAGGGCTTCCAGGGGCCTTTACAAATCTCCGGATCACCCCAAGGGCCGCAAAGGAAAGGCCAAAAACTGTCAAAATCGGTGGGGCTGAATGGCAGCAGATGCAAAGTTTAAATTGACGCCGCCTGGATATGAAGCACCTATGCACAGCATCGCAAAACACGAGACCGCCTAAAGCAAAGGCCGCCGAAGGCCTGTATCTGCCGGGAGCCACCCCCGCCTGAAATCACCTCAGCGTTCCGAGAGCTCCAGGATGAGAGGCGGATGCTTTTAGGATCTCTGCCCAGCAATTCCGGGGGGGTTCTGACGGTGTTCTGACCGTTGGATCTGTGCCAAGAAGCGCGGTCCTGAAATGATCTCTGGGGTTCATGGGCTAAGGCCATGCTAGGTATAGGCTCCCTCTTCGTTCGTGCATATATCCAAAGACCAGAGGCCTTAGCGAACTGACAACAGCCCCAAGCGCCAGGCTTTCTTGCAGGTTCCAGGTGGAAGGTTTAGAGGTTTTTGCGCGATGCCGGCTTCCCGCTGCAGGTCGACTGGAACGGCAACCTCATCGCCGCGGGCCACACATCTTCCTCGCTGGATGGCTACACCAATGCCGGTTCAAACGATGTCTTTCTCATGAGCTTCAACAGCACCGGCGCCTGGCAATGGACCGTGCAGCGTGGAGGCTCCAGGGTCCCTTCTGCAAGTTTAGTCTGAGTTTCTAGGAACCTGCCAAGAGACTAAGAGAGACTGCAGACCGCAGAGCAGCGCCCGGACCCCAGCCCTCCGCCCAGGTTCCGGCGCTGATTACTTATCTGCCCTGCAGGCCTGGAGCGGGGGCAGCGGGCTTTGTGCAGCGCCGTTTGCAGAGAGTTTGGAGCGGGAGGCATAATACTATCGCAAGCGCATGGCGTGCATTAGCCCTGGCTGCAGTAGTAGCGGCCGGGCTTCCAGGGGCCTTTACAATTTACAAGTCTCCGGATCGCCCCCAACGGCCGCAAAGGAAAGGCCGAAAGCCGAAAGCTGTCAAAATTGGCCAGGAGCTGGAGGCACAGCAGAGATAGGGCCAGGGCTGAGTGGCAGCAGATGCAAAATTCAATTTGATGCCACCTGGATATGAAACACAGCATCGCAAAACACGAGACCGCCTAAAGCAAAGGCCGCCGAAGGCCTGTATCTGCCGGGAGCCGCCCCCGCCTGAAATCACCTCAGCGTTCCGAGAGCTCCAGGATGAGAGGCGGATGCTTTTAGGATCTCTGCCCAGCAATTCCGGGAGGGTTCTGACGGTGTTCTGACCGTTGGATCTGTGCCAAGAAGCGCGGTCCTGAAATGATCTCTGGGATTCATGGGCTAAGGCCATTCTAGGTATAGGCTCCCACTTCGTTCGTGCATATACCCAAAGACCAGAGGCCTTAGCGAACTGACAACCGCCCCAAGCGCCAGGCTTTCTTGCAGGTTCCAGGTGGAAGGTTTAGAGGTTTTTGCGCGATGCCGGCTTCCCGCTGCAGGTCCATCCGAACGGCAACCTCATCGTCGCGGGCTCCACCTATTCCTCGCTGGATGGCTACACCAATGCCGGTGGTCGCGATGCTTTCATCATGAGCTTCGACAGCACCGGCGCCTGGCAATGGACCGTGCAGCGTGGAGGCTCCAGGGTCCTTCCTGCAATTTCTGGGAACCTGCCAAGAGAGAGACCGCAGACCGCCGAGCAGTGCCCGGACCAGCCCTCTGCCCAGGCTCCGGCTATGACCTCTTCCTAGCCCTGCAGGCAGGGAGCCGGGGGCAGCGGGTTGCGCAGCGCCGTTTGCAGAAAGTTCGGAGCTCGAGGCGTATATTATCGCAAGCTCGTAGCGTGCATTAGCCCTGGCTGGAGGTGCATTTGCAGCAGCAGTTCCCAGCAAGAAGTAGCAGCAGTAGCGGCAGGGCTTCCAGGGGCCTTTACAAATCTCCGGATCACCCCAAGGGCCGCAAAGGAAAATCCAAAAACTGTCAAAATCGGTGGGGCTGAATGGCAGCAGATGCAAAGTTTAAATTGACGCCGCCTGGATATGAAGCACCTATGCACAGCATCGCAAAACACGAGACCGCCTAAAGCAAAGGCCGCCGAGAGGCGGATGCTTTGCGGATCCTTACGCCCAGCAGTTCCGGGAGGGTTCTGACGGTGTTCTGACCGTTGGATCTGTGCCAAGAAGCGCGATCCTGAAATGATCTCTGGGATTCATGGGCTAAGGCCATGCTAGGTATAGGCTCCCACTTCGTTCGTGCATATATCCAAAGACCAGAGGCCTTAGCGAACTGACAACCGCCCCAAGCGCCAGGCTTTCTTGCAGGTTCCAGGTGGAAGGTTTAGAGGTTTATGCGGGATGGAAACTTAAAGCTGCAGGCAAGTGCCGGTGACGGCGTTTCGTGAACACTAGGTCAAGAAGAGGCTGCACTGGCTCCCCGCTGCAGGTCGACTGGAACGGCAACCTCATCGTCGCGGGCGACACATCGTCCTCGCTGGATGGCTACACCAATGCCGGTTTGTACGATGTTTTGCTCGTGAGCTTCAACAGCACCGGCGCCTGGCAATGGACCGTGCAGCGTGGAGGCTCCAGGGTCCTTCCTGCAAGTTTAGTCTGAGTTTCTAGGAACCTGCCAAGAGTTTGAGACCTGCCCAGGCTCCGGCAGAGATCCCTACAGGCAGGGCGCGGGGGCAGCGAGGGAGCCGGCGCAGCGCCGTTTGCAGAGAGTTCGGAGCTCGAGGCATAATATTATCGCAAGCGCATAGTGTGCATCAAAAAGCGCGATCCGGAAATGATCTCTGGGCTGCGAGCCTACTAGTAGGCTCCCACCTCGTTCGTGTTGATACCCAGAGGCCAGAGGCCTTAGCGAACTGACGACCGCCCCAAGCGCCAGGCTTTCTTGCAGGTTCCAGGTGGAAGGTTTAGAGTTTTTTGCGGGATGTGACCACATCACTTGTGATTTTCACTTTATTTCCAATTTCACAACGATTGTTGTCTCGTTGAGAAACGATCGTGCATGAACACTTCGGGCGGTTTTTGGGAAACTCTTTTGAACCTGATTTTTAACGATTGAGTTTTTCATGAACCTTATTCTTTGATGATCAGTTGCTAACATGTCTCCCGCGCACGCTCCTTCAAGCACATGAGTGCAAATTTTTGTTGAGCCTTGGGGCCCCTGCGTGAGTGCGGTCTCGACGTGCGTCGGTGCTCCCGGCAGTGGTGGCAGTTCCGGGTCCGTCCCGGGCTGCGAGTCGGAGTGAGATACACCGGACACCCGAGGCCGCCACTCCGCAAACACGTTGCATCTAGAAAGGCTCTGGGTGCTAACCGTGGGGTTCTGGCCATAGTTTCCTCAGCTCATGTCGGACCCCGCTCGGGCAACTGCAGAGAACAGTTTGGCGGGCGAACTGGCTGGCCCAGGGACCGTGCGGTCTTTTGCTTCGCCGGTGTCAGGGTTTATCTCTGACGTATTTCCGACACGGGCGACTACACGCAGCCACGTTTCGTCGGACAGCGATTGTGATATTCACCGGCTGGTTGACCGGTTTCCTGCGGCTGGCTCCGCGCTGGACTACGTGGATGAATCTGCAGATGGGCGGTCTGTAACCGGCGAGGCTGCTGGAGACTCCTTGGACCCTGGGAATGATGCTGCACTTTGGGCCCGCCTCCAGAGACTCGAGGAGCGACGGCCCTTTCTTTGGAGCTCCGCCTTTGAGCAACAGGGCTGGATCCGCGTGGTGCGGGATGGCGTGGAAGAGTCCGTGGTCTCCTGGTCTGGCCGTGATACAATGACGGCTCTCACCAATGCGGCGGCTCAGACTTGTGGGTCCCCTTTTGATGCTTGGCAGGTCGAGGAGATCGAGATGCGGCTCCGTTCCTGTGGCACGCGTGCTTCTTTCGAAAGCACCATTGAGGATGCCATGGCCGACAATATGTCTCGTGCTCTTCGACTTCTGCGTGCAGGTCGCTTTGGACGGCGTGTGGCCGCCTCTCGACGGCGACGCTAATGGTGTTACGCTGCCTTTATTCCGACTGCCGAATGACTTCGCCTTGGGCTGGCACCTTCGGTTGCTATGGAGGCTTTATTTTGTGGCGATCGTCTTCCTGGAACGGTGATGGTCGACTAAACTTCCAGGCCTCCGCTTCTGCAAAATGTGTTCTTCAGTGCGCGTGCATTCAGTCGAGCCTGCACTTTTGTCCTGCCTCATGAGTGATTTGCCGAAGCTGTCATGACAATTTTCTTGTTGCTCGCGCGCCTGCCCAGATGCATCCCAAACAGATGTTCATGTGGCGGGTACTTGCATGGCAACATGGACTGCTCACGCAACTCATTTGTGCTAGGACACTTCGGCGTACTGAAGCTTGTCAACCAGTGCTCTTTTCCAGGCTCAGTGCCGTGCTGCACTTCACATAACCTACGTCATGCTTTGGGATTGCCTTTTGTGCTAGGTTTGTCGCTGCGCATGTCCAATAGCCCTCGGGGTGACACGACTGCTGTGCTGGACGATATCGAGCCTTCTCTTCAGGGGCTGCTTAGCATTCCGGCGGCGGTTGCCTCTGTGGGCGACTGCCTGGGTGCAGTCGATCGGCATTCGCTTGAGCTGATTTGCTGGTGGTGGCACGCGGACCTCAGGTGGCACTTGCGCGAGTGGTCACCCGTGGATTCGGCAGTTGCCTCTCAAGCTTCGGCGACACAGAGTCCTCGGCCCGCTGGATAGTGTGGCTCTGTGACCTGGGGTCGCCCTCTTGTGTCGCGCTCTTGCTGTGGGTGCGATACGGGAGCGCTCATGTCTCATTTCGACTTCAAGAATTTGCTTGCTTCAGCTGTTGACTCATGCTCGGAAGCCACTCCTAGGGATAAGCTGCTTCCGTGGGAGTCTGGAGTGTTCAAGCAGATCTTCGAAGGGGAGGATCCTTTGTCTTGGAAGGACAGGTTCGATCTGCCGGACCCACCGGGGTGGGATCATGGCGACGAGGAAACTCTGCTTCCAGCCGAGAAAAAACGCAAGGTATTGGATGCTGATTTCTCGCAAGGCATTTGCTTTACTGTTGTTCGCAAGACTGAGGGATTGAGCTGGGAGGATCAACGGCAACAGGATTCTGACAAGGCTATTGCTAGATGGATTTTCATCATTGTGAAGTGGTCTGAGACGTGTCCTGATTTGTTGGTATGCCAAAGCCTGGATGAATGCACCGAGAAAGATCAAAGGATCAACGTGGTCCAGGATTGGCTGCATCCCAAGGCGCCGAGCACTTTGTTGAAGAGAGCCAATTCTATTATGGGATATCACAAGGTTGTTGGCTGGGGCGACGGGACTTTTCCTTATCGTGAGCAAGATGTGTACCGATACATGTCAGATGCTAAGGCCGGTGGGGCGAAACCGTCACAGCTGAAAGCTCTGCGAGAAGCTATAATCTTCGTGCGGCATGTTTTCATGGTTCCCCAGCTAGACCGGGTGATTGAAAGTCGTCGCTGTCTGGGGGCGTCGCAGAGGGGAACTGTGAAGCGTGGCAAGAAGAGGGCTCATCCTTTCTCCATTCTGGAATTGAAGAAGCTTCACCATTTGCTTGCGGACAGGGATGTTCCAGCCTGGGACCGCACCTTCGCAGGAGCCGTTCTCTGTTGCACTTACATGAGATCGCGTTGGGGGGACTTCCAACATTCAGTCAGCTTTGATATCGAGACGAACAGCCAGGGGGACATCATTTTCTTGGTGTACACTGTTGAGGTGTATAAGACAGTGAATTCCAAGTACTTTGATGGCGAGCCTGTTAGGTTCATCGCTCCTGGAGTTGGGATTCTCAGTGACAACTGGCTGCACTTGTGGAAACAGGCTCGTGCGGAGGTCGGACTGTTTACATTCTTGCCGCCGCTGCCCACGCCCAATGCTGCTGGCGAGGCCATGGGGTGCTCGGTCTCTTCTAAGGAGATTACTGCTTGGATCCAGAAAGTCTTGGGACGCGACAATAGCAAGATCACAACAGGACACCTCATGAAGCGCACCTTCTTGACCATGGCTGCAAAGCGTGGGGTTGAGCACCTTGATCGGCTAACCATGGGTGGTCACGCCAACTCGGCGAAGATGGCCGACACTTATGGTGATGACGAGCTGGCACGGCCACTAAGGTTGCTCCTGGCGCTCTTGGAGGAAATCCGCGAAGGTGTCTTCGACCCGGACGCTGGGCGTGCGGGGTACATTTTCGGTGCCGGCCTGCGTGAACGCCGGCTGACGGCGGATCGGATGGAGGTCCGCGACCCTCCAGCCGCAGGCGCCTTTGCAGCTGACGCGGAGTCCGAGGCCACGGATGGTAACTGCCCTGCTCACCAGTCTGGCAATAGCAAGGACAGCTTAACAGAGCAAGATGCGGCCTCGTGGGACCTCCCGCTCCCTGAGCCGCTCACCGACGATGATTGGAGAGACTTGGGCATCTCTCCTCCAAGCCCAGAGCATGCTGCCGCCAACGAGGAGCCGGAGGCGCCCGACATTGGCGATTCGCCGGTACACCCGTGGGACAACTTGATCGAGGAACCTAATGGGAATGCTTCCGGGACGGACTCTTCCAGTTCAAGCTGTTCAGATGAGTCGTCTTCTTCGTCTTCAAGGATCAGTCACGAACCTGAGCGCAAGGTGGGTGTACCGAAGCCCGCCCTAGGCACATCTTTCCTGCAACACAAGCGGACTCGGCTTTTGCACATGATTTCCGATCAAAATCGGAAGGTTTTGCTGTGCGGCCGCATGGTTGGTGACACATACAAGCCACCAATTAAAATTCGATTTGACTCTTCAGTTTGCCGGAACTGCAAGAAGTTCGCGGCAGATCTGTGAAACGTGCCTCTCCGAAAGACTCAAGTACTCTTCGTGTGTGCATGCTTGCACTGCCGGTGCTACTGTCATGGAAGCCTCTCCGCTTGAGTGTTTTGTGACTCAGACGCAGGGCATCATGTCGCTTGTGGATTCGGAAGCTGCCTTCACCCAGCGATGCCAGGAGGTGAATGCGGGAACCATTCACACAGCTTTGCGTGACAATGGTGTCACGACCTTCGCTAGTCTGGCTTATGCATGCGGCACACCTCAGGATCGCCCTACGCAGACCGAGCTGGATGCGTTCAGTACTCGGATTCTCGGAGCTGCACCTCGCTTGGGCGACGTCTCGCTCTTGAAGCGACTCATCTTCGAATCCTGCACCTTTGTGATCGCACAGTTACGCCAGAATGTTCAAGGCGACGCTTCTGAGACCCCTAAGAAACTCCCCCTGGCTGAAAAAGCGGCTCGAGCGGCCGATCAGAAACGCCGCTTGGCGGGGGTCCACATAGAGCGGGACTCTGTTCCATCTTATGCCTTGGTGGATTTGTGCTTCCATATGATCGAGGTCGGGGTGACATGGATCAGCCCAGGCCGCTGCACGAGTCGCGAAAGCGAGATCCAACTCTCGACTCGCGATCAGACCAAGGTGTTTAAGCTGGAGGATAACAGCTTGAAAGTCGGGAACGAGGGCCCTGATGATGTGGCCTGCTTCGACTCTCCCATACGGCTACAGTGGTGTCTTCAAAGGAGAGGCCTTGCACTTGATCAAGCTCGCTTAATGTCTTGGCAACAACATGAGAGGTGGGTGCATTGCCTCCTCCACGCACTCACGCGCGAGTGCCCTTCAGGGTTCCACAAGCCGGATATGAACCGGATTGTGCAAGCAGACAGGGAGGCATGGCTCATTCTTGCATCGGAGGTGCCGAGTCTCAAGGTCACAGCTGCCGGTGAGTTTCCGCTTGGTGTTGCACTCGAGGCCCTCCGCACCGACCCAAGAATCACCATGTATCTTATGCCTACTTGGGGCCGGCAGCCTGACGTAAAAATGCCTTTGGATGTCCCGTCCCCACCAAAGGACGGCGAGGGTTTGTCTCGCTCGGCAAAACGTCGGAGGCGCTTGAAGGCGGCGGCGGCACGGACTGCCACGCCGTCTGGAAAGCCGACTTCGACCCCCAACGGGGCACGTGCCATGCCTGCCGAGTTGAAGGGCACACACCAGAAAACCGAAGGTGGCAAGCTCATTTGTTGGGATCACAACTGTGGCGG
Organism: Symbiodinium sp. CCMP2592; assembly: GCA_905221615.1. Taxonomy (NCBI): domain Eukaryota; class Dinophyceae; order Suessiales; family Symbiodiniaceae; genus Symbiodinium; species Symbiodinium sp. CCMP2592. The sequence goes on along the minus strand of CAJNDT010000953.1, from coordinate 60,196 downwards.
CTGCAAGCTCAAGACTGAAGGTGATCCCCCAGCGTGCCAGCACGGTGTTCATGTGTGTGCCTTCTGTCGTAGGGCTGGTCACTCCTTTCGCAATTGCCGTGCTCGCACTTGGAAGGGCACTGGTAAAGGCAAAACCAAGGAGTGACTAGTCGTTGCAGCCCCCGGCCAGGTTGAGGCTGGACGGATCACTGGCCAGAATGACGACGGGCTGGGATACACTTTTTCTCCGGTGCCGGTGACAGCACAGGACCTTTCTTCTGCTGATTGGCTGGCCGCCCAGTGCCTGAATCTTGGCTTTGCAAGTTTTGCACAGCTTCGCGAGCTCAGTGCTCGCCTGCCGGCGGACTCTGTGGGAGCACCTTCAGGCCAACCTGTTGCTCCTGAGGATCCCAAATCTTTTACTTCTGGAGCCTACGTGCACCACGACAAGAACGGGCTTCGATCCAATTGTTTTGCATTTCCTTTTTCCACACAACTGCTTGCACGCATATTGTCGGCTGAGTTTCCTGATGCCTGTTTTTCTTCAGTGGGCCTATTCTTCAACTTGAAGGCGCCGCTTCATTCGGATCGCAACAATGATCATCGGCACGCCAACCTGTTGCTGCCAGCCTCGCATTTTTCGGATGGTCAGGTTTGGGTGGAAGGTCGCGGGCAGCATCCGTGTCCTGACCTCTCCGCCAAACGCCTTGGTTACCTGCTTGATGTGGCTGCTGGCCCGCAACGGCTGCCCTCAGAGCGTCTTCACATTACATGCCCCTGGACAGGGGACCGCCTGCTCGTGGTGGGTTTCTGCGTTCGTGATACACAACGACTCTGTGAACGGGACTGCCACTGGCTGCGGGACTCTGGTTTTCCACTGCCCGGCCCTCCCCAAGATCATGCGGCCGCTCCTCGCCAGGTCACTTCAACGACTTCTTCGCCCTCTTTGTCTACCTCTACGACGCCGCCGCCACAGGCCTCAGCTTCCATCGCCAAGCGCCGCCGTGTTGCATATCGGCCTGCCTTGCCAGTGCATTCTACTGCAACGTCGTCTAACTCTATGACGCCAACTACACAGGACGACCAACATGCCGATGCATTGGCCGACAAGATCTTCCCGAACAACTTGGCTCCACTTGTTGTCGAAATCTTTGCTGGCACCGCCCGCCTCAGCACTGTTGCCGGGCGCATGGGCTTTCGCACTTTGGCGGTGGACCGCTCCTCGCAGAGAACCAATTTCTCTATACAACGACTGGACCTTACGTTGGAGGAAGACTTGCAGACGCTGCTTGACATCATCAATCTGGAGGCTGACAACATTGCTTGGATCCATTTGGCACCTCCTTGTGGTACGGCCTCGGCGGCACGATCCAGGCCTTTACATAAGGCTGAGCACTACGGCTGCCCTGTGCCTCAACCACTACGCAGTGTCACGGAGCCGCAGGGCCTCTCCACACTGACCGGTGCCGACCGCGATCGTGTACTCGCTGCCAACAAGTTGTACCGAGCTGTCGGCTGCATCGTTGACCTCGCCCTGCAGCTTGATCTTTTCGCGACCGTTGAGAACCCTCTCAACAGCTTGGCTTGGCTATGTGACGGCCTCGACCACCTTTGTCGCCGTGAAGATGGCTACCAACTCATCTTTGATGCTTGCATGCATGGCGGGGATCGCGACAAAACTACCTTATTCTGGTGCTCCGACCCACGCTTTCAGTCGCTGGCACTGCGTTGTTCCCGTGACCATAAACACGCATCCTGGAAGCCTCGCTTTGTGGATGGACATTGGCAATTCCCCACTGCTGCGGAAGCGGCATACCCTTGGCTTCTTTGCGAACGGATGCTTTACATTCTGGCTGAGCGTTTCCCTGCATTGGCTTCAACTTCACAGCAGCCGCGAGCCTGTGAGCAAGTCGCACTGCAGCGACAGCCAAAATATGCTCGACCTCTGGTTTCATGCTACCAATCACACGACTGCTGGGCTGTACCTGTACGCTCAGCGGATGCTGCGGCACCTCTTTTGAAGTGCTACCCCAAAGGTGCTCGTGTGACGCAACGCAAACTGGTGCCGTGGGGAGCAGTCCGGGTTTGCGCTGCCTCGAAATATCCTGGCTTCGACAGGCATAGTTCTGCAGAGTTGCTGGGAGGGACGGCCAAGGTCTATCAACCTGACACTTCCGATTTCTCTTTGCTTGCAAGCGAGGATAAAAACGACGTGTACGAGGTGGTGGGAATGGTGTGCGATGACAATCCTTGTGCGACCCAGGCAGAAATTCTTACTATTGGAATTCCACGTGAACCGGAGGACTTTGTGAAGGCTGCGGTCCATGCGGGGCACCCTCGCAATGCAATACTGGTCAATCGCCAAGGTCCGGCAAAGGAAATCGCTGCCAACGTAGTTATGCCAGCAGAGGAGCGCAAGAAAAGGGCCGATGAGGCTCGGGATGCGTGGAAGAAAATTTCCAAGGAGTCGGCTGAGACCAACGACGCGCTTATGAAACGAAAGCCCGAGTACTTGGCGAAGGCGCTGGCTGGCAAGAACGTCATTGCTTGGCAGCGCATTCTTGAGCGAAATGGTTTCCCTGACCAGAAGCTTTGGGCTGACTTACGTGATGGCTTTCGCTTGACAGGATGGATGAGAGAGACCGGAATCTTCAAACCTAGAGTCAAGGCACCGGAATCCTCTCTTGAAAGTCTGCTAGCACAATCGTCTTACCGATCTCCCATGACTATGAGCCGGATAACAAACACGAAGCCGGACGAGACGTCTAGGAAGGCGTGGGCTGAAACCCAAGAGGAGGAGCGCAAGGGCTGGATCTTCGAGGACACCGCCCCTGACTTCAACAACATCATTCTGGCGCACCGCTTCGGACTTGAGCAGAAAAACAAAGTACGGGTGATTGACAACGGCAAGGATTGCGGCTTGAACATGGCTTGCGGACTGCCTGAGAAGTTCACCCTACACGGGGTCGACGTTCTGGCGGCTGTCTTCCTTGAGTTGTTGAATATGCCACGTGACCGCTTGTTCAAATTGGTTGGGAAAACAATAGATCTCGTCTCCGCTTACAAGTTCTACCCCGTACACCCTCTTGACAGACAACACTTGAGGATTGGTGTGTTCGACACGGACAGCAAAAGGGCGCGGATCTATGGGACTAATGTCCTACCTTTCGGTGCCACCGGAAGTGTGGCTGGCTTCCTTAGGGTGTCAGCCGCCGTCTGGCACACTGGCGTCCGAGACATGGGCTTGGGCTGGTGCGCATACTTCGATGATTTTCCATTGCTATCTTGTGATGGAATGGAGGAACAGATCGAAGAATTCGCCGACGAAGTGTTCGAGGCTCTTGGGATTCAGTATGCCAAAGAGGGCAAGAAGGCAACAAAGTTTGATGCGGTTTTTAATGCGCTTGGCTTGGCCTTCGACCTGTCGGGATTCGAGAGCGGGGTCATCTCCATCACACATACCAGCGATCGAAAGAAGGAGTTGAACGACGCCCTCGCGAACATCTTGCAGACGGGAAGACTTAGCCCCAAGGAGGCTGAAGTCCTCCGCGGGCGCATGCATTGGTATTCTTCTTACTTGTTCGGACGGGCTCCGTGCGAGGCCATGCACCAACTTTCCTTGAGGGCCAGGGGAATCGATGGTTCGTCGGAACTGAACGCTGATCTGGAATGGGCGGTGAGGACACTGCTCCAACACGTCAGCACCTCGAGACCTTTGGAGTTGAGGCAGACTTCCGGGAGAGAGCTCTTCATTTTTACTGATGGATCTTATGAACCTGGCGCTGGGGTTGTGGCCGGCATCGGAGGAATCATTTACGATGCCTCTGGCGTCCCGTTGGCTTTCTTCAGCTCGGAGATTCCCAAGTCTGATTTGGAAGTGCTGGAGGCTGAATCCGAGCATCCAATCTATGAGGTCGAACTCTACGCGGTCCTTGTGGCGTTCATGCTATGGGCGGAAGTGTTGAGAGATACCTTCAGCACCTTCTACTTAGACAACGAAGCTGCGCAATCCGCTTTGATTGCTGGCCGCTCTGGGACTCGAAACGGACGACGGCTCTTACAGCAGGTCTTATCGCTGGAACATGACAATATGGCTAGGCCGTGGTTTGGGCGTGTGCCTACCCATTCGAACCCTGCAGACCCGCCTAGCCGACAGATCGTGGACCACCTGATCAGACAAGGCGCAAGGCAGGACGATGTCGACTTGGGCTGTCTGCTGCTTGAAAGGCCTCCGAATACGGGCTGAAGTGCACTTCGATGGGGGAAGTTCGGGTGCACTTGAAACGTGTGCTTTAGGAGTCGTGGCCCTTGGCCGAGCCTTGGAGGCTTGACCTTGGGACAGACAGCCGATTTGACTTTCGACTTTCCCCATTGCACTTCGAGCTTATCCGATAAAATGAAGGAGGGGTCCGAGTGAATGCATCGCAGTCTCACATGTCTGATTGAACATTTCATACGAAATATGTTTGATTGATATTCCCAAATAACGACGAATTTGTTCATGCGTTTGTGGACTTGGAAATAAGTGACCACATCACTTGTGATTTTCACTTTATTTCCAATTTCACAACGATTGTTGTCTCGTTGAGAAACGATCGTGCATGAACACTTCGGGCGGTTTTTGGGAAACTCTTTTGAACCTGATTTTTAACGATTGAGTTTTTCATGAACCTTATTCTTTGATGATCAGTTGCTAACATGTCTCCCGCGCACGCTCCTTCAAGCACATGAGTGCAAATTTTTGTCCCGCCCGCCCACCCTGGGGAAGTTCGGGTGCACTTGAAACGTGTGCTTTAGGAGTCGTGGCCCTTGGCCGAGCCTTGGAGGCTTGACCTTGGGACAGACAGCCGATTTGACTTTCGACTTTCCCCATTGCACTTCGAGCTTATCCGATAAAATGAAGGAGGGGTCCGAGTGAATGCATCGCAGTCTCACATGTCTGATTGAACATTTCATACGAAATATGTTTGATTGATATTCCCAAATAACGACGAATTTGTTCATGCGTTTGTGGACTTGGAAATAAGTAAACTTAAAGCTGCAGGCAAGGGCCGGTGACGGGGTTTCGTGAACCACTGGGTCTAGAGAGGCTGCACTGGCTACCCTCTGCAGGTCGACTTGAACGGCAACCTCATCGCTGCGGGCCACACATCTTCCTCGCTGGATGGCTACACCAATGCCGGTTCAGGCGATTCAGACGATGCTTTGATCATGAGCTTCGACAGCACCGGCGCCTGGCAATGGACCCTGCAGCGCGGAGGCTCCAGGGTGGTTCCTCCGAAAAAAACGCAGACCGCAGAGCAGAGCCCGGAGCCCAGCCCTCCGCCCAGGCTCCGGCGCTGAATGGTTCGTTGCCGTGCAGGCAGGGAGCCGGGGGCAGCGGGTTGCGCAGCGGCGTTTGCAGAAAGTTCGGAGCTGGAGGCGTAACATTATCGCAAGTGCAGGGTGTGCATTTGCCCTGGCTTTTATTGCGGCAGGGCTTCCAGGCGCCTTTACAAATCTCCGGATCCCCCCTTCTCATCCCATCCACAGCACCACTCGAGGGCCCGTCAATCCTTCCCAACGGTCGGTGGGGCAGCTGCTGGTCCGTATTCAAACGGGACCCTCCACCTTCCACTCCGTTGGGAAGTCCTGACTCCTCGGTCACTCGTCTCGCTGCCAGTGCTCCACTACTCTCGGTTGCACCACCAGAAACAGCTCCGTAGCTGGGAACTGCAGCCGCCTGACCTCTTACATCTGCTCCAACCAGCGTAGATTGGGCGCTATAACCTGTGGATCATCAAGACCCCGAGGTCGAAAGTAGGTTCCAGGTGGTTCGTTTGTCATCGTGGGTCAGAACGCTACTTAAGCAGACTGGGCCATGGCATCGAATTGAAATCACACTGTTTTGACAAAGCGCAAAGACATGATGCTCTCGCTGGCTTCTGCCGATCATGGAAGTTCATGATCGTCGTTTACAACAGTGCGGATGCAGAGTTCGACCTATCAAATCTACAACAAAGGGAGGTCTGTATCTAACTCAAGCTCTCTACGCACAAACTGTTGCTTCACGGGGCTGCAGCGGGTGCATACAGGCTGCACATGGAAGCAAGACAGCGGGTTTTCTTCAAAATCCTTTCCCGGACGCGACCGGCAGATGTACCATCTGAGACGGCACTGCGGGATAGCTTGTACCTCCAGATCAAGGACTCTCAAGCCATGAAGTGGGAACTGGGTTTGCATTATGAGAACTTGTCCTATGATGATCCAAATCAATCATACTCCAACCTCCTCAGGATCATTGATCGTGCCATCATGCGGAGACGCGAACAGTCCAACCTGGTCCAGACCCAAGTCGGTTTGCGGCAGATGCTGGAAGGGAAAGAAGACTCCGGAGAGGTCACGGACTCCCAACCGATCAAGGACTCCAAGTCCATCCGGTACTACTTCCAACCGAATATGCTACTCCTTCAAGAATACAAGATCGGGTTCGAGGGAGAATTGTCCATTCAAGCGTGAAGCAGCAGCATCGCCAGCGGCGAAAGCGGATGATACGGCCAAGCCTGAAGCAAAAGCGAGCCCAAAGGCGGATCCGTCGGCCGCAGCCAAGAAGACTCCTAAGTCCAAGGCAAAACCGGCGGCACCAGCAATCAGGTTGTGCAGAGCATGGAATCCAGTTGCACCTTCTTTATGGAAGAGGTCCTCGTGCATGGCAGATGACGAGTCAGACTGCTCTTCTATTGACAGTGATGCAGACTCAGATTGTTCAACTGACGATGAGGCATCTGGTACTGAGCTTTGCTTTACACTTTACAGTTTTCTCCAAAGAGGAAAGACGCTTTTGGATGCAAGAGCATTCGCGCATTTAGATCCTCTGCTCCAGCATAGTTTTCTCCTTGGACATAAGCCTGTACAGTCTTCAAACAGCAGTCCTCGTTGGACTAAGCCTGTAGGTATGCACCACGCTTTTTGGTAGGTGATGTGTGAATAGCTGTTGTGTTGAACTTCAGTTCTCAAGTGAGAGAGACGAGCTAAAGGCTTGCAAGTGGAAGCACCAGTCTTTGTGGAAAGGCACATGAGTGTATCCTGTGCTTTCCAAAGGGGGTAACAAACTTTTACAAAACCCCTAAACCTGTTTTCCTTTTGCGCAGAAGTGCAGTTGCAAACGTGTGCGACCGAAGGCTCAAAGTGCGTGCGCAACAGCTCGCTTGTTTTGTCGAAACTGCTATCGCGCAAGTCAATCGCGGGATCGAGCTCAGGATGGGCGCTCTCCTATGCTATCCGAAACATCAACCTCGACTTCGACGTGCTGAGGAAGCATCAGCAGCTGCAGCTTCGCAAGCTTAAAGAGAGAGCGCAGAACCCATGGACGTTGATGATGCAGAAAGTGCAGCTTCTTCTGGAAGGCGACCGAAAGCAAAGGCTCGACCGCGTCGTGGAGGGGAGACCATTTCCAGTGATCTGACCCTCATCAGGTACGACACTCAGCACATGCAATTGTGGACGCGAAGTTACCAATCGAAGAGGAATTTTCAACGTCTGAGGTGTCGAGATCAAGGAGATTGGCCCTGAGAGCAATGACAAAGTGGTTGAGCTGATTGAGCATATGTCGGATCAAAGGGATAGAAGTCTCCCTCAACTCGGAGATCAACCCAAGTATGCCCGCGAAACCGATGTTGGCGGGTATGCGAACGAAGGGTATCAATGAATTGGGGACAGCATCACAGGTGGTATCCTGGACCTTTTTCCTTTGAAAGGTGCGAGGTTCCTCCACCAGCAATGGGACATTGTCAATGACGTAGTCATGAGGAACCTTACCTGTACCGCCAAGCGATCAGTAACGCGACCTGGGCACTGTCATGCATCCAACCAAACTTGCGACACCGCATTGCACGAGTTGCATGCAGCACGTTCTTGGACAACAGGGGTTAGTTTCGATTCCGGAATGTCATCAGATGCGACGAAAGTGGATGGGTGCCTATTGACGATCTCATCAAGATGGAGGTCCTGTGGACACATAACTGTCGCGGAATTATTGACATTGCGTCGCACACCGACGAATACCAGAGGAAGAGGATCTACAACGAGAGATTGCGATTGCTCTTCCAAGGCAACTGTAGTTACATCAATGCCAAGAAGAACCGTGGTGCAAAGATCAGATTGCAGTGTAGCACACACTTGTTTGTGCGAAGTGACAACTTCTTATCTCACCTTAACACCGAGTAGGTCAGGGGATTGACTCACCGATTCACTTCGAATTGCTGTATACTCCGTGGCCATTTTGGCATAAGCTGTTACAGCTTGAGAAGTTTTGTTTCACCCACCCGTCCCGACCCTCTTTTGCACTGCGTTTGTATACCTACGATTTTCCTCTGCTTCCTGTCTGCGAGAACCGCCTGGGAACCAGTCGGTCCTCCCAGCGGAAGGAACTTCGATACTTCCTGTCCGGAAGATCTACCCCGATCTGTAAGATCGAACACCTTCGATCTGTAAGATCGAAGCGCAGACATACGCCACCGAAGCAGATGGAAAACAGCTCCGCTTTAGCCAGGGATTCATGGCACTCTTGTGAGATCTTCGTTGTCGTTCTTGGGAGTCAAGCTGAAGGAACCGCCTGCCGCGCCTTACAATCTTGGCGCTCCCAATTCCAACGTGCTTGTCTCGATGCAGGATCAGATTACAGAACTGCAAATCGACCGAGGCACCAGGGGCAGAAACCATTTAGTTTCGCAATGTGACGGGTGGGTAAGGCCATGGGCCGTCAGTGGACACACAACACACCCATGTCCCTCCAAGAACTTGCAAGAGCTGGACACGCACAAGTTCGCGATCTCACCTTCAATGAGGGTGCTGAATCAGCTTGGTGGTGCGTACCATGAGACCACTTGTCGGAACATGGCCTCCATCGTGAGGAAAGGCCTTACGGGAACGAGAGCTACTTTGGCAGGAGACATGAAAGCGGACGAGTGCACAGCTACTTCGGCATATTTCCACCGCTCGATCAACGGAACATGACAACGAAGTCAAGGGTTCACGGTCACCACAACAAGAGGATGCCTCTTGCCGTCCTTTACGTCCCATCAGCAGACCTTGTTCGCCAAGGAGGGCGGATTACAGAGTGGTGGGGTCATCGTTGGACGCCCGTTTCCTTTCAAGCCCGTCAGGGAGGTATGGCTTTGTGTCCCGGGGGGACAGGGATAAAATATTCTTTCTGTCTCATCGAAAAGATCTTTGACGAAAATCTCGAAGATGAACTGGTGCTTGACTATTATGCATCGCCGCTTCTCCGAGACTTCAAGAAGGAGAGAACGCCGGCTCGTGTGATGGAATTGCTGTGCGACATGCCGTCAAGACCCGGCTCGTGTGATGGAATTGCTTTGCGACGTGCCGTCAGGACCCCACAAGGCTGGCAAAGAACAACTGCTGTGTGATCTCGCCAACACTGTGGAGCTCCATCGTGAAGATGCGCGACGTCATCACTACATGAGGGAAGGCATTTTCTCCGTCATCAAGAATACACGTCCCGGCCGGCGACCTGCGAATGGGAGACAACAGGGATGGAATGAAGATGCGTATATGCCCTGCTTGCTACAACGTGGTCGCCGCTCGTACGGCAAGATGTACCACATGTTGGTCACTGTTCATTTCATGTGGAAGATACCAAAGGAATGCGCTTCGGAGGTCCCTAGCTGAATCATTGCGCAAGCCGTGGAAGCAGCTACTGCGGCAGTTCCCATCGTGATCGATGATGATGGTCAGGAGGTAGCCGAAACTGCGACAATCGCTGAACCAGAGATGGATGAACTTCGCCCCGAGTTCGAGGAAGACATTACTCCGGAAGTTGCCGAAGAATGTCGACCTGTTCTAGTGCCAGGACGGACATTGGTCACAGATCAGAGCTTCGGCAAGCACGTACTGCCATGCAACCTCCGTATCATCCAGACAGAATATGTCAGGGTTTTGCATTGACGCAATGTGGCCTGCGTTTGCCTACAGGGCTTATGTGTTCGTTCGAACGATGCATAAGGCCTGGCCTAGTATACTTCGTCTTGGTTGACTATGCCATTCTTCCAGATGCAAGAGAAGTTCCAGCCATGAATGAGGTATGATAATCTTGGGACTTGCTCGGGCGCTGTGTCGCAGGTCGACCCAGAAACGCTGTCAGCAGGGAAGTCACAGATGAGGAAGTTCGTGATTTCACACGTCAGAAACAGGACACTGAGGACCCCGATGGTGTGTGTTTGCTGAAGCGCTTCAGGGCGAACCAAATTCTTTCTGTGTTGGTCAGAGGATCGATACAGATGGGCTACACGAGAGAGCCGTTCAATCCCCAGACCTACATCAACAGAGGACGCGATGCAAAAGGAGTGCATTTTAGCTGCTTGAGCGTACTTTGGCGAGATCATCCCGAAGCTTACCGGGTACTCAACGTTTTCGTTGATCCGGCCAAGGCCAACAGGACCTACCGATTTCCTGTACAATCGATCCAGTCGGAATACTTCTCATGTAAAGCACGAGGGACAATGCCAAACAGACGATCGCGTTGATCATCGACCACAACATCCAGGTCGCGGCAAGATTCGTTGTCAAGATCGCGAAGCGCAAGGTTCATGAGGAGCGGCATCCGCAGATTCACACACAACGTCAAGCACTACAACATCTCACAGCCGCTGAGTACATGACTGCAGGACAGACATCAATCATGGACGAAGGCTTCACTCCAGAACAACGTGAACGAGTGACACGTCCAGCTGCTCCCAAAGCCAAAGCAGGTCCCAAAGCGAGAAAACGTGACAACCGTCGTGGATCATGGAATGCCAACACCTACTATGACAAGGGCAAGGGCAAAGGCAAGTCCAAGAATCCAGAAGAAAATCTTCGACGATGAGATCATGATGAACCCGAACGCACATGTCGCTGGGCAAGGGACAAATGGTGAACGCTGTCGATGCCATGGTCATCGAATCTATGTGACGTTTGCAGACTGTCTCCATTACCAGGTCGACCTGATCGGTGGTGATCCCAACATGGCTCTATACAGAGCTACCGGTCGCAAGCAAGAGTCCATGGACATTCGTGGTGGCATGTATCAGAGCCTTCTCGACTACTTCCTTGCGGCGTGGTCCGAGTACTTATGCGCTCCAAGGGCACAGTATGTGTCCGTTAACAGCCTGTGTCTCCTCAAGCAGTATGAAGATACTCTTAGAGGCAGGCCATTCAAGGACTGCGTATAATACAGCCCAATTGGAATTCGTTCTCGGGACTGGATCCGCTGATGGCGACTGTGGTCTGGACTGCGGGCATAGTATGACCGACGACCAGTGGGCGGAGTTTCCGTCCAACCAGTTGGAATACAAGGTGTGTACATGTCTCCGAATGGCTCCTCAACTCAGCCAGCGCATCATATCTTCTGAATGACCGGGACTTCGATGCCCATGCATACTCCACTCCGCTCCTGATCGAGGTTCGAAGGCGCTGAACCGAAATCCCGAGACCGTCAAAGAGGCAGCGGAAAGGACGAAAGACAGACAACAAACGAACAAGGCGCGCGGATCTGGTGGTCCCTCGTCTGCCGCACCTCCTGGAGCAGGCTCTCCACAGGGAGAGGGCGCTTCTGTTGCAATTTCGTCTGGTTCTCAACGTCCTCCAGAACCCGCGCAACCTCCCGGTGGCAAAGCAGAAGGCGGTAAAGGAGGCAAGTCCTCCAAAGGAGGCAAGTCCAAAGGCAAGGGCACGGGCAAGAACTGACTAGATTCTGACTCCGAGTCGGAGCCATTAGTTTATGGTCCTGCCCCTCGATATATGGATGAAGTTCCTCGATCTTCTGCCCAGTATCCTAGGCCATACGATCGTGTTCGCCATGCACCAATCGTTCCAATCTTCGAGCGGAACATCTACAACTGGGACGGTGAGCACCGCGATCGGACTTGGGATGATGATATCGAGTTTGTGGATCGAGTGTCCCGCAGAATGCTTTTCACAGGAGTAGGAATCTACTGTCCAGCCTTTTTCTACTCCAGAGGAAGATGCTTTTCTAGGAAGAGGTACTTCCTAATGATCTTGCCAAATGACAATAGAGAAATTTATCACTGGATAAGATACTTCCAACCTTTTCAAACTGCCACAACCGCAAGCATGCCATTGCTGTCAAGTGGAGCTAAGCTCTACGACTTTGTGCAGTGTGCTTTCCATCTGGAGAAGGAATTGAACATGTGGGCATCTTCCAGTCAAGAGTTTGAACCGAAGATCCGCTTGCATTTCGTGTGCGTGTTCTGCTTCTTCATATATGCTGTTTCCAGGCTGAGATATAGCTTCTCGCAATTCACAGAAGTAGTCCAATACTCCGCGTCTTAATTCGCTGTTTGGTCAACAACTGCCGACTTCACGGCCATGCAACTCTACGTGTTGAAACACTGAATGTTTCACATCCAGGTGCCTGTCTGTTTCACGTATCACTTGCATGGCATGCCTGTTGCTCATGGTTCTAGCAATGTACGATCTACAGTTGCGCGCCTGTAGTAAAAGAGACTCTTGCGAGCCTTTGTTCCTGTACGCCTAGCTTGGGGATACACGCCCCGGTTACATCTCGGGGGGCGGTACCTCAAATATCTGCGGGGCCTCTTTTTTTACGCACTCTCAACCTGTCATAATCGGTGTGGCTGAGTGGCATCAGATGCAAAGTTTAAATTTACGCCACCCGGATATGAAACACATATGCACAACATCGCAAAACACGAGAACGCCTACAGCAAACGCCGCCGAAGGCCTCTATCTGCCGGGAGCCGCCCCCGCCTGAAAAAACGGATGGTTTCCGGATCGTTAGCCCAGCAATTCCGGGAGGGTTCTGGCCGTTGGATCTGTGCCATAAAGCGCGATCCGGAAATGATCTCTGGGGTTCATGGGCCAGGGCCATGTGAGGCTACCCAGAGGCCAGAGGCCTTAGCGAACTGACGACCGCCCCAAGGGCCAGGCTTTTTTGCAGGTTCCAGGTGGAAGGTTTGGAAGTTTTTGCGGGATGGAAACTTCAAGCTGCAGGCGAGGGCCGGTGACGGGGTTTCGTGAACACTAGGTCAAGAAGAGGCTGTACTGGCTCCCCTCTGCAGGTCGACTGGAACAACAACCTCATCGCCGCGGGCCAGACATCTTCCTCGCTGGATGGCAACACCAATGCCGGTTCACGCGATGCTTTCATCATGAGCTTCGAGGCCTGTGAAATCGTCACAGCATCGCAATGTACACTTTCCTGCAGTACTGAGCTGTTTTCGGCCATTTGGGCTCCGTCGAAGTTGGCTCGGCACGCGTGCTGGTAGGTTGAAGCGTGTCACGTTGACATGATTGACACTAATGCCCCTTGTTTGAGCCTGTGTGCCAGACAGTGCCGGCACCCTGACCTGTGCAGGGAAGTCCGACCACCACCACGACCACCGCGACCACCACGAGCACCACCACCAAGGCCTGGCATCTGCCAGCTGCGACGGTGAGTTAGGACGCTTGTGTGCGTCTCGAGCAGCGCCACCGCAACCCAGGTGCCGGGGAGACATTTTTTGTTGATTTTTTGGTGCGCGCGTGTGTTTTACCAAGCGCTGGCAGACCTCGAGCAGCATGACCAGAACGAGTTCCACAACATCCACCGTCACCTGGGCTGCGCATGGCAGACCGCGCTATAGAGCCGTAAACATTATCGCAAAGCGCGTGCCCGCCTGGGCCGCCGGTGTGTTAGCAGTGGCAGCAGCAGCAGTTCCGGCAACAAGTAGCGCCACGCCGAAAAGGGGCACTTCCGAGCGAGGCCACGGGCGGGGGGAAGACAAAGATGACGGAATCTCCCCGTTTGTTGTGTCGAACGACGAAAGGTTTTCTGTCTCTTGAACGACAGTTTGAGCGGTCCTGTACCTCCTAGCACCTCGCACGGCAGCAGCGATCTCATTTGCCAGGATTTGCTATGCTCTGAACAAGTGAACAGAAACTGCTCCCCCTCCTAACAAGAGAGTTACCGAAGTTACCGTGTCTTCTAAGAAGAAATAAGACCTGAGCTGCCACCGAGGTAACCGCTACCTCGAGCACCACCGCCGGGACCTTGGACCTGTGGCTTCGTTGTCAGGCTCAGCTCTGCACAGAAAAGAAGTGCCAGCTGCAGCTTGGTTGACGAACGGCTCATATCCCTCCCCCCAGCTGCCCTCGAAAGAATGAGATTCTTGCGGACGGCGGCACTGGTGTTTAGCGTGATGTTTGAAGGCCAGAACTTGTCTTGAGCACGTGAGAGCGGGGCCGTAAAGTGGGGGAGCACTTCTGACTGAGGCCACTGCTTCATCAACAACGTCCGCAACGTCATCATCTTCCACGGGCACAACAAGCAGCACCAGCACCACCAGCACCAGCACCACCAGCACCACCAGCACCACCAGCACCACCAGCACCACCAGCACCACCGCCACGACCAGCAGCAGCAGCAGCACTGGTACAGCCACAACATCAACCACGAGCACTGCCACTGCCACTTTCACCAGCAGCACTGGTACGGCCGCGGCATCAGCTAGCAGCACTGCCACTGCCACTGCAACGAGCAGCAGCAGCAGCAGCACTGGCACTGCCACGACCACCGGCAGCACTGGCACTGTCCCGACCAGCAGCACTGCTACTGCCACCACCCGCAGCAGCACTGGTACCGCCACCACGCGCAGCACAACTACGAGCAGCGGCACTGGCACCGCGACTACGAGCAGCAGCAGTACTAGCGGTGTTGGCACAACCACCGTCGAGGCCAGAGCGTCACAGTCAGGAGCCGTAAGGAGCCGCACTACTTCACTATTTTGTGCAGGGCAGCTCAGCCGACCCTGGAGGTGTGGTCGTATCGCAGCACTGCGATTCCGAGACTCTGATACCTCGGTAGGGCTTTGCCAGGACTGCGTTGCCCTGCGGGACAACGTGCGGGAGCCCCAAGCTTCCACCGTTGTTCAGCAGCCTGCACCTCAAAGTTGACGCCAGGCCTGTTCCATCACAGCCTACGACCTTCATGGCTGCGGCCCCGGAATCTGCAGAACCAGCAGAGAGTGAGGGGCTGCTCGGAAGAACGACGAGGCCGCCCGAGTGGCGTTGCCTGAACTCGTCTTTGCTCAGACCCCAGATTGTAAAGCTTCCTATGCCATGAGATATTTTATGATTTTGGTCAGACGGTTGATGTTTAGATGGTTTTGGCCAAGTGACCTTGTTATTTCTGAGTTTGGAGCAGTACTTACCATCGGCGATTCGTAAGTGGTCCCCTAAGGCCCCTTGTTCCGCAAAGCCTTTGAACCACGAACCAAGACCGTGCCCCTGCAACGACCTCCACGAGTGGATCTGCCGGGATCTCAGGCCGTTTAGCGAAGGTGCGTTGTTGTTGTTATTGTTGATGATGATGATGATGGCGATGATGCAAGCACTCCCCGGGAGTTGAATTAGTTATCCCCGAACGGGTCCTCGTCCCTAAGGCCGCCTTTGCGGATTCAGAACCGCAGCGTACTCGCAACATCATGAGGCTTGTAACGTTTTCATCGATTGCGCACCTCGTAGATTTTGTACTCATACCCGCCTGCACCAGCACGCCGCACGTTGTTTCCCGTCAGCATTGCCGCATTGCGGTAAGTCCCGGCAGTCTGCTTTAGAGCCATCCTGCCGTCATAGACAGCAGGATCGCAGAGCCTTAAGACATACACTTCGTCCTGCAATGACATGAGAGGCGTTCTTCGTTCTTGAACATTGCTGTGGTTTTTCTTTGGCATGTCAGTTGCACGGCTCAGGCCAACCCAACAACTCAACGTTGTTCTGCCAGCCCAAGAATCTCGGGCCCTGTCCCGTGCACGCCGGATGCATCTACTGTCCTCGGTCGGATGAGCTGAGTCGTGCCAGAAGTGCGATGGGTCATCGCTTTGAGGTATTGCAGTGCTGAGGAGCGCCTCGATCGGATTCGGCCAGCTGTGGTTGTCAATATGACAAGAAGCGAACTTGTGCGTGGCCTCCTTCACCCCGTTCCCTCTTCCATCCTCACCTTTTGGCTTCGAGGCTCCCATGCTGGTCAGCCCCTTTCGACGCGACGTGGCGGCATGTCTCTTCGCATATATAGGGTTTCGGTGCAAGCACCTGGCCTTGGCCCCAAGGACACGGGCCGAGTCGACGGTAGCACGTTGCCGGAGAAGAGCGTTTCCCCAATGCAAAGCATGGGCAATCCAAGCCTTAATTATTTGCATGCCGCGGATTGGCCTCCGGCCGCGTTGGACTCACAGCGCACTGCAGCAAGAAAAGTTTGCTCCTTTTAGGTTTGCCCTTGAGTGCTGGCATGTACGTTTTGCGCATGAGAAAGGGTTTCATCCTGTTTGCTTTGAACGTTTGTTTTGGAAGCCTGAACGAGCTTTGGCATGGCGAACACATGTTTTTGGGCATGTTTGCAGTTGTTGTGAGAACATGATGAGATGCTTTGGAGCATCCTTGAAGAAGTGCGTGTTGCTCTGACTGCACCTGCTGCTGTTTCCGCCGACCCTCGCTTCGCTCGTGCCGGTAGGAACAGGCCAAGGGCAGAGTGGCTGTGCACTTGCTGTTTGAGTTAGTACAGAAGTCATGAGAAGTGCTAGGACAGTTGCATGTCATTCCTCCTTTGTGTAGCAAAGTTGAGACGGAATTCGTTACTGCGCAAGACTCCGCAAAAGACCTTGCTGAACACTTCGGTGTTTGGCTCAAGCGTGGCGTGGAAAAGAACTTGCTCTGTGTTTTTCACAACGAGGGGGGTCGTTTGCAGCATCATTTCTTGGGCTCATCCGCTTGTATCTCCACTGGAGATCAGTGTCAGTTTGCAATGTCATCAAGGTATCTCGAGGATCTTTTCAAGCTAATCGAGATCTTTGACTTTTATTAGGATGTATCGCTGCTGTCTAGGATTGTCAAGATCCATGGAGTCAGCAATAGCCAGTAGCTTCCAAGATCATCGAAGCTTGTTGAAGCTTTTTTCTAACTCCAGCAAGTGGACTTGGAGCCAGAATTGTTTGTAGTAAAGAAAGAAGAAATGCAGCGCCCGTGTTCGTTCAGGTCCGAGACTTCTGGTGACCCCTTTAACACATCAAGCCACAAACGTGTGGCTTTGAAGCCACATGAGCCACAAACGAGTGGTTTTGAAGCCACATAAGGGCCACTTAACATGTGGTTTTCAAGCCACATCAATGTGTGGTTTTCAGGCCACATCCTCTGGCCGGTCACCGGGTCCCATTTTTGCGAGGAGTCCCAGCCGGGTCCCACCGGGCATCCACCCACCTTTTGCGTCATCGAATCCCGTTTTTTGCTGGGTCTTATCCAGGTGTCTCTGGGTCCGTGTTTCCCACACAAGAAGTTTCATCCGTCATGGGTCCCATTTTGCAGCCAGCTTCGTCCCTTCGGGTCCCGCCGGGTCCCACCGGGTCCCATTGGGTCTCATCCGGGTCCCATTTCTGGAGCTGGGTCCCACACCCCGTTAAGGTGTTTAAAATTTAAAATGTACGGCGAGGCCCATGTTTTTGTGCATGGAGCTGCCATAGCGTTGTAGCGTTGTGGTCCAGGTCATGTCCCAAACGGTGTCAACACACGGCGTCAAGCAGTCTGTAGTATATGCCTGCGATTGACTTCGTGGAGGGTCGAGAGGTTTTAACAAGGTTTTCACGATCTTGAACTTTAGCCAGAATTGATCATGTCGGTTGTATGAAGTGCCAGGGAGCTGTCGCAGCAAGTGTACATCCAGCAAACACATCGAACATGCTTGTTTCTGTGGAGAGCTGAAGTTGTGTTGCAGCGTCAGGTCGAAATGGAGGTCCATGTTTGTGCTGTCTGTGTGGTTCGGCTTATGAAAGCACGGTAAATTTCGGGCTGCATCCATTGATTGTTCATACCTCCAAAATCAAGCTTCACTTGCTGGTTGCGGGCAGGTTGGCAAACCGTGTTAATTCACAAGCGGACGCAAGTTTTAGATGAACATTTTTGCGGATTCAGCTATGCCACTTCGCTTCACTAGCGATGGTAATGGTCAAGGCCATTTCTTGCACGTAGGCCGGTGCAGTTTAGGGGCAGGAGGCTTCACGGTGCAGCTGTTGAGGAAAAGGCTGTGGTTTGCTTCCTCTCAGGCACGGATGTTGAGCCGAACGCTGAGTTGGGATACGGCTTGTGCTTGAAGCGCGCGCATAGCAACGCGGTGATTGTTTCACTATGTTGCACTGGCAGTTTACCAGGTGTGTTGATGGTGATGTTTATATTTTGAGCGAACATAGCAGACTTAACTCCATTAGCTCACTCAGCAGGATTTGGAACGACGTTTGTGAAATCCAACATCCATCTCCAGCAAGTTGCCCGTACCTGTGCAAGACAAGACTCGACGCAATAATCTTGCAAATCGCACAGGTGCTTTTGGGTTCCGGGCCGGTGCTACAGCCTCATCTCAATAAATCATAGGCAGGAAGAGTCCGGCCAAGTGCAGATGCCGGTCTTCAGCGAAAGGCCGAGGTCGGATGCCAGAGACGCACTTTCGACAAGTGTTCTGTTTATTGAGAAGAGGGAGCCTGTGGGAGCCGCCCCACCATTTGTCTCCGTCGACTCAAGCCAAACAAGGTAGCACAAATGCAGGCTTCGCCTTGGTTGTTGTGAGTGAAAGATCGACGACCCTTTAAAGGAGATCTTGTCCAGCACCGCTGAAGTCTTTTGCTGCAAAGTGATCTTGCGTGCATCGTCGTGTCGCGGCGCAGAAGCAAAGAAGAGAAGATGATTCCATTGCGAACCCCGTCAAAAGAACGGAACTTATCCGAGCGTGTGTGCATCAGTCATGTCTTCAGTCCAATATTGTATCTGCGAGCTTAATTATGCGAGTTTACCGTTCTCATATTTCTGGTTGATGAAGATGAGCAAATGATGTGTGCAGCACCGGGCTTGCCGTCAAAATAGGAGATCTTTGAGCCGCTTGAGCCGGTTGGCACGAAAGCAGACCAGAGCCTAGCATGGAGCCAGTTCAGCATGAGGAGATCTTGAGTGTAGTGTCTCTTAAAGCCTGGAGGCAATGGAAGTTTAATTGGGGGAAACATAACCGAGATTCGGGGTTCCATGAGTTTTACATGATGAGACTCGGATGCTTTGTGCAAGCATGGGCTGCTTCTGCTTCATGTCAGTCACCAGGAACACTTCTCTCTCGCAACATTGCTGTCTCAAGTTCTTTTATTGTGACGGAATCGAGTACCCGCAATGGGACCAGAATCCCAGATGTTCTCTGAGCCTCGTGGCCCGTATGTGAAGGCGGGCAAGAGAGTCATTCTGCTTGTGCCGGCAGAATCCCAGGTAGGATGACGCCCAAGCTCATTACAATCAGCTATTGCTCGCATTCTTACAACATGGCTAATTACTTCAGATTGCACTATTGCTCTTTGCCATACCCAAGAATTTCTTGCCGGCTCCTTGCAAGCTTGTGGCAATAACCCAGGGAAGCTCTTGTACCCTAGTAGTAGCCGGAGCAAAGCGGCCCAGGCCTTTCACTCACCGTTTGTTTGCTACCTGTGACTGTCGTGTCCACATTTGCGAAGGCGTAGCACTTCGGAAAAGCAAGGGCTGCAACAGGATTATATGCTGGCTTGCGCATCAAAGGATGCGGAGGTATGCTCATGCCTCCTTGACGGCTGGAGCCCGGTGGCTAGGTTCAACAGAAGCAAACAGCAATTGGTGCAAGACATAAAGCGTATGATGGCCGGGATCGAGATGCTTACCGTCTCGTTCGCCCGTGTTGCTGAACCACGGCAGTTATGTGCGCCGAGTCTTTGTGCCAGGTGAGGCTTTGGCTGGTCCTCATTCTGGCCCGGCTGGTTGAGGCCGCTGGCAGGGAAAGATGTCCAGACAGAGCAGTGGCCTCCGTGATCAAACACACCGTCGCACAAGGTCAAGAATCAAGAACTTCGCTCTGAATCCAATTGTTCGATGCTTATCCGCTTAACCTCATCAGAACGTCGCGGATGCACTGCGCAGGCCAGTTACTGGCTTGAGCTCAGCCCGAGTGGCACGGCGCCACGCGTGCGGACTCGCGCTGAAGCAATGTGGAGCCCGGCGGCGGACGGATTCTACACCTTCGGTGGGCATGACGGCCGGGGCCTTGAGAGATCTTGAGAGCACGTCAGGGGCAGCACGACAGCAGGCTGCGATGTGCTTCGCAGTGGTGACCACTGAGGCAGCAGCTATCTCAACGACCTATGGTTTCAGGCTTGTGCGGGCGGCAGGAAGTCGGAACCAGCGTTGCGTATAGGATGTCATGAAAGGGCAGCTTCTTAGCACCAGAGCTGAAGGGCAGGTGTTCGTTTGTCAAAATTGAAAGCGATACCAGAGATTGCTTCGCTTGTGTTGTTGATGTCTGGCAAATCTTCACGCAGGCGACTACGAGCACAACAACTGGTACTGGCACCACCACCACCACCACCACCACCTCCAGCAGCAACACTGGTACCACCACCATCACCACCATCACCACCACCACCATCACCACCATCACCACGACCACCACCACCACAAGCACCAGCACCAGCACCAGCACCAGCACCAGCACCAGCACCAGCACCAGCACCACCACCAGCACCACGACCACCACCACCACAAGCACCAGCACCAGCAGCACCAGCACCAGCACCAGCACCGGCACTGCCACGACCACCATCACCACGACCACCACCACCACAAGCACCAGCACCAGCACCAGCACCAGCACCAGCACCAGCACCAGCACCAGCACCAGCACCACCACCAGCACCACGACCACCACCACCACAAGCACCAGCACCACAGCACCAGCACCACACCAGCACCAGCACCAGCACCACCAGCACCAGCACCAGCACCAGCACCAGCACCAGCACCAGCACCAGCACCAGCACCAGCACCAGCACCAGCACCAGCACCAGCACCAGCACCAGCACCAGCACCAGCACCAGCACCAGCACCAGCACCAGCACCAGCACCAGCACCACCACCAGCACCACGACCACCACCACCACAAGCACCAGCACCAGCAGCACCAGCACCAGCACCAGCACCGGCACTGCCACGACCACCAGCAGCACTGGTACCGCCACGACCACTAGCACCACCGCCACCACCACCAGCACTGGTACTTCCACTACCATGACTGCTACTGACACTACCCGCAGCAACACCAGTACTGCCACCATGCGCAGCACTACTACGAGCAGCGTCGCTGGCACCGCGACTACCAGCAGCAGCACTGCGGTGTGCAGTTTCAACGACGTATGGTTCTACGGGCGTCAGGCCAGCGAGGGCCATCGCCAGATTTTGCGAGCTTAAGGGGCTCTCGGCTCATGTAATGCATGTTTCGAGTGCCAACACTTCAAGACCCAGCATCCGACATGGTGTAGACGTCCCAATTGGATCTGCAGGCAACTTCCCACGAAGAGATGCCCAGCATCAGACATGTCTCGCAGGCGAACAGCTGGGTCCAGCTCAGCCCGAGTGGCACGGCGCCGTCCGCAGGAGTACACCATGCCGCAGTGTGGAGCCCGGCAGCGGACGGATTCTACACCTTCGGTGGGTCGGATGGCCGGGGCCCTTGAGAGATCTTTGCGAGCACGTCAGGGGCAGCACGAAAGCTGCGATGCGGTGTGGCGGGGCTGGGAATGACGGATCACTCAGGCAGCGCGTACGTCAACAACTTGTGGTTCTACGCGCGTCAGGCCGGCGAGTGCCATCGAGAGCTTAAGGAGTGCTAAACACTTCTCGACCCAGGCTCTTCTCTTCGTTAGGCTTCGGGTTGACGATCGACGCGCCTCTGGCATCCGAATTCTTGGTGAAACGAGGACGCGCCAGCTCAGCAAGCGATGCGGGATCGAAAAAATCTGCGCTCCAGGATCCAACCTCCCTGAACAAACCATTCGGCCGCCGGAGAGCGGCTTATGCCGTCAAAGGAAAATCCAAAGCGACACGGCAGGACAGGGAAGTAACCGCGGCCTGCGCAAGCGTCTCACATGAACTTTAGACCCAGTCGAAGACATCACGACTGTGGCACGCACTGGTGCTCTGCCGGAAAGGGTAGGCGAAAGAGGTCTGTGGGGGCTCGGCAATCTGGAAATCATGCCGAAGCCCGGCCGGGGAGACAGGGAGAAGGCCAATCTCAGTCCAGCCTACCTCTTCGCCTGCACGGTCAGAAACTTCTGTTAGCTTGGGAGCGCGAAATCTTTCGCAAATCAGTTGGGGGTCGAGAAGGAGAACGAAGGTCTCCGGGGTTTCAGGGCTAGGTGCATCGGTAGGCCTCAGGAACTCCCTTTGCCTCCCCGTATTCTTCAGTATTTGGAGTGGCTCAATGAATGCGCACACCGTGGACCAAACTGCCTTATCAGATACATGATCCAGAAAAAGCAGGGCTTGCAGCAAAGGCTGCGAGATCTCGGCATCAATGCCAACCTGCCGGGATGGGTCAAAGTGCGGTGTGGCACGACAGTTCTCTCAGTCCCACCAGGTACAAAACGTGCTGGCAGGCTTTGACGGCACGAAGATGGCAATGTAGTCGGCCCGGGGTCCTATAAACCTTTCCACATCCGAGGCAGGTCCGATGCTTGCACAAGCAACTTCGGGATGCAACGGTAACCATGCTTCCGGGCGGAATGCCTGGCCCATGAGCACCCATCAACGAATCCAATTTGCATGGAATGCAGCCCTCAGTGGTGCCGCATGACTTGTTCCCAAGCGTCCCACTGTTGGCGGGGGCATGGCATAGCAGAGTATCCTTAATACGCTGGTACAGCCAGTCGAAGGCTTCACGGCGTGCCTCAACATACAGACCGTCCATGTCCCGACTGGATCTGCAGGCAACTTCCCACGAAGAGATGCCCAGCATCAGACATGTCTCACAGGCAAACAGCTGGACAGAGCTCAGCCCGAGTGGCACGGCACCGTCCATCCGCGCTGACCATGACGCAGCGTGGAGCCCAGCGGCGGACGGATTCTACGTGTTCGGTGGGTATGACGGTCGGGGCCTTGAGAGATCTTGACAGCACGTCATGAGCGATGCGCTGTGCAGGGGGGATCACTGAGGCAGCAGCTATCTCAACGACTTATGGTTCTACGGGCGTCAGGCCAGCGAGGGCCATCGCGAGCTTAAGGGGCTCTCGGCTCATGTAACGCTTGATTCGAGTGCCAACACTTCTCGACCCAGCAACCGGCATGGCGTAGACGTACAACAGATGCTGAGGAGTGGCTTTTTTGTTGAAATGCTGGAAAGGAAAAGCCCGGCCACAGGGCGGGCGACCTTCCATGTCCCAATTGGATCTGCAGGCAACTTCCCACGAAGAGATGCCCAGCATCAGACATGTCTCGCAGGCAAACAGCTGGACAGAGCTCAGCCCGAGTGGCACGGCACCGTCCGGGCGGAGTGGTCATGCCGCCATGTGGAGCCCGGCGGCGGACGGATTCTACGTGTTCGGTGGGAAGACCGGTGGGGGCCTTGAGAGATCTTGAGAGCACGTCAGGGGCAGCACGACAGCAGGCTGCGATGTGCTGCGCAGGGGGGATCACTGAGGCAGCAGCAATGTCAACAACGACTTATGGTTCTACGGGCGTCAGGCCAGCGAGGGCCATCGCGAGATATCGCGAGCTTAAGGGGCTCATGGCTCATGCAATGCAGGATTCAAGTGCTAAACACTTCACGACCCAGCAA
The DNA here is from genome assembly GCA_905221615.1 of Symbiodinium sp. CCMP2592. Classification (NCBI taxonomy): domain Eukaryota; class Dinophyceae; order Suessiales; family Symbiodiniaceae; genus Symbiodinium; species Symbiodinium sp. CCMP2592. Next base: position 36,561 of record CAJNDT010000953.1, on the reverse strand, counting down.
CCGACGTGGTGTAGACGTACAAGACATGCTGGGGAGGTGCTTTTTCCCAAAAAGCCCTCGGGGGTTGGGTTCGTGTTTCTTGTGGGAGAGCGTTCACAAAAAAGCGTTGCCGTGGACCGGAAAAGCCTTTTAGCGAAGAGGACGCGTCCACGGCATCGTGTCGACGGGCTGCGGAGCTCTCGGTGCCGAGCGTTCGCGGGCGGCCGTGGACGGACGGGAGCTCGCGCCCGTTAAAGGGGACGGGTGAGGAGCTCCAGTTGCCGAGGGTTGGCAGGAAGACGTGGCCGCGGACGGGGACGGGTGGGGAGCTCTTAGGTGCCGAGCGTTCGCGTCTGGGTGTCGAGCTTTCGCGGTGGACTGGACGGGACTGCTGGGCGCGAGGATGGACGGGGCCAGTGCGGGTACCGAGTGGACGGCGAAACAAAGACCGAAAGCCCCGCTCTGGATCATTGCTCTCCCTCATGCCTAAAGAACGGTTTGGTTTTTGCTTTCCCGGCTTGACCTTGTTTGTTGAAGCGCTGGCCAGTAGAAAAGAAAAGCCCGGCCACAGGGTGGGCGACCTTCCGCGTCGCAATTGGATGTGCAAACTGCATCAGACATGTCTCGCAGGCAAACAGCTGGACAGAGCTCAGCCCGAGTGGCACGGCGCCGTCTGCGCGGAGTTCAAGTTACCCAGTGTGGAGCCCGGCGGCGGACGGATTCTACGTGTTCGGTGGGTGGGACGGCCGGGGCCTTGAGAGATCTTGAGAGCACCTCAGGGGCAGCACGACAGCAGGCTGCGATGTGCTGCGGAGCACTGAGGCAGCAGCCCTCTGAACGACTTATGGTTCTACGGGCGCCAGGCCGGCGAGGGCCATCGCCAGATATCGCGAGCTTAAGGGGCTCACGGCTCATGTAATGCATGTTTCGGGTGCCAACACTTCAAGACCCAGCATCCGACATGGTGTACTTGAAGTGGCGGGGGGGTTAGTAATTGTATATGCAGGTTGTTAATTGTTTGGCACAGTTAGCAAATGACTTATATGAGATGTGTAAGTGTAGTTATTGAACTTAGCTATGTTGAAGTTAACTTGGCTAGCTAAGTGCATTTATATGAAAAAGATAAGTGAGCTAAGTGATCTAAGTTGCATGAAGCATGCTGCTCAGAGACGCAATGCAGGGCTTTAAAGCTCGCATGCAGTTCTCTTTTTTACACCTGCGGGACTGCGACAATGGCAGCATTGCCCGAAATGCTGTAAGGGCATGTGGCCCGGATCAGTCGGGTTTGCACGAGGCCACAATCGTCGGAGACTTCATACATACAGCCATGGACATGTGTCCAGAAGGTAATGTGCGACCATACAACTTTCTCGCACATTACATGATAAGCCACTTTGCCTACGGCAGTGACCCCATCCAGATCCATCACGGCCAAGTCGCCGACAGCCACGGTGAAGTTTCCTCCATGCACTGCCTGCCTGGCTGTGAAGACTTCACCCTGGACCCGGATCGTGTTGTGTATCTCTGTTTGCAATCTGGCAGGAGCTGGTCTCACAGGGTCGACCAAGCGAACTCCTTGGCCTGGGAGGTATACACCCTCTGCCAGACTTTCCATGTGACCATGGAGTACATCCTGCAGGATGCTCCTCTCGAAGGTTCTGCTTGTATCCAAAATCTCATTCGAAATTTTTTTGATGATTTTATGTTTTCTTTCGTGCACAAAGCAGCTGAGGAGGACCTGATGCTTGGCCAGTTGCAGCGCCAAATGGCCTGCCAAGTGACACTTTGGCACCCACCACTCATCTCCATACCGACTTTTCGCCAGATCGAGATGCCTTTTGATGAGCTGCTGCAACTCCAGGGGGGTAAATGCTGAAGGTCTGGCATTGATCGCTTGCAAAGCATCAATCACCTTGCACAAAGCCAACCAAACCTCGCAAGAGTCCCGGATATCTCTGCTGCAATTTGGCAGCACAAAGAGTAGCACATAGAGTCGCAGCAGCTGCATAAAGTTCAGAGCCTCGCTGGCTCCACACTTCAAGGTTTCGCTTGGCTTTCGCTTCTGCAAGATATCCTTTGCAGCAGCACCTCGCAAACGAGAAGGCCAGGTAAAACCATTTGCGAAGCGATCAATGTCATTGTGCTTCCAGCCATGGTTGTGAAGCTCTCCAAGAAAAAACCCTGTCAGAACATTGAAGATGCCATTGACTAAATAGACATGGAAGTAATCGAACATCACACACTCGATGACCGGAGGCCCGTATGCTGCATGTGCCAGCAATCCATCCTCTTTGAAATTGAACCCCATTGCTGTTTGGAGTTGCAGGAATCTGTCTTTGTTGAGGACCCTCTCTTGCCTTCGCAAGAAGTCCATGGTGTCTCGTATAGACTCGGGTGTGTGCATCCGAAAGCAACTCATGTCGGTTTCCAAGCCGGACACCATATTGCCCCGACTCCTTTCAGCAATGCTGCTTTTGTGGTCCACGGCGTTTTGGCATTGAACACAGAATATGAGTCCACTGGCTCCTTTATTGAAAAGGGTAGTAGCCTTAATTGCAGCTTCGTCGGATATGATGATCTTCAAGTCGGCAAAGAGCATACGTGCTTGTCCAGGGCACTGCAACACAAGACCTTTTCTGAAGTCAGGTCTCTCAAAGAACAAGGCTGCTAGCTGCCTGAAGAGCACAGTCATGCCGCCGAGTTCTGCGACCAGAGAGCTGCGAATGGCACAGAGAGTGAACCAGCAATTTTCGCAACCCATTGCATGCTGTCCCAAAGGGAGCAGGCTCCAATATACAGCCTGGACCTTTCTCCGGTTCGAGTGCTTGAGTTGGTTGCCCGGAGCCAGCTCGTCGGAATACCACACCAATCCCCATGGTTGAAGAATGCTGGGGGGTGTGGCATCCATGGCCCTCTCCAGGAACTCGCCAAATGGTCGACATCGCTCTGTCGCCCAGGCAAGCATTGCAGCTGGGTTCAAGACAGGAAATTCAAACTCCACACCAGTTTCGGCAACACACTTGAAGTCGCATAGGATCTCGCCATAAGCAGTTTGGTAGCTCCGAGTCTTCTCATCCCGGGCCCGCTTCAGTGTTCGGCGACTCGTCCCAGATGGCAACTCGGGCAGCTCTTTGAGTTCCTGCAAGACCTGACTGAGACCTCGCTGGGATACATATGATTTCCTTCCCAAGCAAGAGAGCGAGGAGCTCCCGGCGGAAGCCATGGGGTCTGCTGGCGAGCTCTTGGCCCTGCCGAGCGACCCACTACTTTGACTGCAGATTCATATATATATATATATATATATCTGTAAAGGGTACTATATATAGGAAAAGTGGATGGGAGCATGCAGGCACTGATATGTTTTGTTTACATGTATATATATGCATGCTCTTTGTTCCTGCAGGTTTCCAAGCATATGGCTGCAACGGTGCAACCCCACTGCGAGCAGTCCGGGAAACTCCAGTGCAAGGCCAAGACAACCTTTAACCATAAACCCGAAACTAAATATTTGATATATATATATATATATGTATACACAGAAACCCGAAAGCTATATATATATATATATATACATATAGCATCCGAATATTGATTTGTACACATATATCTGTATACAGTATATATATATATAGTTCAAGTATACCACACCAAACCTAACCTAACACCAAACGGAGACACATCTTGATAAATCGTAAAGCCATATATAATATATACATGTACAACTCGAAAGCTTCAACATAGTTCTCCAAGAAGGGTCAGCATTCGCATTTTCTTGTAAAAGGACACCCTGTATAATATATGTGTATATATATATATATCAATATATATTCAACCCATATATATATAAAGTATATATAGGCTCCTATAATATATATATATATATATACATATACATATCCATCCCATATATATATATATATATATATATATATATATATAATGCCACAAAACAAAAACCCGGATCGTGCAGGCATCCTGCACCACCGCCGCTTTTGACACCTGCCAGGATCGCTTCGGTCTTTCCCTCCGTGGCAAGCGATGCTCCCAACATTATACCTCCCGAGGTATAATGCCTTTAATGTACACACAGCCTTTGTGAAAGATAGAATAATAAGGTGCATGCTTCGTGGAGGCTCGCGAACAAAACTTTGCTGATGCTGGAAGACACCAAAACACATCAACATGCATAGGCTTAAGATGTATATACACTCTGCCTGTAGCCTCCAAACTCTCACCCTATATAGGACTCCAGCTGTGCATGCTTTCAGCAGCTGTGGATGCAATCATTTGCCAAAGCACGACGGTGTGCAGCCGGGTTTTTCCCGGCACTTGGCACACCCATTGGGTCGCAGCTTGATGCGAGCCGACAAAGTCATGCATCGAACCTCTTCTCGAGTGAACTTCTTCAAAGCCTTCTGGACCTTCTTCGGCTGCGACTTCGCCTTCGCCTTGCAAGCAGCCTTGGCCTTCGCCTTGGGCTGCGACTTTGCTTTGGGCTGGGACTTCATGGCCGTGCACTTGGCCTTCGCCTTAGCCTTGGCCTTGGCTGCACCCTTAGCCTTGGCTGCAGCCTTGGGCTTTGACTTATTTGCCTTCTGCTTCGCCTCGTTTTCCTTGGCCTCGGCCTCGGCGGTGCTGTCGAACCCTTTGTTCTCGCCCTTCCATGCTTGAAGCATTTCATCTGCATGTTGTGCAGCACTGACAGGATCCTTGCTGGCCAGCACTCCCTGTTGCTGGGCCTGCTTTGTTCCGCTGCCCTGTGCCGGTTCATTGGTAACTGTAGGAAGCTGCAAGGCCTGCTGTTGAGCAGGCGAGGAGGCCATCGTCCCAGAGGAGGCGGCAGCAGCTGGGTCGCCGAAGATTTTCAACCCAGGCAATCCATCGTTCTTCTTCGCAAATTGCTGCTGCTGGTTGAACATGTTAGCTGCCATGCTGCCCCAGAACTGCATCATACCCTGCATGGTGTGGGGCATGTGCATTGCCGGCCCTGCTGCTGGACCACCCAGCACCATGGCAGTGTTGCTCTTGTGGAAAGAGAGGCTTTTGTTACTGCCACGAAGAGCATCACGGGCCAGCACCATTGTTCCAGGCAGCTCACCTCCCAAGGCATCTGCGAAGCGATCTCGGGTGTGTGGTGGAAGATCCTCAGGCCGAGTGTACTTGGCGACGAACTCGCCACAGGAAGTATCTTTGAGCATGGTCTTCACCTTCTTCTTGAGGCACACGACAGCCGAATGGAACTCGTCGGGGCTCTGCAAGCCACTATTGTTGCAACTCTGCAGGGTCTTGATGATGTGTCCCACAGACTGTTCTGATGGCCAGAACATCTCCAGTCGAGCCATTATCTGAGCAGTGTGAGTCAGCCTCATGACGAGAGTGTCGTCGCTCGACAAAACTCGCCGGTCCTCGGCACCCAAGAAACCCCAGAAGTTGAGAATTTCCTGGTTCTTCTTCTTGGCCTTGGCATTTGCTGGAGTGCTGCCTGCCAAGGTCTGGGAGACGGCTGCACCCAGGGCCTGCTTCTGCTCGTGTGACCAAAGGCCCTGCTGCACCAAGCTGCAGATCTCTGCACCCTCCTCGACTGTGATGTGGCTTTGACGAATCGTTCTGATGGCGACCTCGCTCTGAGCAGCCAAGAGAGAAGTCCATTGATCTCCCATGATGGGCTGCTGGGTCTGGAGGAGCTGGTTCAGCTGTCGAAGGAAAGCAGCTGCCATGGCACGGCCGGATATAGCACAGATGCTCTGCACAAAGCGAGCTGCTGTAGCCCTGCTTGCGAACACCTGTCTATAGAGCAGCAGCGGGCAGCAGGCAGATGATGGAGTGCATGTGCCTTGCAACACACAAGCATGCAGCCTGCCACTGGAGACGTCTTTCACATTGCATGCAGTCACAGACCGGAAGACTTCTTCACCAAAGGGGTCTCGGTTTTCGCAGGCAGGGCTCTGAGCTCGCCAGCAGAACCCGTATACACCCTCAAGAGCACAGCCATGTTACTACAGTATAAAGACACCTGCAGGCATGCAAGTGTGTAATATATGTGTATGTAAGTTCACAGATTCAGTCCATTTCGTATACACATATATATATATACACATATATGTATGTATATATATGTGTATATAAGAATATATGAACGATATGTTTTGGTATCTGTATATGTATATATATATATATATATACATATCGTGTATATATACATGTACATATATATATATGTATGTGTGTGTGGGGTAGATACACATCTCACATGTAATACGTATATATGCAGAGTGTGTAAAACTGTGTATGTATATGTACTTCAGTGAAATCCATGCAGCCACTTTGCTATGTAGCAGTCTCTTCCTTCACAGCCAACCCCCCCTCCTTCCAACCCCCTTGTACCTTCCCTCGCTCACTCGTTCTCTGTCTCTGTCTCTGTCTCTCTCTCTCCCTCTCCTCGTTTGTTGCTCTTTGTCGCAGACACAAACACACACACACACATGTTGCCATGGGGGTCTGTGTGCCTCATGGGCCTGACCAAACGGTGCACACTCGGAGGATGGGCGGTTTTTCTTCAAACTGGCCCATATGGTCTGTGGTCGTGAAACAGACACAGGACGAGGCCCCGGTAGCCCAAAGCCTCGGCTGTACAGGGGGATATAGCCCCCTCGCCGATTCGTCTTCTGCAGCCCAAAGCTATTTCTTACCTATAGAGTTTCCCTACTTATTGCCTAGAGAGGCCAGAGGACAGGGAACCACGAGGGCACTGGGAAAGCAACCCTTTATGCATGCATAAGGGGCCTGACCCCAAAAACCCGAAACCTTTATGTATGCATAAAGGTTTGTGCCCTTGGCCCTGCCGAGGTTTATGCATGCATAAGCCCCGCCCTAGGAAACTGAACCCAGCCATATGCATGCATAAAGTTCCGGTCTATTTTGCTTAAGGGGCTTTATGCATGCATAAACCCCGGCCATCGGGACTGGTAGCCCTGACCCTCTGTGCCCGAAGCGGCGAGCCGGAAAATGCCCCCAATTTCAGGTCCTTCGCTGCTCACAGCATGCAGGACCTTGGGATCCAAGCAAGCAGGCCAGGCCGTATATAGAGCAACACAGGCGGTCTGAGCTTCCAACTATTAGCGGCTCCCCTGGTCTCGAGGCCACAAACCAGGGGTGCCAGGCAGGAACCATGGGATCCTGCCAGGCATTATAAGTTTCAACACCATCAGGACAGAAAGGCTCCTCGGTCACAGCACAGGCCTCAACGGCCCCGGTGAGCCTGCAGGTTGATGGTCTCAGCCATCACCCCCATCGTGTGGAGGCTGGCCCGCAGGTCCTGCATGTCGGGGCTCGCGGTGTCTTCAGCTTTGCTGTTCTCGTGGATTGGCAAGCAGCAAGGGTCCTCCATGTGGCTTCTCGACTCCTCGAGTGCCCCCTGGGCCTTCTGGGCACGGACAATCTGGCCACCACGTGTCCGTGCCCTCTTTCTCCCCATGCCCGCTGCCCACTCCTGCAACGGGGCCAGCAGCAAGCAGAGGCAAACCTGAAGCACCATCACAAAGACCAAGGCAAGCCTGGCCGTGCTCGTCGATGAAAGCGACCTGCCCAAGAAGACTGCATCAGTAGAGACAAGTGCAGTCGTGCATGCCAGACCCAAAGAAAAAGCCTGGGGCTTCACGTAGTGCCCTTTGTCCTTCGAGTCCGGCATGAGATCTCCTCAATCCAGACAACAAACACTTGCAAAGAAGCCTGGCTCCAGACAACCACAAGAAGTCCTTCGTCCCAGTTCGTGGGCAAAGCCTGCCACAGATGCAGCATGCATTATATACACCGTGAACAGCTATATGCTTGCTGTCCTTGGTCTTTGGCACGGGGTCCATGTACCTCTTCGGAGGCGGCTCCTGCAATCAAACAAGAAGTACATTATATCGCCTTACGAAGAAATTCCGCCTTCGGCTCCGCTGGGCGCTGCTTCTTGCTGTTCGCCGGCTTCAGCACAACTGGCGAGCAGGCACACTAGATGTGTACGATGGAGCAGCATGCAAAAGCAGTTGCAATTGCTGGGCTCGGCCGGTGGATTCTCGAGGTCCACCTCCACGGTGTCCGACTCCTCGTGGCCTGCATGCTGCAACTACATATGGACTCCTTGAGCTTCAAATACCCGGCCTGCCAGGCATATCACGGAAGCTTTAAAGTCTCCCACATCGTCGTTCCAGTAGAGCCACCCGCCTTAGGCGACAACGGTTTTCCTCTACCCATATCATGAAAACACCTAGGACCAGGGCTGGCAGGCACGTTCATGGCCTGCACGTCTGGGTGCTTGAAGTACATGTCACCTGCACGAGTGCACGAGCCAATTCACTTGATTCCATGCAGACACTATATATAACTGGACTCTATGACTGCAGCCTCCAACAGACAGGATCTTCCACCCCATCTTGGCCGACCAGGAAATCGTGGTGCCTGCAAGAAAAAAGCAACCAAATCAAAGGCTATATCCATATCACTTGCATGGGGGCACCGGCCTTCATCGTTCTTGTATTTCCCCTTCCCGGACTTCGAGAAGTCCAGGTGGAGCTGCAGCCGCTCCACCACATCGGCCTGTTATTTTTGGGGCGGTGGCATGTGTGTACATGTGGTTATACAGGGGCCCCACCTCCACAGCAGAGGGAAGGCTTCGCGACAAGAAGCTAAAGGACATCATCACTCCCAAAAACCACGGCAGCTTCACAAGCCAAAAGAGCTTCAAAAGCAAGCATGGCGCAGACGTGGCACCCACTGCAACAAGGGCAATTGTGCATGCAGAAACACGACACCAATGTTCAGAGAGCTTCGGTCGATGTCGTCTGTCCAAAGACAGCATCGGGCAATCAAAGTGTGGAGCCGTTGTGAGTTTGCATCATTGACAGTAAAAAAAATATATATATATATATATATATATACATACGGTGTGTTGATACATCCTATACATCAAGTATACACATTGCATGGATGCACGGAAGATACATGCGACACTGCATGCAGAATCACTTCTTGGCCTTGGCCGGGGAGCCACCCGGGATGTTCTTCGGGGCCGGGTTCTTGGCCGGGGAGCCACCCAGGATGCTCTTCAGGGCCGGGCTCTTGGCTTTTGCCTTGGCCTTGCCCTTGGCTTTCGCCGGTGGAATCTTGGCGGCCTTGTCGGAATCCTCGCTGCAGTCGGTCTTGTCCCGGGAGCTACGGCTTCGCCTCTTCCGGTCGACAGGCATTTGTTGATTCGCCTGCTCCATGAGCCAATTTGAAATTCTCGGAGAGCATCTCCACGAAGATGCTCCCGGTAGACAGGCCCTCGCTGAGGATCGACAGCTGAAAGCCCTCGACAGTAATGTCGACGATCGCCGGCAACAAGTGCACATGCTTGGCCAAAGCCTTCACCTTATCCTTCTTCGCTTTCTTCTTCTTGGGCTCGTCGTCGGCTTCATCGTCCCTCATGGCCTCTTCCAGCAGCCTGTCGCAGGCAGCCTGCCTCTTCTCGATCAAATCGTCAAAGAGCTTTATGTTCAGAGACCCAGACGAGTCGCCCTTGCCCGACCGCAGGTCCAGTCGTTTGCCTGTGATCATTTTCACAAGCTGCGGACTCCATTTGGAGACGGCGCAAAAGACCCGGTCGTCGACACTCTTTTGGGTTGGCATCCAGCTTCGGTCACCCAGCACGACAACCTGTTTCGTCACAATCTCGAAGCAAGCCATGATGATGCGATGCACGAGGGAAATGGTTTGATGCGAGCCTGGAGCTGTTTTCTGCCGGCGAGCACACATGCCCTGCCTAGGCGAAAACAACACATCCATGCAAGCAGCAACTTCAACAATGCACCTGCACTTCATCACGGGTGATGCATCCTGCACTTGCATACAGAAGCATAAAGCTGCACTGCATTTCCATCCGCAAAGCACAAGCTCGCACACCTGAGGGATCCTCGCACCATGCAGCTGCACAGAACACTCTATGAATGGTCGCTCTATAAAAACCATGCCCCTCGGATGCTTGCAACCTGCAACAATTGTACATATCCTTCTCCGCAATGCATTAGAAACAGACCTCACATATAAATACAATGGAGTCTTTCAGATACTGCAAGCAATGGCTGCTGCTGGCGTATAGCAGCACACTGGACTGCACACGGATGCCGAAACATCACTTCTTCTGAGCCTTCTTGCTGGAGCCACCTGAGGTCGCCGATGCTCTTTTCTGCGCCGAAGTCTTCTGGTCGTCCTCCACTTCATCCAAGGGAGCCACCTGCACCGTTTTAGATCTGAAAGCCACAATGGGGCTGCCTTCCGGGATCTTCTTGGTGTTCTTAAAAACCGGAATCTTGATGCTCTTGTCTGTTCCTGCAACCCAAACAAGCTTCACATTGCAATCCTCTTCCTGATGGCTGTGCTGCACCAACCAAAAGGGAACTAGCACATGTTTGCAAGTGTCGTCGTCGTTATCTTTGGGTAAGATGTTGGCACCGGAAAGCCAAAACTTGCGGTCGTCTCCTTGCCAGTCCGTCTGCACCTCAAACATGGTGTTGCTTTGGCCCTGGGATTTCTGCACGACCTTGTTGGTCATGGGCACCATGCAGAGTTTCTGATTCTTGATGTCCGAGTTGGCAAGCAACATCCTCGAAGGCTTCAGTTGCAATTTCAGGTGCTCCGATCCACACTCCATGGACTGGTGAAGCTTGTAGAGCTCAGGCTGAATCTTCGATGCAAGAATGCTGGCATCAAAATCCACATGGTGCTGGTACTGGTCCAAGCTGTCTAGCATTGTGGGCTGCACACGAGGAACAAACACGACCCAATCTCCAGCCAGGATAACATTGAGATCCACCTTGGCCGTCTTTCCCGAAGCCATCTTCACAAAGACCATCTGACCTTTCACTTCTGAAAGAACTCCCTCGATTTTGTCAACCTTGCGACGGATGTGTGCACCCATAGCGAAACCCTTGGAGGCCAATACCTTCTCAGGTTCCTTGATACTGCCGTCTTCAGCAAGCTCAAGCATCACACCTGCAGCAGAAGGCTGGGAAGCAGTCGCTGCAGTTGCAGCTGGTTCACTTTTCTCAGACACCGACTCCCATGGCAAAGGGAGTGCAACACCAGTCAGGTTTCTTGCCACGAGCAAAAAATCGTGCCCAATCGCTTGGACCGTCTTGTACTTCTTCTCGTCCGGCACCTTGATGCCGAGGACGTGCGATGCTATCGTCATGTCCATAGTGGCCAGAGCTTGCACGACCCGCGAATCCGTCATGAAATCGCGAGCTCCATCCCTTAAGATGCCCCTGACCGTGAGGATCATGTTGTCAGCTTCCTTGACCTTGGGGAAGAGCTCTTTAGAAGTCATCTTCTTCACATCAGCAATGGACACATTCTGCCTCAAGTATGCCTGCTTCATGAGTGCATGGCGAAATGCTGCAACGGGATCTGACTGGTGCCCTCGGCAATCTTGTCCGAAAGCCTCCCACATGACAGGCCCCAATTGCCGAGAAGAAGGGCAGTAAGCCCGTACAAAGGACTCCGTCTCCTGAAGGAAGCTCGCATCGGCACCCCCGGAAGCCTTCAGACAAAACGTAAACATGTGGGGTACGGAGGCATGGCAGCTTGGTTTGCTGGCCAATATCAACTTCTTCAGAGCTGCATAAGCCGGTGCTTGGCCAGTCTGAGTCTGCAAGCGGTAGTACGTGGAGTGGATGCGACGGAGTACTTGTAACTCATGTTCTCCTCGTTGAAGCGATGTGTTGCCTGATCGGGATATCAAGCTGATCAGCTCTGGGAACTCTTCCGCCACGGAGGAGGAGATCACGTCCCACGTCAAGCCTTGATCAGCTGCTTCGTGGAACGAAGCATCCCGAGCACGAAGAAGCTCCATGCTGAGCTTTCCACCCACACTCACGACCTCGTTGCCGTGGCTTGCCCCTTGTTGGAAAAGTCTCAAGGCGCAATTGGTATGTGATCCGCAGATCGAAGTGATCTTGATCGCTTCCGGCTCAAGGCTTCCGAGAAGACCGTGGGCGGACTCGAAAAGCTTTTTGTTCCACTGCCGGACCCAGTCTCCTTCGACTTCGACACCGACCGCATGGACACGTGTGGGGACGTAGCCCACATCGACAATCGAGTCCACAAGATCACGAACGTCTTGTGGATTCACGCCATACCCATCCCGGTTGCAGGGATGGATCCCCACAAGGCTCGCCTCCAACTTCATGGAGGTCAAGAGATGCTTGGACTTCAAGTAGTTCAAGCAGTTCTCCACGATTCGGACAAGGCCGTCGCCGTCCGAGGCTTCTCGAAGGAAAGCCTGCAGCCGCTCTCGCACATCCGACTGCAAAGGCATGATGGGCAAGCGAGATGGACGACGAAGCTGATAATCTGCCTGCGAGCCAAGGGCCCTGCAATGGCGATATATGGCTGCAATGCATGCAGTCATGCACAACACACAGAATGCAAGCATGCGAGCATTTCCTCAACACATGCAATGCAGCAGCTTTCCATGCAATTTTCAATTGCATCCTGAATACATGCGGCAGGAGATCTCCATGCAAGCTTCCGTTTGAAGCTTTGCAAATGCCAGGAAAACAACTTCAATTAAACAACTTACACCACTTACCTAAATCATTTACACAAAGTTATCTAAATTTGGCAAGTTGCTTAAAAGACTTGTTCTATCTTACTTATAAGTTCCACCCTGCTTTTGGCTAAGTGACTCAACTGCTTGCTCCACTTCTTAATTCAAGCTTCGGACTTGCTAAGTTGTCCATACAACATAGTATATATACAGCACTTATAACTCATGTTAACAAAGTTATAACTCAACTTAACCTGATTGTCTAAATCTCCTAAACCATGTATTCGATTACTAAACACCCCGCCCCTTCAAGTAGACGTACAAGAAATGCTGAGGAGGTGTTTTTTTGCTGAAGCGCTGACCAGCAGAAAGGAAAAGCCCGGCCACAGGGCGGGCGACCTTCCATGTCCCAATTGGATCTGCAGGCAACTTCCCACGAAGAGATGCCCAGCATCAGACATGTCTCGCAGGCAAACAGCTGGACAGAGCTCAGCCCGAGTGACACGGCGCCGTCCGAGCGGCATAGTCACAGCGTGGTGTGGAGCCCGGCAGCGGACGGAATCTACGTGTTCGGTGGGCATGACGGTGGGGGCCTTGAGAGATCTTGAGAGCACGTCAGGGCCAGCACGACAGCAGGCTGCGATGTGCTTCGCAGTGGTGACCACTGAGGCAGCAGCTATCTCAACGACCTATGGTTTCAGGCTTGTGCGGGCGGCAGGAAGTCGGAACCAGCGTTGCGTATAGGATGTCATGAAAGGGCAGCTTCTTAGCACCAGAGCTGAAGGGCAGGTGTTCGTTTGTCAAAATTGAAAGCGATACCAGAGATTGCTTCGCTTGTGTTGTTGATGTCTGGCAAATCTTCACGCAGGCGACTACGAGCACAACAACTGGTACTGGCACCACCACCACCACCACCACCACCTCCAGCAGCAACACTGGTACCACCACCATCACCACCATCACCACCATCACCACCATCACCACCACCACCATCACCACCATCACCACGACCACCACCACCAGCACCAGCACCAGCACCAGCAGCACCAGCACCAGCACCAGCACCGGCACTGCCACGACCACCAGCAGCACTGGTACCGCCACGACCACTAGCACCACCGCCACCACCACCAGCACTGGTATCTCCAGCAGCACTGGTACTTCCACTACCATGACTGCTACTGACACTACCCGCAGCAACACCAGTACTGCCACCATGCGCAGCACTACTACGAGCAGCGTCGCTGGCACCGCGACTACCAGCAGCAGCAGTACTAGCAGTGCTGGCACCACCACCATCGAGGCCTGTAGCATGAGAGCATCAGAGCCGGGAGCCATGAGGAGCCGCACTACTTCACCATTTTGTGCAGGTCAGCTCAGCCGACCCTGGAGGTGTGGTCGTATCGCAGCACTGCGATTCCGAGACTCTGATACCTGGGTAGGGCTTTGCCAGGACTGTTCTGCCCTACTGGCCAACGTGCGGGAGCCCCAAGCGCCCAGCGTTGTTCAGCAGCCTGCACCTCAAATTTGACCCCAGGTCTGTTCCATCACAGCCTACGACCTTCATGGCGCGGTCCTGGAACTTAAGGGATGATATGAGCACGGGGGGTTGCTCGGAACATCGGCGAGGCCAGCCGACCGACCTGCCACCTCCCGAGCAGCGTTGCCTGAACGCATCTTTGCCCAGACCCCAGCTTGTAAAGCTTCAACACCATGTCAGCACGTGCGGGCTATTGCGTCCTGAAGATTTGCCATGAATTTGGTTAAACGGTTGGTGTTTAGATGGTTTCGGCCAAGTGGCCTTTGCGTCTGTGAGTTTCAAGCAGTACTATAGCCCTGCGATGCTGCATATGTTCAAGAAAGGCAATCAGTAAGGGGTCCTCGAAGCCCCCTTTGGATTCACAGCCTTTGGACCATGAGCCAAGACCGTGCCCCTGCAACGACCTCTACGAGCGGGTCTGTCGGAGCCTCAGGCGTTGATGATGATGATGATGATGATGGTGCCGATGCAAGCACTCTCCGGGAATTTAGTTATTCCCGAACGGGACGACTCCAAAGTCGCCTTTGGGGATTCAGCACTGAAATGTGGCACGCAGCGTTCTCGCAGCATCATAATGCTTTAATGTCTTCATCGGTTGCGTGGTGTGTGGTTTTGCATCTGGTGGATTTGTACATTCACCCGCCTCCATGAGCACGTCAGCGTGGTTTCTCCTCAGCATTGCGCTATGTTTCGGCAGTTTGCTAAAGCCATCCTGCCGTCATAAACTTTAGGACCTCAGGATCGCAGAGCCTTAAGACATACACTTCGTCCTGCAATGACATGAGAGGCGTTCTTCGTTCTTGAACGTTGCAGTTGCACGGCTCAGGCCAACCCAACAACTCAACGTTGTTCTGCCAGCCCAAGATTCTCGGGCCCTGTCCCGTGCACGCCGGATGCATCTACTGTCATTGGTCGGACGAGCTGAGTCGTGCCAGAAGTGCGATGGGTCATCGCTTTGAGGTACTGCAGCGCTGAGGAGCGCCTCGATCGGATTCGGCCGTCTGTGGTTGTCCATGTGGCAAGAAGCGAACTTGTGCGTGGCCTCCTTCACCCCCTTCCCTCTGCCATCCTCACCTTATGGCTTCGAGGCTCCCATGCTGGTCAGCCCCCTACGACGCGACGTGGCGGCATGTCTCTTCGCATCGGGTACCGGTGCAAGCGCCTACGGCCCCAAGGACACGGGCCGAGTCGATGGTAGCACGTTGCCGGAGAAGAGCTGCCACGCAACAGCTGCAGGACTTTTTGCATACTTCATGCAACACAGGGCTTGCATTCAGTTTGGCAGTTTGGCAGGCTGCCCTTGCGACGACACCTGGGAGAAGAGGTGTGAGGGCCTATCTGCGTGCTATCCCAAGGCCCAAGACTGTCCCCTGGCTGCAGCGAAGCTGTTGGAGGCCGTGGCAGGTAAGGAGCCTTATGGTCTTCAGAATAAACATACCCCAAAAAGAAGAAACGAGAGATGGCATGCCTCACCATGTCACGTGGGATCCCGGAACACAGGTCCCCTGGACTGCGGCGAGTATCCTATTTGCCATCACGCTTCGGGTGCTTTGGCCTGGAGGAAGGGATTCAGATCTCAACGATCACGTGGTCTGCACAGCAGATCTTGAAGCCTTGACGCTTTGACCGAGGGAACAAGAGCTGTGCCGACAGTGTTGGGTGCATCTGCGAAGACAACGAGCACCGATGCCAAGACCAGGACGTGCAGGGCTTGTGCCGGTGCCAGTACGGCAGGGCCTTCAAACTCTGAAGAATCAGCTGTAGCATGTCCATTGGAGAGGCCCGAAAACAAACCGTGCCTTCAGGATTCGGGTCTGTACATCTGCCTGTGGAAGGCACGCAGGGTGACAGCGGTGCTTGCTCAAGCAGAAAAAAACACACGGCGCTCACTCAGGAGCGGTTCCCGGTCTGCCCGAAGACTTGTGGAGATGACCAGCTCTGCAGCAAGACGTACTTTGAGGCTGGAGTGCTGTTTGTACGGGACCTACCCAGCAGCCTCGCGAACATGTGAGTTCATTGAGGGTGCTGTTTGTGCTGCCGGAGTTCTGCAGTTTTCTGGTTGTCCTTGCCTTCATTTCTAGGAAGAATGTTGCTTGACCGTCGCAGCGTTTGCAGCAACGGGGCAGCTGAGTCTCGTGGAGAGGGTGCTGGTTGTGCTGAAACGAAGCCAAAACCGTGGGACATTTCAACAGATTCTTCAGTCTCCACAGTCTCCCAAAGCGTCCTACTCCAGAAACTTGGCCAGGACATCGTGCAGCCGCCTGGCCAAATGCTCCAGGCATCCTGTCGAAAATCCGCTCTTCACAGCCCGAGGCGCTTCGTGGAGGAGTGCTACCCCGGACCGTGCCCTGACCCTTGGTAGCACTGCCAAGCAGCCTCTGGGACTTGTGAGACGAGACGTCGAGACGATTTGAGATGGTGAGGCGCATGCGAAATATAGGCGTCAAAGCGAAGCAGCTCGGCATGGCCACGTGACAAAACTGAGGTGTGCTGGTGCTTCCGGGACCTTCTGCGTCCCTCGGGAGTTCGACTGTCCTGAAGTATGTCGGGGACAAGAATGTCTTGTTGCGCCTGGGTGAAGATTCACCGAGGCAGTGCCTGCGTCTGCTTGTGGCTTTTTCACTGCCACGCCTCAGCGAAGCCTGAAGCGCAAGTAAGGACAACTTCGATGAGCAAGGACGATGGCAGAACTCTTCCACTACGTGACACCCAGCTGGAAAAGCTACGGCAGCCCCATTGTCTCAAGCCGTTGCACGCAGTGCACTGTCACGTCCTAGCTGCGCCGCTGTTTTTCCTTTGCCTCCAACATCTCCTCTTGAGGCATTCCTGATGGAGCAGATTGCCCTTGCGGAGAGAATGCTCTTCGCTGCCGCGGCCAGCGTGAGGACTTCTGCGCGGCGGCACTTTGGCAACAGTTGGAAGCCTTCCTGGGCTCGGGCTCAGTGCGAGATCTGCGCTGACGCTGAGGCGAGCGAAGGCTGTCCTGAGACCTGCGACCTGGCAACGCACCGCTGGTGCTACGACCTGTCCTTCACAGCTGATGGCCGGCCCACCCAGCTTGTCCATAGCTTGTGCAGAATTCGTCAAAGTTCTGCACGTTCCGCGAAGCCGCGGAACGACCCCGTCTCAGTCTCATGAGGCAGGCGCGACCCAAGCACACTGATGGTGACGAGTTGCGTTGCCAAGTCGCAGCCGGCACCTCACGGCTTGGCACGTGTGTCACATGCTTTGCTTGCCATGGGCGTGGCTCCAAGGCCGTGCAGCTGTGGGGAGCATGCGATGCCATGCAACTGGACGGCGACTTCTCAGAAATTCCCGGAAAGTACTGCGTTGAGCCTGCATGCTTCAGTGAGCTCAGGATGCACGGGGGTGTGGAGCTCAGCCGTTCAGTCGTTGCTCGCATTCGCACCTATTGCGATGCTGCTGCAGCTGCAACCAGCCGTCACGAGGCGCCAGAGGGAAGAGTGCTTGCCAGCAGCTGATTCATGTCCCGAAGTCTGTGTGGGCAAGACCTGCATCATTGTCGCGCCTTGGATGAGAAGTTGTACCAAGCTCATGCAAGCCACAAGGTAGGGAAGTGGGGAGTTGGGAAGCCGTCGAATCCGCTGAGGACTACAGTGTCTCCGGTGAGATTCAGGGGATTCGCGAGGAGTGCCTTAACGCCGACGTGGCCTGCCCTTGTGGGCAGAACGCCATGACGTGTGGTGCGGGTCAGGAGCTCCGGGTTGCTGTAAGCAGCCAACTTGAGATTCAAACTTGGTGATTCACTGGATTCGGAGCCTCTGATTGGTGAGTGCCCTTGCGCCCTTTGATGCCAGTTCTCTCTTAAAGGGCTCCGTGAAGGCGAAGTTTCCAGTTTCCGAAGACAGGGGCCACGTAGCTGTGTTTTGTGAGATCTGCGCAGGAATCCTACTGCCTTCCACGAGGCTTTGTTGCAGGAAGGGCTGTGAATGTGGCTTGCACACGGCGATTTGTTGCGGGGTTTCTATCTGCGACACAATGAGGTCTCGGGCTCAGCCGTTGTCCCCTGCTCTGTCCGGACGGCGAAGAGCCCTGCTACCGACCGAGCAACTGGGACGAAGGGGGAGACTTGATTTCAGTGTGCCGTGGGATCGAAGAAGTGTCGGGGAGGAGATTCCTACAATTCTACGGCACTCTCCTTGCTTCTAGGATGCCCTGTTCTTGCACCGTGCGTCAAGGTCCTGTGCGGGTCGGCTGACTGAGGAAGTTAATTAACAAGTATAGGGGCTAGTACTAGTACAAGACCCAAGGGTTGGCTTACCCCGTCCGGCCTGACAGCACCGTTTGCTTGATTGGTGAGGTTTTGATGCTCAGGGCAATCGTCTACCCACAGACGAGACTTGTGAGCCCTGGCAGAAGGAGTCCTTGCAGATTAATGCTTGCTTGCGAAGCTTGGAACCTCTCTGCCGCCCACCTCGCCAACCGCAACCCTGCAACATCGGGGCTGCTGAGTCGTCAGGTGCCAATCGGGACCGGGTGCGGCTGCGGACAGGGCTCCTTCCTGTGCAGCACTGTGCCCCGACTGCACCATGAGCTTCTACGTGCCGCATCCTCAAATGAGCTCCGACTTTCGTGTCAGGGCCGGGGCGAACCAGAATGTCTACCAGTGGGAGGTCGGCGGCCGCCACATGCCACGTGATGCCACGTGGTACATCCTTGTATCAGTTCGCGTAAGAAATGCTTGTGCTGCTGGTGTGCGCAGGATACTGTCCCCCCTGCGCACCTGGCGAAATCGAGTGCCCGCTAGTGCAAAACTTCTTCCCGGATGGCATGGAAGACAGCTCCTTGGCACGAACTCAGAGGGGCCCTGGGATCTTTGTGCTTTCTGCGTGGAGGCACTTGGCAGGAGCTTGCCGACAGCATGTCATCCTACTGCGAACTACGTTTGGAGATCTCAGGCATGGTGCCTCCCAGCAGGCAGTGTGCCAGAAGCCTGGTCGACTGCCCGTGTGGGCGCGGCGCAAAAACGTGTGCAGCCCTCAATCGCTGCATCTTCAAGGCATAGGGAGGGCGGGGAAGTGGGCTGGGGTAACTGTTCTAACTTAGTTCTAGCTTTCCCACATTCAAAGCCCCCACCAGCTGGAGGAATTGCTCTTTTATGGGTCTTGCAGCGCTCTTGCCGCGATCGATATCATAAAACGACGGTTCTCTCACTTGAAGCATTATCACAATGTGCCAAGATATCACAGGGCGCGGCCTGCTGCGCAATTGATGAGAAGACGTGTGTCGTCGTGGACTACACTCCTGATGGGAACATCACAGGCAGGTGCCCGAAGACGAGCGCAAGTGGCCGGCAATGTGTGGCGAGACCCTTGGCAGGCTCTCGAGAGATCTGCTGGGCATCGACCGCACCGTGTCCCTGTGGCGCAAACACACAGCGCTGCCCCGGAGCAGACCTTTGCCTCCCTGCGTCACGAAGCTGCCTGAAAAGCTACGGATCAAACAGGGCTTAGCTGCGTCTTGATTGATTCCTCTTGCGGGTGCGGTCATGTTCATCCGCCTCTAACTTCCTGATTTGGCACCAAAGTGGCACGGAAGGCTGTAGGATGAGGCGTTCAGGCGGTGTACATGTGATGCATGCGCTCCATCCAGAGCCACTCCAGTTTCGGTGGCGACATGTTGTGACAGTGTCCGTCAGGTTGCAGAAGGCTGACGTGTGCCCCTGCGAGCATTGGCAGCTCCATGGCAAGACGTGCCGCATGCCGCAGTGATGCATTGTTTCCTCCAGCTTTCTCTTAGGCAGAAAGCCTGCGAGATCACGGAGTACAGCACGGCAGGCCAGGTAAGGTCTCCTCATTTGCATCTTCCGGGCGTCAGCCTGACACTCCTTCCGTGCTTCCACGCAGGCGTGCCAGAGATGACTTGGAAGCTTTGCGTGGACAGGGAAGCGCCTTGCCCGTGCGGCCAGAATTCGCCGACGGCCCAGACGACCCGCTTTCGGAATGCCTTCTTGTCCCCACAATAGCAACTTAGGCTGCGCTGCCCAGACCCACTGGACCTGGGCTTAGTGCTGGCTTGAAGGTTTTCAGCTTGCATTTGACACTCTTTCAGCAGCTGTCTTGTGGTCACTGTTTCCAAGGATGCGAATGGCACTCTGTGCGTGGCAAAGGTCATCAGTCGCTTGGCTGACTTGCTGGTGCTGTCGTTGAACTCGCTGGGCTCCATCAACACACCCAGCCCATTCCAAGAATCCATGCAGCTTGAATCTGAGCCGAGCCGCTTGAACAGAATCGCGTTGCAGCTGTGACTCGACTAGGCAACGACATTACTGAAGTGTTGTGTAAACATGAACACTGAACTTATAGCACCAGTGAAATGCACAAGCTCCGACCTGCCTCGAACTCGTTCACCTACGAGTCGTTCGGAAGCGCTCAGGTGGCGTTGCAAACTCATGTCCTGCGCCATGCTCCCAAGAAGAGTTGGCTCGAGGCAGCCAGACCTGCGTGCAGCTTCCTGGCTGCAGCAACATCAGATGCGCTTCAAACAAGCTGATTCCCCCAGAACAGAATATCCGGTCCGAGACGATCTCTAGTTTTTGGATTAAGGCTTCTGTTCAGCTCTTCTGAGTCGCTATGTGTGCTGAGGATTGACCTCCCCTCTGAGACGCTGCAAATCCAAAGAACGAGCACCTCGTCTGAAAATATTTGACTGACTTGGCGCTTTAAACATTGCTTCGCATGCGATAGTGATGGATCAAGCATTCAATTCCAGTGCCCATTTCTTGAAGGCTTCTGCTGAGCGCCACGTCCGCCACACTCCTGGATCTGAGACTCCGGTGCTTTCAAAGCTGGTCAGGTTGCGTGCCGTTCGGCCGTTGCTACGCCGGCTTTGGCATAAAGAGCTGCCAGGGGCCTGGTGCATTGCGCACATGAAGCTGCCAGGAATCAGACTACAGTTACAGTATCCTTCCTTTGCAGGTCCCTCTGGTGCCGCTATACCTGTCTGGCAGCCCTGTGAGCTGGGCCGTGCCTCCAGAGGCAACACCAGCATTCAGGTGCTGGAGGTTGCAACGGCGAGCCTTGCCACGCAGGAAGGGCAGGGGAGACTTCTTCGTGAAATTGGCTGGGGAGTGGGAGGGAAGAAGCTCGGGCCATGACAGCAACTCAGGATCATACCGATGGACCGGCCAGGCCCTTAGTGTGTAGTGTGTGAGCAAGTATCTGTTCTACGATTCTACGAGGCAGTGGAGTGGGGCTGAGGTTGCAGCCGGGCGCGATGGAGTCTTTAGCCGCGGTGGGACTTGAACTCCGATTCCTCCTGGAAATCCCACAAGAGCGCCTTCGGCGGCGTTTAGATCACAAAATCTTGCGGTGTGCTCTTTGGTCTTGTTCACTCCCTGAATGTTGTTCTAGAATGCATGAGACCACAGCCCATGGCCAGACGTGGGTCATACTAGGATGTGGGATGTGCGCACAAGCTTCATCCAAATCCTGCTGGTTATGGGTCTGCAGGTTATCTGGCCTTTGAAAGGGGGGGGGGTGTTCCCGTCTGAGGATGACAACGGACATCAGTTTGTCACTGTCACGCAAGATCCTTTCGCTACCTGGCCGTGTGATGAATCTCGCAGCGTTCGCGTTCGCAGTCCGCCTAAGTACTAAGGTTTGCAGTCACAGGCCCGGCTCGGTCAGGACTGGCGGGGCCAAGCAGAGAGGGCTCACAGCTTCTGCTTCTGCCCGAGCATGGCCAGGACCGCTCGGCAGCGCTGAGAGGCGTTTACTGGGCAATGCGGGCAGCCTGCTTGCAGCAGAATCTGCTCTTCTCCGCTCGATGACATGGCACTTGTGTTTCGCATGGATGTCGCAGCACACTCTGCCATGCGCCCGTCTAGGCAGTTGGGAGGATCCCAGTGACCTTATCTTGCGCTTGAGGGACAAGGTCCAGGGAAGTGGACGGCTGTCTGCGAGTCATTCTCCGGACAAGCCGACCTGGTGTGACAGGCATATCGAAGAAGCCCGTCGTTGCGGCGAGTCCTGGACCCCGTCGGTGAACCTCACGCATGCTCCTCAGGAAATCCCCAGTCTCTGAGCAGAGAGCTGTAAGCTGCAGCTTGCATCTCTTGAGGCCGTTGCATTAGCAGCATCACGCTGATTGTCATCATTGAGAAGGTGACGGGGCCCAGGGTGGCGCACTCATGACGATGGCTCTTACTACGGGTTACAAAAGCTCCAAAAGTTGCCAGGAAGCTGACGGAGTTTGGGACGTCCAGCAGAAGCCAAGAATCAGCATAATGCGCCCTGTTTCCTGGCAGGAAGTGGACGACGAGGAGGCCAATCTGCCAATCTGTTGCCTTTCTGCGGTCCTTGCACCGAGGATTCTGATTTCTTTTCAAGGTGTTTGTTTGGCATAGTAATAGATGGTTGGGGCGAAGTGTCGTTGAGTCTGTCAGCGCGAGATGCTCTGCAAAAACGCATGCAGACATTTCGGCCTTCCAGTCTGCCAGCGAAAGCAAGGGTAGCGAGAATAGCCTTATGTCTCGCCTGATGTCTTGAGCTGGGCGACTTTCGTTTCACGACTTCGTAAACTGTGCAAGTCCGCTGCGAGGCAGATGTCGTTGTCGTTGTGGTCATAACCTCGCTGCCACTCAGCTGCAGGGCAGGAAGGCATTGGCCGGGCTATTCCAAAGGTGCTGGGAATGATCGCGAATGGTTGCAAATGGTTGTCAAGGCATGCGCTTCATGTTCCAGCAAACTCCAGGTCCACTTGCATCCTGGCTTTCTGTTGCTTCTCGGTTTGGCGCTTGCACAAGCGGCGCAAGCAGCGCATCGTGCTGCTCTCAGCTTGATCTCCACGGTATCATCTTCATTGAGGTCTCAGAGTTCGTTTCTTCAGGTACCTGAATTCGAGGACGCAAACGCCCAGGAACTGCCAGCCACGTTTGGGTCCAGGAATCTGGATTATGTTTGTGCAGTAAAGCGTTCGATCGGCCTGGTGTCTTTCTGCATGCATGAGCTGCGGTTTTCCGTTTCGCTACCCCGATCTAGCAAACCCGCTCAACGAACCGCAGGCCAGCCCAACAAGAGCGGACTCGTGCCAGGCGAGCAACATTCCAGACGGCTCCAGCTCTCGGCTGGCTATGATTTCCGCTAGATTCGATGGCGGGCCGGTGGAGAAGCTGATGCGAAGAATGCAGAGGATTCTGGATGCCCGCAACTACCATGTGCTTATCGTTGAGGCTGGAGCTGGTGATGATTTTGGTGATGCCACTTTGGAGTATTTGTATCAGATAAAACGGGAGAACGGCGTCATCCTGGCCGTGTGTACATGGAACTATGCCGAAATGACGGCATCACAGTACTCGTCACACAAGGAGCTGCAGTTCGCACTGGAGAACAGCATTGAAGTCATCCCATTGAGGGTGGAAGACACCTACCCTCCAAAGCCACCCTTTGGTGACCATCATCCTCACGATCAACATGGATTGGGCCAGGCCCTAGTTCAGATGAAAATCCCTCCTACGCTTGTCTTTTTAGAATGCAGAGGGCGGACTGCGCTACAGATCGCCAGTGATATCGCTGGGAGATTGAGCAGCGAGAAGGCGGGGCTCAGGGCGAGGCACATGCGAAGCCCTTCACATGTTCGCTCCAGGAGTTCGTGCCAGAGGGGCTCATGGTGTGGTTGCCTGTTTCTAAGTAAGCTCTGTGTCACAGGCCCTGGCCAAGATGCCGTCCTCGCGATCGTTGGCATCGAACCAGCTCCGATCACCACAGGCCGGAGCTTTAAAGCCTTCAGCCAGAAGCTTTCACCCGCTCGCAATCGCAGCCGCTTTTTGCGTGCACCGGAGCATCACTGCGATGTGCTTCATTGATTGTCGAAAATTGTATTGTTCTCTTGAAGGCTCAGAGGACACATAGGTTTCAGGTTTGGGGGTGAGGAGGCCAGTCACTCGTCATTTTTTGAATCTTTCTGCAAAAAGCCAATCAAAGCAAAAACGTGGGATGGTCCGGTGAGCTTGCCTGGGCCACGTGTTGCATTGGTGACATTCTCGTATGGACTTCAAGTGCAGGCTGGACCGTCCCGTCGTTCTCTTCTTTTGCGCATGGCCGCAACCGATTGCAGCAAAGCCTTGAGCTTGGCCAGCACACAGGTGCTCAACTCAACATCTTTGACTGCGACGACATCCCGCAATCTATGTCACTAATGCTTGGATAACACTGTGTGCAGGTGCATAACGCATGCCGTTTCAGCAGAAAACAAGAACATTGAGTGATCTTGAGCTGCGCGCTCTGCTCGCGGTGCCATGGCTAGCTTTGGCTGGCCTGCTGTGGAATTTGCTTGGTCTTCAACAGCTCTGTTCGCGTGACCAAGCCCGCATCACGTGTATGGAGGCGGAGGCGGCTTGAGCTTTTGATCTTGCCGTCGTGTTGACGGCTGCACAGTGCTATGGCGATTTCAAGAGATAGCATACGCCGAAGCAAGGATAGCGAGACCAATAGTTGCGCACTTTAGGCGTACTAGCAGCTACGCGCAATCAGACGTAAATTATGCTTCGTGCGTTCACTGGTGACCTGATGACCTGATCCCGCACGGCCCGCTGTGCATGCTGCTGCACTACCTTGCGATCGTCGTAGTTGAGGTGGCTGCACATCTGCGTGCGCGTGCCAGCAAGGGAGATCAAGGGAGTTCACTGCCCGGCGGAACCACGCAACTTGGTGAGGGTCTTGATGCGTTCCTGAATTCCTGTCGCCGAGGATGTGTCTTGGGGCCCGGCCTTCAAACGCAGGTGCTCTCGTCGTGTGACATGAACGGATTTGAGATGCACTTCCACTTTTCCAAGTATTCCAGGAGCTTTGTTCAGCTTGTGTGTTCGGGCATCTGCCTCAGCTCCCAAGTGGCCGTATCCAGGAAGCCTTGCAGCTCCGAGTTGCCCAGCTTCACCACAGCATCCAACGGACCATGTGAGTGGCCTGTGTCTGCATAGCAAAGAAGAGCGGGCTGAAACGCCTGAGTGGCCACAAACTTTGTTGCTCATGATAAAATGAAGCTGATATTACTCGCGGGATGTGTTATCTTGAATGACAACAGATGCCTGAGGCAGTGCTCTGTACTACACTACTACACAAAACAGATTTCAAGGATGGGGTCCATGTGTTGCACATTGCTGCTGCTGCTGTCTTTTTTGACATCAGCATCCGTGCCAGCAAGATGGAGCGTTGCGAGCCCATATGTTCTGGGAATGCAGCGCAGGGCATATAGGTTTGTCGAATGAGTGTGTGTGGAGTAGCACCTTGGCTTTGGCTTGGTCCATTCTATCCACTCACCGAGCGAGAACACCCAGTCTATGTCGTAGCATGGGCCATTTCTTCTGCAGAGTGTGTGGCCAGCCAACACGTCCGAGACAGAGTCGCGAAGCTGCGGTCCACCTGTCTGTCCAGCCATTGCAGCGAGTGGTGTGAGTACTTTCCAAGACCGCCTGGCGTGCCTCTTGGAACAAAGGCCTGCATGGACTGCAAACGTCGCAGTCGGCCTGCAGCTTGCCTGGCTGACAGTGGCAACACAGACGGAATGCATAATGCATCTGCAGTAGCCACATGACATCGGTGTAACGTCCCCTGAGCGAGCACACGTTTCCATAACTCCGGGGCTCAAGCAGCAGCAGCTGAAACTATAGCTTGCTAGATCTTGCTAGCACTCTCTGCCTTTTCGAAGCTGTGGGGGCCAGCCCCCAGCAGCACGGAGCCGATAGTGGTAGCGAGGAAACATCAGCAGAAGAAGGGCAACGCTCATTGTTGTGACGGCCCTGATGAGCCCTGACAATGGAATACCGGATCAGTTCGAATTCACTTGCAATAGAAGACCTACGCTGACGTGGGGACCGCTGCACCCACGACTTGACGTCCCTTTACTGGCCTATTTGGGAGTGCGTCCTCGGCCGCGTAGGCCACACCTGTTGGCTCAAACGGCTTATCTATTTAGCTGAGTCGTGCCCGCCAAGTAGCCGGCTAGCACGGCGCCTCCGGGACTCCGGGACCAGTCGACAGATCGGCCGGCATCCCTTGAGTTCCGAGCTTCTGCGCGATCATCCTCTACACAGTAGGTAGATCCGTGGTGTTGTTCTTGCTCACTTGGGAGACTGGAAGTCCTACAGTTAGGGCCCGGGACTTGGGGTGCCTGGCGTAGGTTTCTCCAGAGTTCCCCGTGCAGGATGTGCAAGCAGCGTGCGGCCGGGTGGAGTCATGCCATGGTCTGCAGGTGACCAAAGAAAATGGGCACAGCACACCTGCAAATTTCAAATTCCAAAAGGTTACTCTGCAGAAAAGCTAGAGACAAGGTTCCTGGCGAAATAGCACGGTCGTGGACTGTCCCTCTTGGTCGGTAGCGACTCTGCACGTGCTTGACCACTTCCACAAGCAGGTCGCATGCATCGCCTCGGAGAAATCCCGTGTCTAGTCAGGAAACTTCCGACAGTGAGGGTGGGCAATCGTTCCGAGGGAGCGGTGAAGGTTAGTGGTGAGATGACATCGGGTTCAGCAGTCAACGCAGAGGTGCGTTGCTCCTGGGTCCTCGGGCTCCGACAGGGACATCGAACCTCAGCATCCCCGGTGTGGATAGCAAATCTTGGAAACCCCGCAGAGTGTACAAGCAAAGTGTTCTTATGGAGTGACCGAACACATATCTGTGCAAGGAGTTATGACACACGAATGCTTCACTTGCGTCAGAGCCGCCATGCACTTTTGTGGAGTCGGCTATACGGCGCGGTGACACGTAATCTGAAAGGCTAGGAGGACGGGTGCAAGAATGGGAGGCAACTGCAGTTGCGCCTGGCATTCTTGCCGGAGCGGAAGGGAAGCCGCCCACGAGATCAGGTCGATGGACCGAGCCCGCTGCATCAGATCAGGACGAGCAGTCTTGTCTGGAGGATAAGCGGCGACAATGTGCAACGAAGTTTCGTCTGCGGTAGCTGGTCCAAACACAGCCCCGGCACCAGCTAGGCATGCCCGGTCCTGTAAGCTCATTCGTTTTCAGTTATAGTATTCTGAATTTGCAGTCCCTCGGTTTTTGATGCACCGCTCGTGACGTGCCATGTCCTCAAAGGTCAAGGAGAACTTGCCGATGCTGCGGATGCTGCCGATGGTGTCAGCGCAAATGTTGCTTGATTCTGCGGGCACTTGAAATTAAAATGGAGCTGGACTCTAGCTACAGTGCTTATGCACCGCAAGGAACAGGTTCTCCAGGGTCGAGCGCATTGGGTCTAGTGTTAAGTGGTTCCAACGTGCGCTTGTTGTGGTTGCACCGCCGTTTTAAACTCCCCAGCCATTCCTGCAATGCATGTGCCTGCTTAGTGAGCAAGCCCTGTCTCTTCTCCGTAAGGGTGTCGGGCCTGCAAGTAAAGTTGTGTGGGTGTTGATAGCGGCTAGCAACTTCCACTCTTCCCTCTCGGTTTGAATCTGCACCCGTCGTGCCTGTCCAGGGATGATTTGTTCATGTCGTATTTGCGATGTCTGGAGGTGCGGGTGAACTAGCGTGCGTATTCCGGCCTCTTCGGCACAGGTGCCCGAGCGAATTGTGCTCCACTCGTGTGCCGGAAATCACGATTGGCCAGACCGCCCAGGGGCATGCAGTGCTTCTTATGTTAAGCCTCTTGGGAGGTTGAAGCCATCTTCTAGCCACCGGGCTCGTTCGCCATGTTGATGTCTGTGGGGACCATGGCGGCGGTGGGCCACTTAAAGAGGAACACCCCCATACTCGGAGCAGCTTGGCCCATACCCAAACTCGCCAGCTGGGATGCGATGTTCTCGATCCTAGCCGCTAGCCAACATATGCCGCCGCCTGGTGGCGTGGTGCCTATCACCTTCAGGAGAGCTTCGGGCATTCTAGCCAAAACGACCGTCAGCCAGAGCGGCCGGCCGGGAGGCACGGCCGAAACTCCGAAATCCTGATACGGACGCAACGGAGTCATGGTTTGGGCGAGGGCACGGACGTGACAAAGCCAGGTAAAACTCCAAAATCACGACCCAACAGCGCCGGTGCAACTGGAAAGCGTTAGGCACGGGTCATGGAGTCAGGTTTTTGGTGTGTTTTGGGCCCAGAACTCTGAAATCCGTACTCTCGTCTAGAGTTGTTTTCGTTTTTGTTTTGTGGGGAGCTGCAAGGCGAGTGGTCGTTTAGAGCTTTGACCTTAGCGTCGCCCAGAACTACGCGTTTTTTGGTCAGAAGCTGTCTTCATTTCAAGTTGTACGAGTGAAAGGGCGGAGGCAAAGCATAACGTTGCGATATTATGGTCTTCCACACGTCCGCTTCATTTTTGGAGACATGCGTCTCCTGTATAAGGATGCGGGCCTATTGATGCAGTTATGGGAATTTGGGGTGAGCCGGAGACGTCTTGCTTTTGTGCGGCGCAGCCGCGACCGCATGCGTGTGAACTCCACGTGCGCAGTGTGAAAAAGCTGTGCCCAAAAAGCACAAGGAGCCTGAGCCCTTGGAACAGCAAAGGCGCATGGGTATAGTGCCGTGCAGCCCTCCCGCCCACCTCCCCTGCACCCTGCCGGAGAATTTTTTTGTGTGGCAGCCGCGACCGCAGTGAAAAGTGTGCATGGAAATCACTAGATCCGAGCGTGAGCCCTTTGTATTGTACAAATTGACATTTTCGTCCACAAGGCTTCAGCTGGAAGAATGAATCCTCGTTTGTTTCGGTGACACGCTGAAACGTAGCATGACTCCAGACCAAGCTTGTTCGAAAAGAAAGTGACCCCTAAACCGTGAAACCCTGAAGGCCTTCGTTGTTGCTGGTTTTATGCAGCAGGCATACTCTCATGCAATGTGGACCATTTCTGGGTTCACTGAGTACAGCTGCCAGATTTGGCCTGAGTTTTAGCCCAAGCCCCAGATTTGGCCCGGAGAAAGCTGCTTCCAATAGGTGTTCTGGCAAGTATTACGCTGCGTCACATTGCCACGCCAGAAAAGTGTGGAATCAGGATCCCTGCGTATACCAACCCAAATTGCAATATCTCCCACATATGCTTCCGGTCAACCCCACGGTAAGTTGTTGGCAATGGCCACCACGACGATCATGTATGAATTTTCTTGTTCCTTCTTTGTTTCGTAACAGTGTCAGATGGCCACGAGTTTCCATCCCAAACCAGGCACGACATGGCGTTCCTTATATTAGGCGGGTTAGGTTGGCATGTTGGTTGGATATGTTGCATCCCCCGTGACGTGTGCTTTGGTCAGGGCGCAGGCGCTACGATGATCTTCGACCCTTGGATTCTACCGAGACGATTGCTTCGCGCAGTGATGTGTTTCGTTTGGGAGTTTTGGGGGTTACAACGCGGCATCCTAGAAACCTTCCTTCATGCTTCGGCAGTGTTGAGCGCAGAAAGTGCCTGATGTGAAGCCGATGTTGCTTCTTGAAGTTGCCAGGGGCCTTAGTGCAGGTGCATGGTTCTGATGATCTTGGCAAGATGCATCTGCAAACCAAAGAATGACATGGATCGTGTCATGCGCGGCACCAGCAAGCATGGGTGGCGTTTTGCTAATGCCCTGACCCGTCTAAATTAAGCTAGATTTCTGAACTGCAAACAGTGCGCGGCCACACTTGTAGATGCAATAGTTCGTCGCAGCCGCAAGTGTTTAGGAGTGCATGGAGAGCCGCTAAACATGCCAAGTCCAGCGTGACGCAGGGCAGGGCAGCTAATGGTTCGATCTTCAATCCAAGCATAACGTGCACAAATCTAGTTAGTACCAAATCCAACTTTACTACTTTCATTGTCCATGCTGTTGTCATCTAATTATATACTGTTCCACTGTACTTTCAATTTGGTTTAGCAGGGGTTTGGTGGCGTCGCCAGAGGGGTCAGCTCGATGCCCAGCTCGATTCAGGATGACGCCTGGGTTCAAAGTGAACGCGAAGAGACGAGCTTAGAGGACCTGCCAGCCACGCTTTAGTAGAGGAGTCCGCGGTATGTCTGTGCAGTGAAGCGTTCGGTCGTTGGCACCAGGTGGACATCCCATATGGCTTTGGTTCTCGCCTGGCGATGGTCTCTGCAAGCGCCGACCGTGGACCCGTGATCACGCACATGCGCGCCGTGCAGGAATGCTTGATTTCGCACAACTACGAGGTCTTAATGGTGCACGTGGGCGCGGGAGCCGATGTCGGACAGCAGACGATGGCCTGCCTAGGCAGGATTAAAAGAGAACGCGGCGTCATCCTGGCCGTGTGTACGCAGGACTATGCCGAGGTGACGGCATCACAGTTTTCCTCCTACAGGCATCTCCGCTTCGCACTGGACAACAGTCTGGAAGTTCTCCCGCTACGGGTGGAGGACATATATCCTCCGGAGCCGCCATGGGGTGAAGAGCATCCGTACGATCAAAACGGAAGTGGCCAGGCGCTAGTCGGCATGAAGATCCCGCCATCGCTTGTCCCTCTGGACTGCCGGGGGAGGACTGCAGTACAGATCGCCAGTGATATCGCCGAGAGATTGAGCATCGAGAAGGCAGAATGGTCTTCAGGGCGGTCCTCACACGCGCCAGTTGCCCAAAGTTGTAAGTCCTGGTGGTAGACACAGGGAAGCCCATACGGCTAAAGCATAGCTTGCTGCTTGCGGGGCTTTTTGTAACGGCAGCCCTTTCAACAGGCCGGCCGCTCACCTCTTCGAGATGCCGGAGATCCCTCTTTCTCGAATTCAATGACAAGGCACATACTGTACTGTCCATGGACATCATGCTGGTGTAACCTCTTGCAAACGTCTCAGCCAGTGCATGCTTGTGGCCACCAGCACAGCCAACCACAGATACATGTCCCTCAACTGCTGAACTGGACAGATCACTTGCATAAAGGGCCTACAGTCTAGCCTCCTTATGAATCACAGCCCTATCCCTTTCACATGTTCTCCACTCTGATCCTTGTAGGGCTTGGTACACTTCGAGATGTGGTCTACTAGTTTGAAGTGCCTCTGGATGCATGCCTGCAAGCCATGTCATCTTTAATGTAAGGATACATGTACACATGTATTGTCTGGGAAGTGTTCATTGACGTTCTGCTGAGCTTCGAGACGCTGCTGTTTGCTCATGCTGGCCTGCCGAGAGGCCTCTTGAGCCTTCAGCTTCCTCTGTCTTCTTCCGCTTTGTACACTTGAGCTTTAGCTACGAACAAGACTAACCGGAGGGCTTAGGCTTGCCTGGTCCCCGGAGGTTTGAGTAGTATGGCGGATACCGGTAGGCACTGGTTTGGGGTCCGACGTGAAGTTCTATAGCCACAAGCACAGCCAGGTCCTTCGCATCCTCGCCACCTTTGCCTTGAGGCTGTGAAGCAGTGCGACGCTGTATCTTATGTAGATGGATCCCACACGGCTTCTATCACCAAGGTGCAACCACGCAGATCACCGGCAGTGTCAGCGCGATCCGTACCAGCCTGAGCATGCTAATTCTCTTTGTTGTGTTGTTTGTCATCGTCGCCGCCGTCTTTGGTCTTGTTACGATCACCGCGGTGCAAAGTCGTGATTGTTTGTAAACGCTTCATTTGTCATGCCTGTTGTTGTGTCTGTTTTGCAGTTCTGATGGTTCAGCGAGCAAGGCAGGTCTGCTGGAGACATGTCATGAAATCACATTAGCACATTCATTCTCAGATTATCAGTTGGCGTTGCAACCACGGCCCAGGTTGGCACCGCCGGTATGGCATGCTCTTTTCAAGGTATGCCCTGAATAGGCTGCGCTCAGCTGCATAAATGGCATCTTGGAGAGACGCGCCAGAATTCGATAGACACTGCAGCAAGCTGCCAGTTGCAGCAACTCAAATCTCCCGAACTACTTGCGGCCGAGCAACGAAGTCAATCAGGTAAATCAAAAGCAGGGCGATGTTCGGATATCTGGGTATCCGGAAGGCCCGGTCGAGACCATTTTGAAATATGTGCCATGTGGGTCAAGGGAGTTTTGGCAACTTGGTGTTGCACAGTGACACCTCGTGCATTGAGGCGTATTGTAACTGATGTAAGCGACCATCCCCCACCAATCGATTTCAGTCTGTTCTGTCATTCCGTGGGCAGCCCTGTTGAAGCTTTCGTTCAACTTGGTGAAGCGCTTGAGTGCGAACCCTCAGCACGGAAATTTGTCGTTTTCTGCCTGTCTGCGCCTTGGGGGCGGCCTGGCCGCATCCTTCGTTGCCGGGGCCTTCGCTTCCTGGGCGGAGTTGCATTCCACATGCCTTCAAGGACACGGTTTTCCCACCGTGGAGGCGCCTGTAGTATGACATTCAGCTGTGAGATGGGGAGTGCTCTTCCCCGTACCCATGTACAGTCTGCTTGGGCACCCTCAAACCCTCAACTACCAAACGATGAACAAGGCTTTTGCAAGTATCCTACGGGTTCTTGAGACAAGTCTACTGCATACATCTCCAGCTTTTCTCGACAAGTCAGGTTTGCCAAAGGCTTTGTGGGTCAGCTATGATGTACAAGCCGTTGAATCGCGGGGGGTGGGAGGAAGGATATACTATAAAATACTTTTGTTTCCTTTGTCATACTACAATCTACTGCAATACACGTTGAAATACTCCAATATGCCATTATAAACTACAACTATAATGTACCCTGGTTCCCAGGAGCTGCAGGCGCTCCACTGAAAACTCGAGTCATTCCAGACCCCCGCAGAAGCAGCATATTCCGTTTACAGCCAACAGTGAAACCTTTGTCATTCCCGGTATCATTTCAAGGATAAACCTTCGTATACTATTGAAGTTCTTGGATCGTGCAGGGCAGCGGAGGTGGCAGTAGTTGATGTGAGAAGGGGAGTGCTCTCGCCATTACCCATCCAACTCTCAGAGGATGACTGCGGCTCTGCGGATTTCGTACACGTTCTTCAAGCAAGGCTTCTGCATACAAGCTTTTCCTGACTAAAAGATATCGCATGTGCCAGAGACTTGCTCGCCAGCTTGATGCATAAGCTGTTGAATCTTGGGGGCGGGGAAGGCGGGTAAGGAAGGTTCTAGGAGCTGTAGCCGCTGCACTGAAAAGGCAAGTCATTCCAGGGTAGGGTTTAGGGATTAGCGATCAGGGTTTGTGCTTTTAGGGTGTAGGGATTAGAGTAGGGAGTAGGGCAGTAGGGTTTAGGATTGTAGGGGTTCCGGCATTAGGCATCAAGGTGTAGGGCTTTGGCACGTTTACAGCCCATAGAAAAACCTTTGTCGCTCCCTGTATCTTCGTATACCATTGGGATCTTGGATCGTACCGGTGGGTGAATCCTGGGGACTAGATGATTTGGCTTCGACGCTCCAGGTCATGCAGAGAGGTCGAGAGCAGAGCCAAGTATGAGACACCGATGTGCGCAAACTCCAGGGACGTCTAGGAAATGTTCAAGACCCTGAAGCTGCCAATAGCGCCAGAGGAAGCGGCATCTGCAGGAACATGGTAAGTGTCGTACCATAAAGATACACCCACGCTCCTATATCAGGCGGAACACTTTCAGCAAGTGTTGTTGAGTAGTCTTTATACACATTAGGAAGCTTCACACTCTAAGGAAGATGCTTAGGATCCCAGTACAATTGCCCAGAGACCAGCCCTCCAGAAACATTTGCCGAACAGCAGGACGATGTCTCATAGTTACGAACTGCTTGATACGGATACAGATAGGGTAGCGGCCATCGAACCTGACTAAAGCTTGAGCCCCGGAATTTTGATTCCGTTTGTGGCCTCGTAAGGGAGGAGCCACTTGAGGTTTTGGCAGGGCCAAGCTTTCCAAGGCACGTGATGGGATGGGTCAAGTATGTTCTGCATATTGGTGTTGAAGATGGGTCTCATGTGCTTTGACGCTGGTCTGTCTGGGTTGCTGCACTCTCCTTCTCATTCGGAGCGTCCTGAGACGCAGTCTTGAGGCAAATGCTCGTACGATCTCGTGCGTCTTTGTGAATTCTTAGCGTCATGCTGCATCTTGCAACCTCAGGGCTACTCCAGCAGCCCCCACGGGGATTTTTCCGTCCTGTATCATTAGCGAGTGCATGAAGCACTGGTCGCGACCGCACTTGCAAAGAGGATCTGCCAGCAGAGAGATGGTGCCAGACTTGTCTTTATGAAAGGCAGCACGCAAAGCCGAGAGATCCAATTTGCA
This sequence comes from Symbiodinium sp. CCMP2592, assembly GCA_905221615.1. Classification (NCBI taxonomy): domain Eukaryota; class Dinophyceae; order Suessiales; family Symbiodiniaceae; genus Symbiodinium; species Symbiodinium sp. CCMP2592. The sequence goes on along the minus strand of CAJNDT010000953.1, from coordinate 2,419 downwards.
AGCTACGGCAAGATTTGCAAATTCTTTGTAAACCCTTTGAGACGTCAAGAGCCACGGCCTGAGAAGCAGAGTGTGTCACGGCATTTTTGGGCATGGCCGCTCATAATTGTTTTAAAGCTGTCTGGTAGTCTGCACCGGGCAGCGGAGGTGGCAGTAGTTAGTAGTTGATGTGAGAAGGGGAGTGCGTGCATCTTTCAGGGTCTGAGGCCGCATCAATGGACCTGAGCAGTTCAGTGGACATGAACCAAACTATGTTTTTTTTGGGGGGAACGGAATTGAATAGACTTGCTAAGTCTTTCTGATTGAATGCGAGACCAGGGGGGGTAAGCAGGGGCAAGCTTTCCATGGCACATGATGGGATGGAACAAGTATGTCCTGCATGTTGGGACTATTGAAACGTGGCCTCAGGCTACTGTCTGGCTTGATGAAATCTCCTCTCCTTCTCATTCGGAGCTTCCTAAGACAAAGTCTTGAGGCACACGCTCCCTCTTTGCGTTTGCAACCTGATGCTGCGTTCTTGCAACCATTTGCAACCTCAAAGGGCGACTCTAGCAGCCCCCGCCGGGATTTTTCGGTCCTGTATCATCAACGAGTGCATGAAGCAAGTTGCTGCACGACCCCTGATTGGTTTTTGGGGGTGGCTGGGGCTGCGCTGCCCGTGGAGCTTCTTGTCCGCTCATGGACGTCAGGCTCGTGCAGTCAACACTCCGGTGGGTTTTAAGTCCACGTGCCTCTAGGGACACGGTTTCCCACCTGGGGAGTGCGCTTGCAAAGAGGATCTGCCAGCAGAGAGATGGTGCACAGACTTGTCGTTACGAAGGGCAGCGTGTAAGCCAAGAGATCGAATTTGCAAGCTACTGAGACAAAACGTGCAAGCGAGTGGAAATCAAGCACGGCCGCTGGTTGTTCCTGGTAGTCATCATTGCCGTGCTCTGACGAAAAGCCGTTTGCCTATGGCCCAGTGGGTAAAGGCCTGTTTTTGCTGTGGCCGCGGGCCGCAGGCAGCACACTGCAAGCCGAGGGCCGCGGTTAACAGGAAGAGTGCATGGGTGGGTGCGAAACCCTGCTCCCCAAAAGTGGTCAGTGGCTACGAAACCCTCATACCCTCAAAGGAGTGGGTGCGTGCCAAACCCCAAACCCCAAAATAAGTGGGTGGGTGCGAAACCCCAAGCCCTATTCAAAGCGAGTGCCTGGGTGGGCGCGAAACCCTGAACCCTAAAAGGAGTGCACCGGTGGGTGTGAAACCATGAACCCGAACAGGAGTCGGTGGCTACCAAACCCTCATACCCTTATGCAAGGAATGGGTGGGTGCGAAACCCTGAACCCTACATAAAAGGAGTGGGTGGGTGCGAAGCCGCAAACTCTACAAGCAATGGGTGGCTGCGAAACCCCAAACCCATGTGGCCGCGGGCCACGGGCCGCTGCACGGGCCGCGCGTAGATGATGTTATTATGGGCCCGATGGAGTCAGACATTCTGTTTTGTTTTCACTGTCTAGATTCAAGTTTAGATGAGTCTCCGACGCTTTCTGAAATCCACAGTCCACAGCTACTCCAAACAGTTCCAAACAGTTCAGACCTGTTCACATCTGTTATATGTGGTTGTGACATTCTGTTGCCAAATCAACATCGAGGATTCCACGCAGAGAGACACGGAAAGAAGACAGCAAAGCCCACATTACGATATTCTGTAGTTGCAATGCTTCAATATGTGATTGTTCGTAATGTGCTTGTGACCAGTCCCTTTTGGGGAAGTTTAGCTGTACCGCTGCGATTTTAGTGAAGTAGGTTTTCCGGCAGTTCCATGCGAATCCAATCGTGCTTGCTCAAGCATCAACTTGAAATCAAAGGTGAAGCAAGTGGCTTGCATCGATGTTGGAGCGGGGCTGTGAAAGCTCGATGGAGTTTCGTTTGGCCTTTTCACAAGCCCAGGAAGACGCAATGCACCACGTTAATCAATGCCAATGCTTGTTTCAACTGTGAGTGTTTTGTATCTTATGAAAGTATAGCAAATTTCGGGTTACATCCATCGACTTATTCACACTCTGAGAATCAACTTTCGGTTTCCAGTTGCGGGCAGGGCCAGTAAAGCGTGTTAGTTGCAGCCGGACGTAAGTTCAGATGAGAATTTGTCGGATTGTTCGAAACGATGCTGCTTTGCTTCATGGTGGGCGATGGTCCACTATGGCTGCACATGGTCAAGGCCATGTTTGCACGCAGGCCGGTGTACTTTCGGGCAGGGGGAATCTGAACATTACAGCTGCTGAAGAAGCGGCTGTGGTTCGTTTTCTGTCAAGTACTGAAGTTGAGCCGAACTTGATTTGGGATACCGCATGTGCTTGAAGCGTGCGCGTTGTAGGTTATTGTTGCACTGACAGTTTACCATGTGTGTTGGAGTCTGCTTGATCTAATATTTATACT